>BGPR01000129.1:1268807-1314257 GCA_013235015.1 Araneus ventricosus
ATAATATTGTATAATGTCATATAATACTGTGTAATATTATACCATATTAAATAATATTGTACTGAATAATATTATATAATATAATAATATAGTGTGAATATTTTAAAAATACATTTTAGAAGCATGGAAAACTATTAATCACTTAATTCCTAAGTGCTGAACTTCCGGGTAATACTTTGTTATTTTTGAGCACCTCTACTTACAGCGAGCTTTGAACCGGACACCTTACCGCTTGACCAGGCAGACTTGCATCAGAGAGCGTAAATGATGATAATAAAATTTAGTTACAGAGTTTAGATCGCTACGAAATTTTATGCACATTAACAATTCATACGAATAGTCTTTTTAATTAAATTATCTTTTATCGTTACAATTTCGAGTTCAAAATGAAGTTAGAAGTCAAAAAGGAAGCAATTTTAGCTCTTATATATCTAAGTTTGCTAATTTAATAAATTAAGGCAATACGGTTTAAAAGTAATTATAATAATATGTTTGAAAGGTTTTAAAAACATTTGAAATTTATTTATTCCTCTTCCGATGTATTAAGAGACGCCATTTATAATTAGAGTATTGATTGAAAATTAAATACAAGATTCGCAACAAAAAATCACGTGCATATTTTTACGATGAGAATAACACTCAATTTTTTTTCATAGATAATCCATATATGAGGTTACATTTTACGGTTAACTCCAATAGTTGAATCTGGCCCGCTTTTTATAAACAGTAAAACAAAATGATTGTGTAAACTTTATTATTCAAACGAACATTTTGTAAAATATTTTTTCGGACATATGATTAAATGTTGATAAATGAAGTGTTACAGTATCATCATGCTGCCATTTAAAATATTTTTTCAGATATATCATTCAATACTGTTTAATATAGTGTTATTGTATTACCATGCTGCCATCTAGCAACCATTTAGAATAACTTCACCTCAAAATAAAATTCAATGTTGATTAATATTGTGTTACGGTATTTTCATGCTGCCATCTGTCGATATCTTCTTCTCTCAACATGGCCTTTTCCCTGCCTACCTCAAAAGGTTTCACCTGTCTGACATCGATTTTTGCAGCTGTGGTGGAATTGGCACGGCACTTCAGTAAGCCACGGAGTGTATTTACACAGTGTCTTGGCATATGAGGAAGCCAGCGCCAAACTTCGAACAAGAATGGCTGAAAAGAGTCGCCAATAACCTCGTCTCCAGGCATAAAATTCGTGGGATTATCACATTCATGAGCGAAAACAGAGATCTTTTCCGGCCTCCCTAGACTTCAACTTTCCAGTCAGCTGAACTAAAAGAATCAATTACCGGACATTCCCCCCCTTTAGAAAAGAAAGGAATAACAACATCTAAAGAAAAGAAACTGCGAACTAATAGTGTAACAGTGAAAATGCCTGTGCTGTACATAGTGTAAATATTTCTTTCTTTTTGTTTATTTTGTTTTACTTTTTTCTTAAATAAAATTCCCGTGTCTTGCCCATCAAACCGTTCAGTGACCGGTCTAGTCACGGGTACGGGGGTAAAGACGGCGTTCTGTTCTGCCATCTGTCGAGCGTAAGAATAACTTCACCTTAAAATATTGATCAATGCTGATTAATGTAAAAATCAAAATATCATGTGCATTGTATTGTATAGTATGATATAATATTCAGCATCTTAAAGAATAATTGTTCCAGTGGTGTTTTTGTAATAAAACCTCCAATCGAGTGATACCCTAAGTTAAAATGAAGATTTTTATAAATAAACATTGTTTTTATATTATTTGTGAAAATTTAGCATATCGGAAATACTGATACATACAATACAATACTTTATTACAGTATTCGGTGTTCCTCGGTGTTCATAATATTGTATAACATTGTGCAAATATTATATAATATTTCTGTGCTACCTGGGTATATATCGCCTTTTTCTTAATGCTGAAATTTTAACGTTCATAAACAAAATTAAACCTAAAAAGCAGTCAATGTTTGTTGAGACATAATGTTGAGCGCGCATAAAGGTGTATTTTTATCGTTATTATTATTGTTTACTTTTTCTATTTTTGTATATTTTTTCTTTTTAACTTAATTTTTGATTTTCTATTATTTGAAAAATAATAACTTACATTTTGTCCCATTTTAAAAGTAATTACTTTTTAATCCTAATTTCATAATTTATTGTACTAGCAAAACATAGTTATTAGCGAAAGTCGCTCTCTCTTTGACTTCAAATCATATTCACAACTCAAAATTTAAAAAATTAATGAAATCAAGAAAAGAGTTTAAAATAAATCGTATAGATTCAAGATCTGTTAGCGCAATCTATCTTCTGCTCTCAGAGTGTAACTGGCTGAATGGTTAGGACGACAGGTTTCGGAAGCGGTTTGTCGAGGGCTCGAATTCGAGGCTGCCCCCATACTCGGTTTGCAATGAGTTTGATGCGTAGTGACCAACTCGTTTGCACACAATAACTTGTTTGCACTCTTGCCGTGTCAAACTTGGAGCAAGATTGCTGCAAACTAAAATTGCCATCTGAGTTAAGATTTATTTACGTAAGGAGATGGGTTGGCTCTTGTTATAAGCTTGCCTCAACATTCATAAAGATAGAAAACTCAATGTTGAAGATATGATTGGCATATTCTGTAAGAAAAAGTCAAGGAGATGGGCCGCGACTAATTCGCAATCTTGTGAAGAGGGCGAAACTTTTTGAGTAAAAAAAATAATAAAATTTAGTTGTCTATATTGTATTTTTTAAAGTTAAAAATACGAAAAATTGTTTTTATCCACAGTATTCTTCACGTATTCCTAAATCTACCCTTGAATATACAGTAGAACCCCGGTTAACCGAACTAAGGGGGGGGGGCATTTCGGATTACGAATTTTTCGGTTAAGACATGAACAATTATTACTATTTTGTATATAATTACGGTATGTAATTCTGAAATGTTTTGATTGTAAAACGAATTCAAAAGTTTCTTTGTAGGCTATAATTATGTTCTGCATTAACGTTAACTCTCCGTCGGGCGCAATATTCGCAACGGCGAGATCGGGTGCAAGTAAACGATATCGTAATTAATATTGTTAATACCATTAATTTTAAATTTAGCATTCTAACGTTAATTTCTGGCCTTTTTGGGTAGTCTTAATAGCAGTGGCGGACTGGCGAGGTTGCCAGCTTGCCCGATGGCAAGTGGGTCCCCTTAAACAGAAGACAATTTGGGCCCCCAAGAAGTGTGGGAGAGGAAAAAAGAACTCTTTCTCTATAGAAAGCTTTTCTAAAGCAAATAAATAGAATAGCCCTGTACCCAAGGTCCATGTTTCGGCGTTCCACATCCGTCGTAGGGAATTTATTGCCGTCGTAATTTGACCAGCCGAACAGCTGGTGGTCGAATATCGACCAAGACGCATACGCAATCGAATATCGCATACGCAATCTACAACTGCCCGTAGGAACTGTACTGAGGTATTTGTCCAGTCCACTTCCTTTGACCTTCCGATCATTTACAGATGTTTCTCCAGAATGTTGCAGCCATCGCGCAAACCCTCGGGCTATTGGAACAGGGTAGCTCTTCGGTGCAAAGTCGAGCCGCAATATTCTTTAAGATTTTTTTGTTGGTTTCGGAAGCCCCCGGAAGGAAGGAAGAAATTGCATCCATTTGTGCAGAAAGGGTGCGGTTCTTGTGAGAGATGGCTATAAGAGGTGCTTTTTCTTTCCTTTTCGGTAGTTTCATTTTACTGTCATAAATCTGGCTAACAAGGGAACTCGCCTGTAGGAAAAGGTTTTCTTGGCTAAAACTATGACTAGGGTGGGAGAAATTGCGCCCACTGAGGACACCAAATGACATCTATGAAAAGACGACACTCACGCTTTTCTTTATGCTTTTGGGAGGAGTTTGCGTTTAGAAGAGTGAAGGGGCCTCAGTTTTATTGGTCTGACTTTCATGGAAAATAATTGGTGAGAAAAGTGTTATTTCTGTTTTTAGTCGGAAGAGAATAAGGACATACGTAGCGTATCTTGCAAAAGGAAAGAAAAAAGAAAATTGAGAGGTAAGCTGAAATTATGCTTTCTCTATTTTTACATTGCTTTTATAATATTAAACACTAGCCGCATTCGGCTACCAACCGACTTGTCCATCTCATTAATTATCGTAATTTGATTATATTAACAAACTTTAAATTCGGCAACTTATTTAATTTTTGCTAAGTTGAAAGTTTTAATTGCTACAAAAGACCGAGAAAGAAATTAGTTGTGCAAAGAAAAAAACAGTAGATAGGAAATGTATTAGCATTTGAGATCATTTTTAATGCAGTATGTTTTTGTGTATAATGAAACTAATGATATAAGTCTTTACATTCAACTGTTAAAAAGCCTAAAAAGCACGAGATTCAATGAAGATTATTTTTTAAAATTTGCATTATTATAATCTATAATTATCGCGCATTATTAAGCTCCTTATAAAGTGAGAATTTAACCTAATCATAACAAATAAATTAATTACATAATAACTAGGAAGATTGTTAAAAAAGTAAATTTATCAAAATAACATAGAAAATCTCTCAAAAACTAAATTTATTTGAAATAACGAAGAAAGAAAGAAAAAGACTGGGACTTAAAGAAAAGAAAAAAACTGGCGAAACAATGAAAATGGACTGCATTTTAATACAACAAAAGAAGTTTTTTTACATTATAAGAATGTATTTTGTAGAAATCTATAGTTTTTCTCGACCTTTATGAAATTTGGCACACATGCTCTTCAAAACAAGATGAAAATAATTTTTTTAAGTCCAAAAGTAAATTCAAATTTCAGCTACTTAAAAATTAAGCAAGATTTTTGCGTTTTTTCGCAATATTTTCAAAAAATACTATCTAACAAAATGATTTTTGAATTATTTATATTTCAAAAATATATTTTTAATGATACCAGTTTAATTGCAAATAACTGAAACATTACCACTACAAATTACTAAACTCTAAATCACCCAAAGAAGTTTGTTTTAAAGGTTCCTGGCTCTTTTAACAGATACCCTACTAATGGGCACATTTCTCCTTCATACTTTGTCGCTAAAATCGTATACGAAAAATTTAACTTACGGAATTTAAAATCAAATAACTTCGTCATAATTTCGTTATTTTAAATGTAGAAATGATCTTATTTTTTTAAATTAAGGGGTGTTAAAAGGGATTTATTTTAAAGACGCGGGAAAATTAAATATATAATAAAAAAATTAAATTAAATATATAATTATTAAATATTATAGATTTAAATTAGTGTAATTAAATATAAAAAATTAATATATATTAATTAATGTTATAATTGTAGATATGTGTAGGCCCTCACTGACTCCTGGTTACCACTATTTTCTGACCCAGTTTGCCATTGCTTAATAGAAGAAAGTAGAGATATTGTTACAAAAAAGTCTCACCTTCGTGATTATTTCCGTACAGTACAGTACACGTTTTCTGGATTTGCAATTTCAGAGGCATTTCGGATAACTCGGGTTTCGCTTAACCGGTTTTTTGTATTATTAAATAATATTAATTAATATTTAATCAATTAAAATTTAATTCCTAACAATGTATTAATTTGAAATTAACAATTAATTTAGTTAATTAATTCTTAATTTGTAAGATTTAAAAAGCAGAAATTTTTTTTCGACCGTAGCCCCCTCCCCCTTAACGGATTCCTAGATCCGCCCTTGTGGACACCATCAAAAATATTTGTTTCACTAGAGTCGGCATTTTTAGTACTCTCCCCCCACCAGAAAAAAAGTGAATCTCGCAGCTAGGGATGACGAATATTTGATGAACTGTTATTTTCTACGCAACATCAAAAAATCACAAATACCAGTGATGAATACTACTGTCAAAAAGATGTGATTCAGTCATTTTTAATTAAATCTGCATAAAGTGGGTTTTTTGAAAATTTTACTTTAACATCTTTTTAATATTATTTTGCAAGGTTTTAGTTCTATATACTGTCAACAGATGGCGCCATCAAAAACTAATCTAAAAGCTCTCACAATCACAAATGTATGAACTACCCTTCCCACACAGGGAGGCATCGACACACCACTCGAGGGGAGCAGCGTCTTCAACGAGCAGATCCATGACCCACGGGATTGGGTCTTTGGTCACGGCAGATCACCTTACACCACCTCACTATGATTTTATCACATTTCGCAGTTTCCTCGTTTCCTGTTCCTCCCGATCTATATTATAACAATGTGACCCCCTCACGAACACGTTCCAAGCACACACACACCCCAACCTACGTTTCAACCAAAATCCCTTTCTATTCAACCAACATCGAAAAGAAGTTTTGCTGGCGCCATGTGTTGACAATACAAAGAACTAAACATTAAAACTTAACAGAAAGTATTAACAATAAGTAGAAGTAATAACATTTTTTATTTGAAATTTTTAGAACAATTTACTTATACTTAATAAGACTTTTTGAAAATTAAAAGTGTGATTGAAATAACGGTTATTTGGAATAGATATTTAAAAATAGCAATAGCAAAAATATTTGTTACTCAAAAACTCGTGGATTATACATCCCTACTCGGACGAGTTTTCTGTTTTGTTTATTTACATTATAAAACCTGGACTTCCCCTTTGAAGATTCCATTGACTCAGCACTACACTGGAATTACGTATTTGATTTGATTTGGGGGTTTTGGGGGATTTTCAGCAACAAAGGCTATTATCCCCTATTCATTCCAAAATTCTTTTCAATCCGTAATATAAAAAGAGATGAAAATTGCCATCAAAAGACGGGCTAAAGTTATTACCAATCTGATTCGGTCAAGAGAGAAAAAAAAAAAAAAGGTCCCCTCCGTGAAATGCCTCCATATTCCTTTTTCTGGAATTAAGAAGTTACCGCATTTTAATGTAAATAAACAAGACAGAAAACTCGTCCAGAAAGTAATGGCTTTCTCCGAGACTGACTTGTATCTGACTGGTGATGGTTTTACCAGGAGTGTCCTGATGGGTATCTTCCTATAAGTTGCACCTGTCCTTTTTTACAAACTGACAATTGTTACCATGTTCACATTGCATCAAAAAAAAAAATCATCGTTATAAAATTTGACGAAGAGATATCATTTTCGGGGCTCTAATGGGATTGATCATGTTCATCAAGGGGTCTATTCTGGTATCCCAAGTCACATTTCTCTAGGCTCCTTGTCGTCTGAACAAGGATTCGATAAGGGCTATGGAGGTCACTCCAAAATAGCCCCTTTTACCTTCAAAATCAGACATTGATCTAATAAAGGGAAAATGAACAATTGATTAATTATAAATAAAAAGCAATCAATCCATAAAGTTTTCACTATAATTTAATAAAGTACTTTAAATCACTATGGTCGTCTTGGCTATTGTTTGTTCAAAAATACTGAAGGATCTGAAAAAGAGAAAGTTTTGTTATTCCAAGTGGGATCACGGCCCTTGAAAGGAGGCAAAACCATAAAAATCAATCGGCCTTTTCTTATTATTTATTTAGTCCGTAACTAGGCTCTAGTGTGTCACTGGGTAAATAATTAAAGGCATGGAATTGAACCAATAATAAATGATGACATAATGAAAGTTTGTTCTTTTGATTTGGCATTGTCAAATTATTTTCAGTATATTCTCTCTTCGGCCGGTGCGATGTTCGATGTACTTTAAACTCACATGTCAAATAATTGTCAACGAGAAATTGCTGACCATGTTCTGTAAGTAGCATATTGTGTAAAGTTTTAATATTGGAATTTTGTAATCTGATTTCTTAACTTCTGATTGTGAATTTTTAGTTTGCTGATTGATTTTGAAAAATTTTATTTCAACTCTATTTCGATGTTCGTGCGAGTTTTACCCGAATTTTCATTAGTAATTTCTGTTATTTTTTTTATCTGAGTTTTTCTCTTTTGTTTTTAACTTCTATATTTCTACAACCCAGCTGTCCTCTGTCAAAATCGAGAAGTTCGTATCGCGCCAAATTCAAATGTGTTAAAAATGTTTCAGTATTTCCGTTTTTCATATGATTTAGGTAGGTGTTTACGAACCTCTGAAATAAATTATTTGCTTTAAGTAAATACAATTATTTGATTTCTCTACTCGAGAATAAATTAAAGTCTTCAGAATAATCATTTTATTAAAATCGAAATTCCAAGGAGTGCTTTCGATTTTAAGAAAGCAGTTGTGAATTGACATCCTATAGTGTGTGGGAATAAATTCTAATTTTTTTAAATTCCTTTTTTAATTATTTTATCATAATCTCTCAGAATTTAAATTGACCTCAGTTCATAGCGGTTGATTATTTCTAGTGTAGGAATGAACTTGTAAGGCTAGTTTTTAAACTTTTGAAATCCTGCATGATTCAGACTTGTCTAAGAATTTCAGTAACTAAAAATATTGTTTTTTTTTGCTTTTCATTATGACTTTGTTGGATGAAAAATATTGTTGTGAGTAATAAAAAAATGCACAAAAATAAGTTGATTATAAGGATATTATTTTAAGGGATTGATAAGTTATTATATGGATGTAACATTTAAGATTTTTAAGTGGAATTCCATAAAGTTCCTTGAGTGTTCCTGTAAAAATTCAAAATTTCTAACAAGCACTTTGTATGATGCCCATTTACTTTTATTACCACTTTATATTGATTTAAAAAAAAAAAAAAAGCTTAAGAATTAGAAATCTTAAAGACTTTAACAGTTAATTTTTAATTTAAAATAAATTTTAATATTTTGTATATATTCAAGCACAAGGGTAACAATGCATAAATATTTTTCAGTAAACTTAATTTTTTTTTTATCGGTAATATTGTAAAAAGGAATGGCATTTGTATTGTTAAGAACAAAAATTCCGATTTGAAATCGAAGAAATTTATAATAAAATTAGGTAAACAATATGAATAATATTGTTTACAGGTTTTTAAGCTATAATGAGTTAAAATGGCAGAGTTACTCAATATATCACACTTTTATTAAATAGACCTATAAACATAATTGCGTATATTTACCACTCCAGTGTTTGTGTTGACAGAATGTCGTCCCTGTGCCTGAAGCCATGACAGCAACTGAAGCAGTTAGATAGACATGGGACTGTTTGTGTTGACAGTGTATTTTAAGTTAAACATTTTAATAGAATGTCAGAATTTTATTATATGGAGGTGGCTAAAATGGTTTAAATTTCTTAATGCTCTATCTTATATTTATCTGTTTGTAGGCATGCGATAAATTTTTATAATATAAGTGCATTCATATGTTTTCTGATTCAGTTAATTCCCGATATTGTAGCCATTTTTGATGAAAAATGGATTTATATTTTTAGTCATAAATCAGAAAATAATATATCGCCTGTTTCAGGATTCATCTTGCTGAAACTTACTCTTTTCAGTTATAGCACTTGCATTACACAGACCTGTTTGTTCTTTGATTGTCTTCTTTCATAATAATGCCATGAGCTCATAACATGTGTATAAATTTTTAAATGCACAAAATAAGAATATTCTTCTACCATTTATACTGATAATATACGAGTCACAGTAGTCTTTTGGCTTGGTTAAACCTTTTCCTACTATGATAGGGAAGTTTGAATAAAGATGTTGTTTCAAATGCCATCTTCATTTTGACTGCAGTTCAGAATGATGAGGTCTATTCCCAGTGGCAGAATACTTTTCAACAGTCTGCAACGGAGGTTGAGTCTCTTAAAAATAGTCTGCAGAATAGTGCGCGACTATAAATATTTTGCTTTCTTTTTTTAAATACTTATAGTATCAACTTGCAACTATTAAAATACAACAAATATAAATTAAAAACCATATAACATCTTTATTATTGGTATAATATAATTGTATACATTAATAAACAAAACCATATGAAGATTAATCTTTTCTTTTGAAGATAATTAACAATAATGAGGTATCAAGTTGTTTCAGAAGTTATATTAAGCATTCTACACAAATACCTATGCAGAAAATTATATTTGGGCACTTTTCCGTTTTAAACACAGCACTTGGTGTCTTTCTGTTTTGGTGATTTTTTCAAAACAATACATCACTAGCTCATGTAACTGAAATATTCTTCAATATGTTAGATGCTATTTAAAAATTTATGCCTCCTGTTTATTGTAAAAAAAAAAAAAAATATGTGTGTCAAAAATGTCTTTCTTGTATGTTTTTAATTTAAAATGCAATAAATAATTGCTTTTTTTTACGAAACAAAAACCTTGAAAGTTATTAGCACATTTTCCTGATATGCATTTTAATGGTTTGTATGCAAACTGATAAATTCTTCTGCAACTAGGAATATATAAGATTTCATAGTATCATTGTTTATTATTTAAAACAAGGAAGAACAGAGCTGTCATCCTCTAAAATTCTCCATACAACTTTTGATTTCATGGAATTTTGCATTTGCACATATGTAGATACATTTTGAAAGTGTGAATAATAATGAATTCCATATTTCTTAACTAATGCTTAGAACGTTTAAAACTGGGGAAATCTTGGCTTGAACTCTGTTCTTCGTCTTTATTAATTTCAGAATTTGTTCTTTTTTCACTCCAGTTTTTAAAAAAATGATTGAATTGCAGCCGTAGAGATCGATCGAAACTTCGGAGATTTATTTTCATGCAGGCGTAAATAATGCTGCTTTAAGTTTTTTTGTAATAATGTAGCATCGCAATCAAAACAATAAATTTTATCTATATACGCAGCCATCTGAAAGTAAAAACCACGTGTTATTTCCAGAAACCAAAAGCTCCGCGCTAGAAACGTATCGGAATTAAACATGTAGAAAACATCGGCCGTGACCAATACCGATATGAGGCTCTTAGCGTACTTCAAGGTGAAATCGCAGTCACTATGTCAGCCCATTCAGCATAGGGAAGAAAGAAGGCGGGTGGGCGAGAGGATTGCATATTTTAGCAATGTGAGTTATATAATAATTGCTAAGTTCTTTTGAAAGTGTGATTAATAACTTTGATATTTTTCATTACGAGATTTATTTTATGAGCACATGATAAACTTTATTACAAAATAGTCTGCAGACACTGTCCAAAATCTGCGACGTACGACGCAGCGTCGCGGTGATTCTGCCACTGGGGGTCTATCCTTAAATTGTCCTGGTGGTCTGGGCTGGTGTCTCCTCTATCCTTAATGCTCCTTTATAACTTTATATGGCAAATATTTATGCTAAAGGAGTTCTTTAATTTGATCAGAAGTAGATACCAGTAAGAAAAATGTAATTAGTTGCTTCTAATACATAATTATGAAATAATGCAGTAAAAGCAATATCGAAAAGTTATACACAAATAAATTTTTTAAAGACATGAAACATATAAATTAGAAATCTTTCCATAAAATAGTTGTAAGTAAATATTTCATTTCATTTCAATGAACATGAGCTTCTTATTCCAGGAGAAGGCTTTGCACAATATAAAAATATTGAAAATCAAAATTATGTATTAAAATCTAATATATACATAGTCTCCTTTGTATGTCACTGAAAGTGTTTCTTCCTTTAAGTGTATAGTACAGATTTAGTGAAAGAACTTGATTCATTTTCATTTCTAAAGATTTAATATTTTTGAATTATCAAATTGCATGCTGTTCATTCTGTTGAAAAGTATTGTTTTCAATACTTTTGATTGCATTTTCCCCTCTGAAAATGCTTTACCTGTCATTTATGAAGCATTATCGAATGTGACGGTGTTAAATCAATGTATTTCATTTACTTTACAGATGCTAGCAATTTAAATTGAATCATTATAATAACCTTTATACTGAAAAATCACTCTAGAAATGAAATATATATCAAAAATAAGATTTGTATCACTCCAACAAATACTGTAGTCCATTTGATGTTGCAAGCAGATATTCCTGTAAAAATACTCGGAGTGTTGTACTTTGTAGAAATGGGATAAAATATCAACTATTCATTAGATAATCTTTTTTCCTCAAAAATATTGAAAAGGAATTCTTTAATCCTAGTTAAAGAAATATACTTTGATTCATATCTTTGTAATCTAAAAATGCTTCTGTTAAAACTCTTAAAAGTTGAACAAGTGTTGTTTGTGCCTCTTTATCTTGCTGCACTGCACTATTTTGATGAATGAAAATGTTTTTGAAAATAAAATGTTAAATACTTCTTTACAAATGTGAAATTTATGTAAAATATGACCTCGCTAAATAAAACTTATTGATCAATAATTTGAGTGCAATTTAATGTAATATTAACCCTTTTTCTTCAGTCTGAAACTATAGGTTAAAATTCCCAATCCATGATTACAGTCTGTGGCCTCCCATCCCTAAAATGAGGCTTATGACTTTCCCGAAAGTGCATACTCTGTTTATGGAAGCGAAGTAAAATTGTCAAGATTCGCTTAGTGTCAAAAACATAATTAGATGAAAATGCTGAATCAGTAGAAATTATGCTAGAAGGTGGCGTTATGTAGACTGTCTTTTGTCTTATACAGTTGCTTAAATGACATGGAGGATATTTTCTGATTATGTTCATTATAAAATTCTAAGGTTAAAAGGCAAGGATATGTTTTTGCGATAAACACTAAGACTCACATGCTTAGGAGATTTATGACTTTACAAAAATCTCTCCTCTTTTTATGAATGAAATTATTGATTATGATAATTCAGAGATCCTCAAATGGCCATATTTTCTAATATATAAAATGATTGTTTTTCAAGAATCCACTAAAAAAAAAAAATGTCTATTTCTAAATGTTGCCTTTGTGTCGTGCATTAAATCCAAAGCTTTACTTTTACTACTGATTCATATAATTGTTTGCTACTTATTTTTCTTTCAAAACTTAAGACATCCTTTTGATAAATATTTCGAGTATGTTAATATGATGTAAAAGAATAGGCTATGAATTTTGATATTTCATTAAATTCCATTTCAACATAAACTTTTCTTAAGTTAACAGGAATAAATATTTATAAAATTGATATAACTGAGGTCAAGTCTCAAGTCACTGTTATTCTGTTTTAGACATATGTGCTTGAAAAGAAACTAAACCTGTTGGGGTGAAAATGTAAATTGCATGACTATAAATGGAAAATATTTTTAAAAATCTATACATGAGAAATCCTTCCCATAAAAGTGCAGTTCTTTCTCTTAGTACTTCATCAGCTGTGTGTTCATTAAGATGTTTGGGGATGAACTTTTATGTCTTGATTGCTGGGAAATTTGAATCTTAAGCAAGTTATGTGGAGTACACAGAGCTGAAGTTATTGGAAAATTCTTTCACTTTTTATGTATTCACTATAGAATGCATTTCTTGTCCTTCTCTTGGTTTTTAGTATAATATATGTGACTTATTGTTTTCAAAGAGTGATTCTTTTAAATGCAGGGCTGGATTATCAGATAGGCAAAGTAGGCAATTGCCTAGGGCCCCAGCAACTTTGGGGAACCCCTGAGACTTTCTTTGCATTATTTTCAAGGTAATTTAATTTGGGCTTTCATTTGATTTACAAGACACATGTATTCAAACTCATTCAAATTAAAATCAAGTATTGATTAAAATTAAAACTAATTTCAGAGCATCATTCGTAGAATTTTTTTTCACGATTTTAAATTCACGTGCAGATCATTGTGGTTCAATGTTTTGCAGTTGGCTGATTGACTTTAAAGGTCAACAGTCCAGGTAAACCTTATTATAGTATTTGGATTGTGTCATAAAAGTTTTGTAATTATTTTTATTATTTTGTTTACAATTACTTTTCAATATTTTAATATTTCTACGTTTTTTTATACGCAATATACTAAAACCAACTTTCTTAAAAGTGACTCTCGATTAAGTAGGTTTTTTTACACTTCAGTTTGTCAGAATATATGTTATTTGAAAGTTGCCTATATAGGGATTATATTAAAATCAATAAGAAATATCTGGTTTTGGAGGTGATGAAATTGGTTCCAAAGCTTGAATTGCCTATAGGTCCCTAGAGGGCTTAATCCTGTCCTGTTCAAATGATATCTACCAAAATAACAATTTGTATGTAAATAAGTAATATGTATTGGTTTGAAAGTTTCTTTTATAAAATCCCTCTACCTTAATCTTACTTTGCATTCAATTATGTTAACTTGCAGAGTTTATATTCAAATAAGTACATTATTTCTTATTTTCAGGAAATAAAAATGAATCCCAACCAAGAGCAATCCTGTTTCTGGAGTTCTGGTAATAATGAAGACATAAGCCTGCCAGACGGAAGCAAGTTTTATTATGATTCATTAGCTTCAAGAGCAGAAGTAAGATTGTATTGATTTTTTTAATGTTTTCTGTTCAGTTACTATATTGGCTCATAATGTTAGATTGCTGACACTCTGTCTCAAGATTAAAAGGGAGACCAGGGTACAATGGACCACTTTATAAATTTTGAATGTTTTCTCTCAACTAAAAAATGCATACATATTATCTGCAAGTTAAGGTTTATATTACATGCACTCTAAATCAATAATTATGCATACTTAAAAATGTATATTAAAATAGATATGTAAAAGTATACATTAGAATAGATATGTATTTTAATGTATATTTTTAAGTAACAAGTGATGAATGGGCCAATAAACTACTACTTTCCCCCCAATAGTTTTAAAGGTTACTTAGTTATTCTTTTCATTAAAAAAGTGGACAAATGTAATGCAAAGCCAGGGTACAATGGTCCACATCATGGGGTACTATATGAACCACTAGTAAATTTTAAAAAATATATTATAATGTAACTAAATTCTTTAATAGCTCAAAAATAGAATGTATCATATTTATTTATTCATGGCTTTAGTTCATACATATAATATGACATTAACAAATATTATATTTAGCAAGTGACATAGCAAAAGATTTTTGTATCACTGAAAGTGTGCAGTTTTCTTGTGAAACTGTTTGTTCCAGGAGACTCATTATAATATCTTAAATATTTACAAGACATTCATCAGCAATATCAGGGAAAATGAACATATTTGGATTAGGTTTTTGTACATGAATCTCATGAGAACATAATCCTCATCACTGTATTCTGCATCAATATAAACAGATATTTTATCAGAATCGCTCGAACTTTCCGATACATCATTTTGCTTTTTCACCCTTGAAACATGTGATCATAACTTTTCAGTTTTTAACATCTGTAACAGAAACCAACATTTTCCCTAAGTTCTTTGTAGGTTGAACTAAAGTGGCATATTTTTGTTTAAATTTTTTCTCTTCTTTCTTTTTTGATTCTTCTTCAATTATCTTTTTCAATGGTTGTATCAGTTAAAACTGTTAATAGCCCGCGCGCCCCGGGGGTGGGGGTAATGTTTGCCTTGTACATACAAGCTTCTGCAAAGGTGATAATATTTTTAACTGATGATAGCCAACTAGTGATTGTGATGTGCTTAGTTGTTGTTCAGCTGTTCATAGGTCTCCATCTGGTGATGGTTGAAGATCATTTATGCTGATTGAAATTTGGCATCGTCAAAAACATTTTCATTGAATGGCCTGTTACTCTAAAGCCTGATAGCATATATCTTTGATAGGAGTTGGGATATGCTTCACTAACTGCAAATGAAATTATATGAATCATCATTGGTTTTTCAAGATCACACAACATCTGAGACTCATAAGCTCTATTATAATATGATTTGAATGGGCCAAACACAGTCGGATCAATCTGCTGCATTTTATGACATGTGCGGGTGAAAAATTAGCATATGATTGCCGTGTTTTTTGGCAAAATCAAGCATAGGAATAGATATGTGACTCTCGTGGTTATTTAATAAGAGTAATGTGTGTTTATTTTTTAGACATTTGACATGTTTGATGAAATGCTTCTTTTATGAAAGAAAGTTTTCAGACTTCATCCAAGCTGATGGTTTTTCAGAACCTGCTGGAGCTCCATACAGCATGTAATTCTTGAAATCTCTCGGATATATAAAATGTTGGAATTGCATTTCCTTTCCTATTTATCCCCATGCTACTAGTTGCTCATGTTCTGCTGATGTTATGCCTCCAATCTGCCGAATTCCTTTTTCATTTAAAATTTTTTGAATTCTGGCATTTAGTAACCCGTCTTATCAGCATTATATAAGACTTGAAGATGAAACTGAAAACTTAGACTTTTAAAATTTTCAAAAAAGATGGCAACTTTATCAGGGTTCGTACACATCCTTACAAGTCCTTTCTTTTACATTTAGTCCTTACAAATCCTTATTTTTATGCCCCATTTTTAAAAAGTCCTTACTTTTTGCCACCTCAGCTAGAGCAAAATACATGCAGTATTTAGAAAGTGAAAGATCCAAAGAAAAGACTAAAACAAAACAACTGAAACGAAAAGCTCCAGGAGGAAATAGATTTTTTAAAATAAAAGAAAATGTTCCAAACTAAATACACCAAACAAATGGGGAAGCAAATGATTTAGCTAATGAGGCTGAAAAGTCAAAGGACATAAATTTATTTATTCAATCGCATGAACTAAGAAAAACAATTATTGAAAAGAAATTAAAATAAATTACCTTGGGTGTAAAATTGAATGAAAAAAAGTTTGGAATGAAAAGATATTTAATTTGATTACCAGTTTCATGATTTTTTTCATCAATTTATTAACTCATATTTTTAAGAATTTTTGTTGTGTTAAATTTGTAATGTATCTTCTATCTATGTTTTATATTATACTTTATCATCTAATAGGTTGAATTTGCAAAAATGAGACATTTTATTTAAAGATGCGTGCGACAATTCGTTAAGTTTATTCAATTTAGAGGTCCTTATTTTTTGGTTTTGTAAGTCCTTAAAAGTCCTTAATTTTCTTTTAAGGAAATGTGTATGAACCCTGATTATGATGATTAAAGATAGTTGCCCTACACAAGGTGTTTCAAAAAAACCATGACCAAACTTTAAGGGTAGGTCAGGCATACCATAAGCATCCAAAATCACTTAGGAACATCGGTGCGCAAATGCTATCTGGAGGCAACTGAAGGCATTTAAAATAATACAGTGCTGGGCCAAAATAGCGGACACTTTTTGAAATTTGCAATTTTTTTTCAATATCTCCTTGAACTTCGACCATATAAAGAATAGGTTTCAACTTGCAATTTACATTGAAGATTCGGTCACAAGGGCATTTAGGGGACCAACCAGAAATTGATGAAGTCAAAAAGGGATTTTGGCTCCACCCTGCTTCATTATAGAAAGCTGATAATGGTTTGCAATTTTCATCAATTCTTTTGTGTGATAAGCGCAATATTTAGTTGCATTTTCGTAAAAATAGCATGAATATTTGGGAAGATATAAAAGTTTTCTTTAAAAAATCCAAAATTTTTCTGCATGTTTATTTTTTATAACATGCAGAGTTTCCAACCAAATTATATGAAACTTAAAAATTTCAGTTAAATGCCGTTAAGATTCAGAAAGATATCAACGTTTTGGTCAGCACTGTATTATTATGATGGCATTTGCACACCCATGTTTTTGGATGATTATTGTGTGCCTGACCTACCCTTAAAGTTGGACCATGTTTTTTTTTTTTAAACACCCTGTATAAGCATGTAGATTCCGACTGTCGAAGTGACAGATCTTCTGCTACAGAATTTTCTTTCTAAGACTGGTACATTTTTTATTAAATATTGCAAATTCATAGGCTAATCTTGTCATTTTCAATGAAATTTCATGGTGTATTCTAGCAGCATCTATTGTATAGTTTTCCAACATTTCTTTTTTGGAAAGTGTTGGGTTGTTCGAAAAGTCTCTGCCGATTTTGGAGAATAAATTGAAAAGAATTTTTTTATACTAACAATGAACTTTGTTCAATAATATATGCACAGTTTTATTTCATAATGATTTTCCATCTTTTGGGAAGTTTCATTACCCCACTTTCATAAAGTGTCCCTGCCCTATCACTAAAAAACTCCCATGGTGCTGTTTGCAGTCCTCTAGAGAATTGAAATTGTTTCCCTTTAGTGAATTTTGTGAAGAGCAGAACAAATGGTTGTCTGAAGGTGCTAAATGAGGAGTATATGGAGGCTGGGGTAAGGCATTCCAGCCAAGCACCAACACGTGGTCTAGCGTTATCTTGGTGAAAGACCACCACTTTACAACTAACCAATTTTGGTACATGGTTTGCTTTGAATTGTGCAGCTACTATATTTAACCAAATTAATTATTTCATTATGCGACAGCAGTTTGTAATAAACAATGCCCTTCCAGTGCCACTAGTAACAGATGGTAATGGATATTGACCTTAGGTGTGGTTGATGGCGTATCATTTGAATAACTCCATGACCATTTTCCCTCAACGTTATTATAGACATTGCATTTCTCATTGTATGTTATCGTCTGCTTAAAAAATGAGTCGTTTTCTAGTGTTTGAGTAATAAATTGTGCATGTCATTTCGGTCCATTTAAAGTTTTATCCTAATTTGTTGGATACCCAAGCATCAAGACTCTACTGAAGCTAATTCTCATTAAATGCTCATAAATAGTTGAATTTGACACTTCAGATCTCTCTGCTGTTTCACGAGTGGTAATGAGTTGATTATTTGTGATCATTCCCTAAATTTGGTCATCATCGAACACAGATGGCCTGTAGGAGAGTGCTGCTAGTCTTAAATGTGAAATTTGCACTATCTGAATTTCTCACACCTTTTGCACTCTGTTCATTCACTTGCAGCATTGTCTCCATATACATTGCATATATTTTTCTTGGTTTGAAAAAAATTCTTGCTTTAATGCCAAAAATACATTTTTTCGTTTTCCATGTTTACAATGTCACTAAAACACAAACTAATGTTGATGGTAAATAGACATAAATATTGGCAAAAGTACCACCTTTCAGAAAATATCTAATTTCAAAGGTTGATAACAAAGATTCAGCAACCCTGCAGTGATTAGCGCAAGCTTTTGAAAAACGGCGAAAACTTGCCAAACAACCCAATATCTATCTGTTTTCATTGTTTGGGACAAACCTAATGGATGGTTTCTTATCACTTCCTAATTCCATTAATTTAAGAATCTTTATACTTTTTACTTAGCATATGAGTGTTGTTTCTGAAATTCCTGCAGAATGAAAGGATAAATTTATTACCCACCACAGCACTATTTACAGCCTACTGCATAACTTCATAAGGCATTGTTCCTCTATTGCTTTTCCTAGGCTGGTTTCTTGGCATAGCTAAAATAAATATCAAAAGTAAAATTAAAAATATCCTTTTTATGTAATGATGAAAACTAAAGTTAAACATATCCTTTGTAGTAACAGAATTATGGTAAATTAATATGTTACTGATAAAATAATGATTTAAAGAATTTTAATTTTTCATGTCTACTTTACATCTGTGAAAATGTTCTTGCGTGACAATACTACCCTTTTCATTATTAATTTTACCTCATTTAACACTTAATTTATCTATAATATCCATCGATACAAACTGATAGGTGTATTAATTTTTTTAAAAAATCGTACTATTTAATTTATTTTATATTAATATAGTTGCAGTTTTTTTAAAGTTTAAGAATTAAAAATTAACTGAATGTTTATAAAATGTAAATAAGAATTAAAATTTCAAATAAATAAAAAAAAATCTTTATTCACTATTCTTTGGAGTCTAATTTTTAGGTTTATTTTGAAATATGTAAAGAGAATGCATAGGTAAAACTTCAAAAATGTAGACTGCATGAATCACTGGTTATTTTCCTCAATAAAAATAAAATAATTTACTATTCTTAATTTCACATATGTGTAATTTTTAAAAGCATATGGGAAACAGACTGGTGTTAAATGGGCGATAGTCTATTCTACCCCAGTTTCCCATTATATTTAATGCACATTTCAAGACGACAAAAACAAATTATTTGGCCAATAAAATCTTTAAAAAAAAAGTCTACAATCTACCTGCCCCCATTTTTCCCGTCACACTCAACTATCCGGAATTTTCAGGTATCCGGAAATCGGAGTTTCCAGAGCATGCCGGTTAGTTAAGTTTTTACTGTATATAAATTATGAATACTTTACAAGTACACTGTTGATTATTTTTGTTGCAGAAATATGGAAAAATCTCTTTTGTTGTAGT
The DNA here is from genome assembly GCA_013235015.1 of Araneus ventricosus. Classification (NCBI taxonomy): domain Eukaryota; kingdom Metazoa; phylum Arthropoda; class Arachnida; order Araneae; family Araneidae; genus Araneus; species Araneus ventricosus. Next base: position 1,288,839 of record BGPR01000129.1, read on the forward strand.
AAAAGGTTTGAGATGTTCATTCCAAAATTTTATTGAATACCATTTAAGTAGATAAAATGAAGTACGTCCTTATTCACATCATAATTCGAACAACTTTCAGTAAAGAAAGCTTACTTCAACTTTGTATTGTATTAAAGGTGATAGGAAATAGTTTAGAAGTGATATTTGAATTTGAGTGAAAGTTTAATTTCCAAACAGTGACAGAAACGAAGATCTCTGGCTTTATTGTTGACAGTTTATGGGCATTTCCTTCATTTATATTATAAAAATTAGGTTTACAAATCAACAAGCAGCAGCCAACTGAAATGTAAACAAAGCATATTCTGCAAACCAGTTTGCCGCTTTCCGATTGGTCGGAAGAACCGCACAATTTGTCTGCAATTGAAATATATTTCGTTGTTTTATAATTTAAATTGAGTCGGTTCATTGTAGAACATTGCATTTTTAATAAATATTTAATGTTTTCTGTCTTTATATTGAATGTTCAAGTTTCCCCTCTACTTAATAATAATTTTGCATTTTCTAGCTTAGTTAGCTGCCATGTCCTGCAGCCTATGAGGCTTAACAAATGCTTCTATCATTTTATGAACATTCAAGCATTACTTTTCCCCAAGATTCTGCCACAAAACTAGCTTTCTCTTCACTACCAGATCATTGAACAGAAAGAATCATATTACTTATTTCATTATTTAGTTTTCTTTGTTATGGAAAATCTTGCAGAAATTTTAAAGAAGTTTGAAGCTATCCTGCCTAGCTGTGTAGAAAACTGCTTATAGTGTTTATGACAAAATTATTATTAGAATTACATTTTTCTTTCAAGTTTCACATTTCTTCGTTTTCTTCTTTTTTTTTTCCCCCAATGCTTCGCTTTTGAAAGAATGCAGAGAGCTGTTCTGACCATTCCAGTAACATCAAACTATCCCTTTTATTTAGCTGTCCTTTCATCTTATTAATTGTGAATAATTAATAAAAAAATGTTAAAATTTGTAAATTTCTGTCCCTGCTCTCATTATCTCCCAATCAAAGCTCATATATTTTTTTTTGTGCTCTGATCTAAGCAAATGCTTATCCCAATTCTGACTTCTACACTGCATGCATTGGAGTGTATATATAGAATTTACAGATTGTGCCACTTTCATTTTGCCTTGCATTCTTATTAAATTTACACCTCTAAATATTCACATTTTTTACTGGGGGCTAATTTCACCAGACCAATTTGCCACTCAACTGTTTGAACTGTTTTTGAAATTCAGTTGAATTAAATGTATTGTAGAACTTTGTAGAATTTATTTGTAGTGCAAGCCTTTTCTTTTCTTGATCATACAGGTACAAAAGAGCTCCTTGCCTCGGATCAGATTAGTAGGAGACAACCAAACTAGCCACCAGCTCTGTTCTCCTTCTCAGTTGTTGAAAGGTCAGAGCTTCACATGTTTGACCCATCCAGTGGACGATCATTGTCCACCTATATCCCAATTTCAAGAAAGCAGCTGTCAATTGCCAGCACATTCTTTTGATGGCCAAAGCTGGGATCTAAACCATATGCCTCAAAGAAGGCTCCAGGATATTGAGAACTCTGAAGCTAATTTTTCTTTTTCACAATGGCCATACTGCAATGATGTACATCCTCAACAGATAGATAATTTCTTATATCCTGCACAGTCACTGGAAATTAATTTTTCCTCTCCTCAACAGCAAGAAGAGATTCATCTACCTCCACTCCAGTTGCCTGAAGTTAACGTCCCACCTTGCTGCTATTTTCAGTCTTCATCTTCAGAAAAAGATAGTTTTCCACATACATTACAAGTTCCATATCACAGTTATGAACTTTTCCCAGAGTCAGAAAACGTTTTTCAAATTATTTGGAAATTATCGACAAACACTGTTGATCATAGTTCAAATTGCAGAAAAAGGTTGCCATGTTTCATCAATATTACAAATAAAGCTCAGGTTGATTCTCCTACTGTGGCCTCCCAGGCTGGTTCTGTGCATTGGACTGATTCAGATGTTAATCAAGCAAAAAATCACCGACAGTTGATTGATTCTCCTACCATGAACACCAAGGCTGGCTCTGCTATGTATTTGAATGATTCAGATGTTAATGAAGCAAGCAAGATGCCAATCAAGATTTTCTCAGGGTTTAATGTTACAAATCAAGTTCAGGTTGACTCTCCTATGTTCTCCGAGGCTGGTTCTCCTGAGCACTTGACTGCTTCAGATGCTAATCTAGCAAAGAATATTGAAAAATTGATTGATTTTCTTACGAAGACCACCAAAGCTGGTACACCTATATTTTTGACTGATCAAAATGTTAATCAAACAAAGAATCTCCAAAAATTGATTGATCCTACGATGACCAGCAAGGCTGGCTCTCCTCTACGTTTTTTGGTTCCTACTACAATGACCAGCAAGGCTGGCTCTCCTCTACGTTTGATGGTTCTTCCTGCAATGACCAGTCAGGCTGGTTCTCCTCTACGTTTGATTGATCCAAATCAAGCAAAGAATCTTAAACAGTTGGTTAATTCTGCTATGATGACCACCCAGGCTGATTCAACTAAATGGTTGAATAATTCAAATATTAATCAAGCAATGAATCTCCAGCAACAGATTCCATTAAAATCAATCTTTTACAAGACAGAATTGTGCAGAAAATTTCTGGAGGGACATTGCGAGCTTGGTATTAAGTGCCAATTTGCTCATGGTCGTAATGACATGCGCAGTGTAGCTAGACACCCTATGTACAAAACCAGAGTTTGTGTTAATTTTCTTAAATTTGGTTATTGTCGCTATGCTGATAGATGTATATTTATCCATTCAGCTAATCCAACTTCTTCACAGCCTTATAACCTTGGTTCTGATGGGGAAACATCACCTCGCTCCAGCTACAGTAGTTCACCACCATACAGAAACCCAATCGATCTTGGTGCCTTTGTGGTAAAAAAAGGATATTAATCTTTTGTTATTTTGCATATCTCATATTGATTACTTTTATTTCAAATATTGCTGTTGAGGTACCTAATTTTCATTCGAATGAAGGCATTAGATACTTCAATAGTGCTGCATGCTAGCCCCTGTTAACTAGCATTATACTTTCTATTTATCTATTAGTCTTGAAGCTATAATATTCTTCTGTGGCTGTTGCTCCTAATAGGCTCAGAAAAATACTAGAGTTTTCTCAAGAGTACTTGTAGACCAACAAAGCATTTTTCATGTTTACTGAGATTTTTTCTGTGTGTGCAATGTGACTAGTCAGTATCTCAAGAACTGCTAGTCTGTCAATCTTTTAAAATTTAAAAAAAAATCATTGATAATTATAAAGGTTGTCTAGAGTCAGATTTTGAAAAGATTGAATTTTGGAATGAGCAAAAATTTATTGGAACTAGCAAAAGAATTTTGTCAGTGATCCAATATATATATAAATTTGTTCATATTATTCATGAAATAAGCTGGGAATGCAGATAAAATTCTTGAAAAACTTGTGTCATTTATAAGAAATTTTTTATAGCTTGGCATAAATATTTTGAAAAAACACAAATTTATAGTTTGTTGGAAGGTCTTTGCATATTTATTGACTTTTTGTAAGGTTATATCATAATTGTTTTATGTTCTTATGAAAAACTGTAATCATTTAATATTTATAATTTCCAGAATTGTGATGTGACAAACAGCTGGAATATTTTGTGAACTGTAAATCTACATTTGATGCTGTAATTTAATATCTTTATCATTCAAATTTATTAAAAACTTTCAATTATGAAACTTTAAATATCTTTGGCACAGATTGAATAACACTAGATTTTTATGCATAATATGCTTTAATATTTTTCATCGTTTATCTGTAACTGACAAGGGGAGGGCACAACTTGGGAAATTCAGTTTGGAATGAGATTTGGTTTATTAATAGGGTGTTAACCCATTAAAATGCTAACGTGCAATGGCCAGCCAATTGGGAGAAAATGGCCCTCAAACTTCTGGCACAGCTTATATACCAGTAAGTTGTCATCGTTGTTGAAGCGCGAGTAGCATGATCGGTATAGTTCTGGCATGCAAACTTTTTGCCCAGGGTTCGATCCTGCCTCTGTTTTCTTTTTTGAAGATATTTTTTAAAATTAATATTTAATTAAATAAAAAATTTATAAACATCTTTTAATAAAATATTAATAATTTTTAAGCATTAAATAAATTTTTATTCATTTGATATATCGATCATAGTCATAATTTAATTTTTAAACTGTTGAATAATAAGTATAATTACTATTATTATTATATGTCATTAAAAGTTTTGCATGATTCCGTTAAAGCAATTACAAAATTTCCTGTCTAGCCGTATGGAACTGGTTTTGGTTGGGATAGAATGTATTTATAATTATTTAACTGTTTAAAAATTATATTGTAACTATAATTTTAGGATCATATAATTAAGCATTTATTTTTCGATCAAATGATTCATATTTTAAATTAAATATTTATAAATTGTTAATTTAATTTGAAATTATTAGTGCTCCCATCGTAAAAGAATTTCATGAAGATTTTTTTCCTTTGGAAATTTTCGGACATTTATTAATTGTTATTTACATGAAAGAATATTTTGATATATTGCATAATTAATAAATGGTGTACATTTCTCTCTTTTTCGGTCAAAACTGGTTCCGTAAAGGTTTCCACTAAAATGGAAATTTTGTAACTTACTTTAACGGAATCAACGTCATTAAAATTGTTTTTATGATTATTTAACTGTTTAAAAATTAAATTATGACTGATTCATATATCATATGAATAAAAAATATTTAATGCTTAAAAATTATTATTTTAATTATTAATATTTTTATAAAAGATGTTTATAAAATTTTAATTTAATTACATATTAATTTTAAAAAAATGTTTTCAAATAAGAAAACTGAGGCGGGATCGAACCCTAGGCAAAAGGTTTGCATGTCAGAACTATACCGACCATGCTATTTGCACTTCAACAGCGGTGATAACTTACTGGTATATAAGCTATGCCAAAAGTTTGAGTGCCATTTTCTCCCGATTGGCTGGCCATTGCGTTTTAGCATTTTAATGGATGAACACCCTGAAGGTATACTATTAATAAACCAAAGTCCCATCCCAAACTGAATTCCCCAAGTCATGCCCTCCCCTTGTGAGTATAAAAAGATGTTATATGAACTCATTATTGTCATAAGATCTTTATAATATTTTAAAGAAAAATTATTCTTTTGACCTGATGTGATATTCTATACAACTTGTAGAAGAGGCTTTATTTAACCAAAACCTGGGCTTTGAGTAAACAAAAGATTGCCATTTTTGGTATGCTACTTAAAAGGTTTTGGCAGTTATAAATGTTAATTCATAAATTAAATGATGTTACTTTTTACAAATTCTGTTATCTGTCTATGTATGTTGATATAATTATGAAATTGTATAAATCGTTTTCCCCATGTGTATACAATCCAGTATTTTTGTTGTGATAAAAGATAAAATGCATGTTCAGAAGTATGGCTCCTTTTCAGTTCTGGAACCTTTCTTGGGTAAAGGGAAATATGAAGAAGCATATGGGTTGAAATTAGCATAATAATTATGTTTATTCAAGTAGTGATTGATTTACATTTTACTTTATTCATTTTTATTATGATTAAAAATGATACTTCACTTTTTCCAATAAGTTAATGTAAATAATTTTACATTAATAGACATACTTGATACTTTTACTTTTTTTTTTGATAAATAATTTTTTAAAAGCTTACTCGATACTTTTCACCATCATTTTTTCTTGTGTCATATAAAAATGTTCTATTTAATTAAGATTAAGCTAATAGAAATATTTTAAGCATACGATGATATATTTTATGTTTGTACTTTTATTGTTTCATCTGTTTTTTTTTTTTTTTTGGATCTTAAGAATTTGATGTATGTACCTTATCTCTAAAATGTCTTTATGGTTATGTTTAACCCTTTCCAGGTGCAATGTCATTTGGCATCATTGGAGTAACATGCTTTTCTATGCATTTTTTGCTTTTAATTTTGACTGTTGAGGGCTTGATGGAACCTGGGTGGCAACATGATCTAGATACAAATGACTAATTTTAATTAAAAATTTATTAATTTGGAATAAAGTTATGAATTTAATCATGAAGTATTTTTAATTTTTTTTTTTACTAACAAATAATAGTTTGAGCCAGAAAGGGTTAAATATAAATTTAAAGAAAAAGGTAAGCTTTCTGATATTCATCATGAATATAGTTGTAATGAATATAATTCAGTTTTCATTTCATGTGTATTATATTTCTATTATTTGTTACCTTATTTTAAAGTGTATTTTTTAATGCATATTGTATTTATATTAAATATTTGAAAATATTTTATTTACTTGTTGCTTCCACAACTAAAATTATGAGCAAGGCAGTAATGTTTTATAGTTATAATCATTATTATTAATGTGCCTTGAATATTTGGAGCTAATGCATGTTCCTGTTACAGTTGAAAAAATTTATTTGAATGTTTTATTCATATTGGTTGTGATTAAAAATGTTATTTGTCTTTATTAAAGAAATTAATTTTAGTCATTTTTACACTAGTGCTATATTGTGCTTGATATTTTTACCTGTTTTATTTTTTAAAATTTTAACTTCTCATTTTTTGAAAGGCTTAATTAATAGATTTTGCCTAGATATTTTTTGGGTGTGTGTGCCATATAAAAGATCTGTTCCAAGTAATTAAGGTGAATACCATTCTTCATATTTTTATTCAGAAAATGAGATCCAAGTTCTTTAATGGTATACTTATAATACATATAGTTTTTTCTTATTTTTTTTATATTTCAGATATTTATTTCTATTTTACTGAAGGTATATTTACTTCCTGGTTGTTACATGTTTACTTGTTACTTCCACATTATAAAAATATGTGAAACAGTGATATATTATAATCTTAATGTATATTAAAGTGAATGTGCCTTTAATATTTGGAGCTTAATATATGTTCCTGTTACATGTGGGGACAGATTAAGTTAATTAGGGCAGCTGGTGCTAAATTTCGAAAGGGCTTTTCTAAAAGCATGAGACAGTGGCATTGCAATTAACTGAAATATACATTCTTGAAATACTTCTAAGAATCTGCAAAAGTATGTTCATAAAAAAATTTCAAACACAATTTGTTAAATTTCTCATCTGAAACCTTTTACTAAGAAGCTCTTATTAGGCCCTTGCAAGTGCCTTTACTTTAATCTGTCCTTGATTATAGCCACTATTTTTCTTGTTAAAAACGTTCCTATGATTGATAAAAAGTATTTTGATTCATGTTTTTTGTCATAAATTCTATTTACCCAATATTTTGTGTATGTGTTGAAAAACAATAAAAAAATTATAAAATTTTCTATTGTTTGCATAACTTCAGACTTCTGCTGTTTACATTACTTTTAAGATGTTTTAGGTGGATTCATTATAGGCATACTACCTATTACAATGGTTTTCTTCACAACTTCAGGAAAATTCTTGCTCATCTTCTCCATTCAGAGTCTAGTATCCCAAACTACTCCCTTGTTTAAAAGTTTATATATATAACACTTTGACCTTTTTATCTTTTGAGCACAATAATTGTTTTGATTGGATTTGAACTGGTGAGTGATGATAAGGAGGGTGAAAATCTCAGCTGAGTTCAAGATGAGCTGTCCAGTCCTCAAAGGAGGTTGAAATTTACATTTGAAGATGGAAAGAATTCATATTTAGATGGAGTGCTTTACCTCGGGGTTCTTAACCTCCAGACATAATTTAAATTAGGCAAGTTATTCATCTTATCATAACGAACAACGTTTGTACCAACCACCTGACTACAGAAAGTTTTTCGATAATTGCAATTGCGTATAAGTTATGAGTGGTAAAGTGACTTTCAACCCTTAATTTTGACTGCTTTTTAAATTATGCATGTGGCACCTTATTGGAAAGCACTGATCATTCAGTCTACCCTCATAGTTCCAACCTTCATGAAATTAGAGGCGGAGGTGAAATTTTATATTCAGTGGTAGCTCCTGCATTGTAATGAAGATTTTACCTATTCATTGTGGAGTGATGTCTTTCTGCATAACTTAAATTTTGCCTTAAATTAGACTTCAAAACAGTTTCTGATTATTTTTCTTGCATTCCTCACTCTCGTTTATAGTCTCAGGGATAGGGGTACCTCAAAAGTGCTGATGAGAACTAGCCTGACTCAGTATGCCGGTGGTGGTTTCCACTGAAGCAATGGTAGTGAAAGTCATCGCCGATGATGGGACGTACCTCCTTCGAGAGGAAGTGCATGGGTCGGTGATGGCTAGTTTGTAACTGACCACAGTTTTCCAGGATGTTATTTGTTGCGAGCTACTCATTCGGTTTCACTGGACATCTCAGGCTAGGTCAGAGTGACAATTTTATGCTTAGTCTTGGTTTATAGATTTACTGAACTGCAGCTAAAAAATAAAAAAAAATCTTGAAACTGTAAGATTAAAAAGCATGCAAGATGTTACTTTCGTATTTATGCAGGAAAAAAAACGTAATAATGGAATAACTTTTAATTTTTATTTATCAGTAATTGTCTTTCATTTTTATTTATATTCAAATTTTAGGCTCGCCAAAAAATTTTCTACGACGAAGGAACGTTTAAAACCCCACTTCTACCATCACTGGAAGGGGAAAAAAGTGCTGTACCTCCACCAGTAGTTTTTTCCCTTCACAAACTGTACAAAAGAACGAATGTGCTTTCTTACTGTGCGTGCACAGCGGCAGAAATTGTTATGGGTTTAAATTATTGTCCTCTATAAAACGTTTTCTGTCTCTACGAAGGAGAAGCATACCATTTTTCTCTTCGTTTACTCTGAATACCAGTGGCGGCAAATTATTGAGGGCCCTAATTCTTAATTGAAATTTTATTACTTTTTGATTTTTTTTAGTTTTATTAATTTTTTATTAAATTGTTATATTTTTATTAAATTTTTATTTCATTTTAGCTGCCAAAAACTAGGAATTATGAAAAAAATATTTTCCAGGCAAGTTAACTAATTTTGTAACTAAATTTTTAAGTTTTGTTGATAATTGATTATATTCCGGGGTACTTTTAGGCGTCCATAAATTTTTTGCCACTCAATCGCCGCTACTGCTGAATACTGAAAGCCCTAAAAAGGAATGCTATTAGATTGTTGGATTTAGATATTGTATGTAAAATTAAATAAATTTGTAATGATATTTATGCATTGGAAAAAGTTGAAGGTTCTACAGTTCCAGGCTTGCCAATAGGAATTTTTTAAGTTATAAAAAGTTCAATTTTTAACTATAGTTACGACACCCCATTGTGCATTGTTTTCCGAAATGCTTTTGAAAATGATTACTTAATAAAATACTAGTCTTCTATTATTAGAAGGTTTTGAGTATTCTGCCAAAGAGAGGATCGAAGATTATGCCATTATTCTATATGCATTCTGAAGATTATGCCCCATTCACTATGCATTCTGTCTAAAAAGGAAAAAGATTTAAAAGTAGGCTGAGACTCTCTTTGTTTACTTACAATTATATCCATACCAGTATATAATTTTAGCATAGCAAAATATTAGATGTACAAAATGTTTGTCCTTAACCAAATACATTGCTCTCCAAAGGTTAAGTTACCACAGGTTTTTCTAAGTCCTGCATTTCAAAAATCGTTCTAAAATTAGTAAAATGAGATTTTACGAAAGAAAGTGCATCGTAATAATGATATAGAAATTTATATCTCCTATTCTATTTTTAAGCAATAAGAAAATCTTCAATATTAAAACCAGTATGATTTTCTGTAAGGATGGTTTTGGGGCCGTAATGGCCGGTTTTTAAAATCTCGGGTACTTGTCCATCGAAGACTATGTCGATCACTGTGTATGTGGGCGTGGTGCATGACTAGACTAAAGTTGATCCTCCTGGATCATATTTCCTCCTGTTGCTGTGGTGTGGAAGTTTGCAGAGTGAGGTGCCGTCCGCTTTATCCGACCGGTTCAAAATAACGAGTTTCGTCCCAAAATAATCCTCGTATAGTTTCAAAACGGGACGTTAAACTAAATTAAAACTTCTGAATCTAATCTAATATTTTAGAAAAATTACTTTCAGAAACGTCAACTTTCGAGCAAAATCCTCTAGCAATCAGCTGCAAAGAGGATTTCTCCCTGAATGTGGTTGCATACACGACTATTCCGTTTTAACTATTACAAAATTCAAGGTTATTATTTTTGCAAAATTTACTAAGCTACAATAATACAGGGTGGTCATAAATTATTGGACCCATTTCAAAAATTAATATAAAACCTTTAATGTCGCAACTTCGGTTTTTTTTTCGTAATGAGAGAGAGAGTAATTTAAGCAGTTTTTTTCATATAGGCAACGCGTTCTAAATCTGCTGCAATGGCAGATTATCAGCGCAAGGGTCAAGATGGCTACCGTGCAGCAGAAGGCACGTCTCTGGTTCCACGAAAGCAAATCAGTTGTAATAGTTAAAACATGTTTTCGCTTAGAGTATCGAAATTATCGGTCTCCAAGTAAAAACTACATTAATCATTGGTATGAGCAGTTAAGGAGTGAAAGTCTCCCTCATTCTTTCGACAATTTCGTCTGAGACTGATGGTCGTCCAGCACCTTTCCTATGATGCACATTTCCTGTTCCCTTAAATTGCTCAGACGAACGCTTGATAGAGTTCTTACTTAGAGACTGAATATTTCGATACTCTAGGCGTAAACACCTTTGAACTGTTACAATTGATTTGCTTTCGTGGAACTAGAGACGTGCCTTCTGCTGCACGGTAGCCATTTTGACACCTGCGTTGGGAATCTCCCGCTGCAGCAGATTTAGAGCGCCGTAACGACGCGTTACCTATCTGAAAAAAACTAAATTACTCTTTCATTTAAAAAAAAACAAAACGAAGTTGCTATATTATGGGGTTTTTTTAATTAAATTTTGAAAATGGGTACAATAATTTGTAACCACCCTGTATAATAAAGAATAGATAAATATGTAAAAAAAAGGAGGCTAGTATTTTATGAATTTGTCTAAATATTTTCAGAAGTTATCTCGAAAAAATGGATTGAACCTTTACTTTTGGAGGTGTGTGTATTTACTGTAATGTACTGGCAATCGGGGGGAGGGGTAATGAAAAATTAAGGAATATCCCTTAAAGCTTTGTATGCAGCTGAAAAGTACATCTGTAGGAATTACTTTTGTCCCATATATTAGTGTGGGGAGGATTGTTAAATGTAGGGATTTCATTTTCTTTTTAAAATCTAAGATTTTTCTGTGTTCTAGATTTGTTAGTCCAACAAGTGACATAGTAATTTATTTTTTTAGATTGTGAAACATGAAAAACTGCTTATTATAAAAGTAACCTTCTATCATTAAGGCTTAGGACGAAAACCTTTTTTATTTATATTAACGTCCCGTCACTAGAACGGCACTGAAGCTATTAGAAGCAACACTAGAGCTATTTTGGAACGCACATCTTAATTTTAAACCGGCTGAGACGTGGGCCACAGATGAGATGACGAGGACGACACCTAGCTGGCATTTCCCGAAACCTTCCTCTCCAAGCTTCAGGGCCGCGGTGGCCTAGTGGTAAGGTCTCGGCTTTGGGGCCGGAGGGTTCCAGGTTCGAAACCCGAATCCACTGAAGATCCGCCGTGTATGGGGCCTGTTGCACGCTAAATCATACGTAGTGGTCAAACGTCCTCCCGTTGGTGTGGCGTGGAAGTTTGGAGAGGGGGGTGCCAGCTCAGGTGTCGTCCTCGTCATCTGACCGAGGTTCAAAATTACGAGGTCCGTCCCAAAATAGCCCTCGTGTTGCTTCAAAACGGGACGTTAATATAACTAAAACTAAACCTCTCCAAGCTTCCGCACTATGCCAGCGGGAGGACTTTAGACCCACAACGTTAGACTTAAAGTGCATCAGGACCACATGCACGGCGGATCTTCAGTGGAATCAGAAGCCTGGAACCCTCCGGCCCGGAAGCCGAGATCTTACCACTAGGCCACTGCGAGCCTTATTTATATTAAGTACTAGCCGCCTTCAGCGACCAGCTTATTCAGGGTTCGTACGCGTCCTTAAAAGTCCTTACTTTTACATTTAGTCCTTAAAAGTCCTTACAAATCCTTATTTTTATGCCCCATTTTTAAAAAGTCCTTACTTTTTACTCTGCCATTATTAAAAAATTTAAAATTTCACTGATTATCGTTTTTCTAATTCCTTCTCGGCGTCTCTAATCTCTGTCGACGTGGCTTTCGCGGAATGGGGGGGGCACGACACTGCTCGCGTTCTACGAATCCATATCCATCGCATAAACTTTGGGAAATAAGGGAGGAGTTACAGATGGCCTTTATTGGTCCATGGTTCTATAGGGATGATTGTCAAAAGTGCTGTTACCATTTTTAGAACAGTATCAAAGTGATAAACCTTTACTTCCATTTTCTGCCAGTGATGTTTTTAAAACTTGTTAATGATTGCATTCAAAATTTTAAAACCAGAGAATGAAAGAATTGAGAAACCTGAGACTTTATGCAAATTCAACTTCAGTGACCCAAACTTGTATAATGATAAAAGTTAAGTGTATTTAGGATTTGCTGCAGAGCAACTAATAAAAGAAAAGATAAAAAATAAGGATGTTTTCACACTCAGGCAGGATAGTCGGAAAAACATCATAACAATGATAAAACATTTCATGCAGAAATGTCCTGTGAATTACGCACTAGTAAGACCTGCGATGTGCATTGATCGACGAGTAATGGCTGGATATCCCGAAAAAGCACAGGAAAAAATGAAAAAGGTATTGATTGTGTTGTCGCAAAATAAACGTATTTTGGAAAAAGATTGTGACGAAATTTTGTTACTCTATGCAGATTTTCTGTTAAATATTGTAAAGCCAAATTCATTTGAATTTACTTTTTTCAATCCAAAGAGTGATTCCCTTGATAATTTTTTACAAACTTATTTTAGCAATAATCATTATGAAAAAGTTTGGAAGATTATCAAAATTGTATTAATACTGTCACATGGACAATGAGGTTTTTCGGTGAACAAGGCCCTGGAAATAGAAAATTTAAAAGATGCTTCATATATTTCCCAGCGTGTAAATCATGAATTTATTAAGCTGTCTGGGGCTATTTATAACTTAAAAATTACTAAAGAAATGAGGACGGCTGCCACCTCAGCTAGAGCAGAATACATGCAGTATTTAGAAAGTGAAAGATCGAAAGAAAAGACTGAAACAAAACAACTGAAACGAAAAGATCTAGAGGAGGAAATAGATTTTTTAAAAACAAACGAAAATGTTCCTCCAAACGGACATACACCAAACAAATGAGAAAGCAAATGATTTAGCTAAAGAGGCTGAAAGTCAAAGGAATAAATTTATTTATTCAATCGCATGAACTAAGAAAAACAATTTCTGAAAAAGAAATTAAAATAAATACCTTGGATGTAAAATTGAATGAAAAAAGTTTGGAATGAAAAGATATTTAATTTGATTACCAGTTTCATGGTTTTTTTTTTCATCAATTTATTAACTCAGATTTTTAGGAGTTTTGTTGTGTTAAATTTGTAATGTATCTTCTATGTTTTATATTATACTTTATCATCTAATAGGTTGAATTTGCAAAAATGAGACATTTTATTTAAAAATGCGTGCGACAATTCGTTAAGTTTATTCAATTTAGAGGTCCTTATTTTTTGGTTTTTTTAGTCCTTAAAAGTCCTTGATTTTCTTTTAAGGAAATGTGTATGAACCCTGTTATTCGTCGGGAATTTCAATTGAATCTCTTATGAATAATTTTATATTCATGGTTCACTTAACGATTTAAACTTCAACTTGTGATAGACATTTATCCCAGGTTCTTTTAGTGGTCTTGCACCTGTTCTGTTCATTGTCTACAGAGTCCCTAACATAGTTAAGTGAATGTCCGTGCTATCTAACATTTAAATTAGCTTCGTTTCTTCGCGCCAACTTCATTTTCTTATTCCTCATGGAAAATATGCATTTGATTTCGACAGTAAAATGGCGTGACGCATTTTACCCCAGCAACATGCTAACTGCATTAAAACCTGCCAATAAAAAAAATTAAAATATAACAAACACAATCATTCAGTTTACTGGATATATTTCCTAATATATTTACTATCTTAGAGGACTTTGTTTACAGATTTCACAGAAAAAATTGATGAAGTAAAAAACGAAAATAAAATCAATTGGGATTATTGCTTTAGCATTCAGCAATGGAAGAGAAACATGCAAATAAATATTTGTTTTGAAAATGAAAAGTATTGTTGTAAATTATGCTTAAAAACATTTATAAAAATTTATTAAGAGAAAAATATTATGGCAACTTAACATTGAAAATATAATTTTTTGAATTTTCAGATGGTATAAAAATCATTTTTGCACTATAATGTTTCCGGAAGTTATCAAGGAAAAACGCCAAAATTTCGCTTAATTTTTAATTAATTATAATTCAAATTAAAATATCGAAAAAAGAAAAAAACGGCTCCTAAATGCGCACTTCCACACTCCAAAGTATGTTTTTGCCAAATTTCGTAGTTCTAGGCACAGCGATCTGCCCTGCAGAGCGCCGACACACACACATTCACCTTTATTATTAGTAGAGATAACAAGAAGTAAATCAAAATAAAAAGAATACAGATGAAAAAATTTCTGAGCTTACTGAGATGAGTTTTTATATAAGAATGCGTTTGATCCAATTTGTTTGGCCGAGTAAGTACCTCGGAATGCTGAATTATGTTTTCCCTTTTGACAAACAGTTTCAAAGGCCAAATATCGCGCAAAAATCAAAGCGCAAGATGTGTAAAAAAAAGACAAAAAAAAAGTTTTTCTCATCTTTGAAACAGTTGGAAGATTTAAAGGAATATACATATATTATGAAACCGAAACAAGAAAAAAGCTTTCTGTCGTCCATGCATACAGTCAAACGTCACTAAGTGCACAGGCTTAAGTGAGATAAGCAGGGAGAAAAGGTTTACAGCCAAGTTTCTTCACCCGAAAGTATTTTAAGGACATGGGTTGCAATTTTGGTTTCCTTTTTGATCTTATGCTAATACTCGAACTGGGAAATAACTGAACTTCTTTCATACCAGATCTTTTAACTGTGGGTCGTGACCCACTCAATAAGAGGTCGGGAACATTTTTGCAACGCTGTGTTCTTTCAGATTCTTCAAAATTTTAACAAAATGTTAAGAAAATCCTATTCACATAAAACGTTCAAGAATTTTGTAGGGTACCTACGTTAATATTCTTCTCTGTTAGTATTTAATTAATGCTTCATTTCCTTGGATGTTTCCCAGTGTTGAAGTATAAACAAATTTTTTCGGATGAAAGTGGCCCACGAGTTTGAGAATCCTTACTCAACTCAAGAGCCGTCTTAACAAATTTGATCACCCTGGGCTAGTGTAGTTTGGCGCCCCATTAGAATCATAACTAGGAATTTAAGCGACTACATTCCTTAATATACCACTTTATAATGTTATTAAAGAAATAAATCTGATGCACCACTATTATATTTGGTATCAGCGTGTAGCTACCTACTTTAGCGTTGATAATGTAGGTAAATTCTAGTATATGCACAGTTTAGGATTTTTTCTCTTATTCTCTCAGTATAAATATTTTTTGAACTGACATACATGTTTATGCAACATTACAAAATCGATAGCTGTCTAGTTACAAGCCCTAATCATATTTTTACTTGTAACTTATTTAAAAATTACAATTAAATAAATCTTTTGGTTCAAAGTTAAAATAAACTCAGTATTGTTAATTTTTAGGCGCCCTTGGGCTGCTATCCAATTTGCCCATTGGATAAGACGGCCCTGCTCAAGTACACTACAGGTGACCGAAATATGTACACTGTAAAGAATTCGATTAACCGTCACTCCTTTAACAACCAGTTTCTGTAATCCATCATCGTCTAAAAAAATATAAGATACGGAACATCGCCACGCAGAAAACTCGAGCCTCAAAGACACAGAAGATGACGGATTATTCTAAAGTAACGCAAAGTTTATAGTATTACAGTGCATTTCTATATATTACTACTCTTATTAAGGAAGTTTATATCGATTGTTTTGTAAAATCAAATACAATATGTATGTGTTATTCACTTTCAAAGGATTTCATTTTCGTCCCTAGCCAGTAGTGAAACCACACTACCATACTTATGTATTTTTTTTAATACCCACGGCGACCCAGCCTACCCAAAAAGAGTGTGTAAGGCAGAGAAGGTCGCCGGGGAGAAGGGACCCACAAGCACGCCGAAGGTACAGCGCGCCCCGGCCCCAACAGACAAGATCCATTAAGCAATTTAAAATATACATACTTTGCCCAAAACAGGGGCAGTAACCATACTTATGTATTGAAAGACTTCTGTTATCCGCCTATTCGGTTATTCGTCACAGCTCTGGTCTTGACGGTGACGGATAATCGAAGTTTTAATGTAGTTGTCTTCTCTGTGATTACAGAAATTATCTGAAGAGTCAACCCAAACTACCTCGATTTATTATATTATTTTTCTAGATAGGATAAAGTCCTTATAAGAAATTCTGGTGCCCTGGTGCAGACTCCAAAATTCACTCTCTATGCGAGGCTGGTATATGGCAAATCTGTCATAGTGGGTCAAACATTCTTACCCTGCAATGATGTGGAAGTTTTGAAGGTGAGATGTCAATTCTACCGTTGCCTTCAACAGCAGTACGCGCACAATTTAAAATTTCATATTCCCAACAGTTCTCGTGTAAATTTAAAATTGAGTATTAATCTAACAAACAAAATAATCGTTAGAATTTTATTAGACGTAGGGTGACTTTCAGCTGGGAGATGAATTGCATAACGGAATCAGAGATAGGAGAAGATAATATTGTCTTCGTTCAGACAGAAGTCACTTAGCCTAAAACTATAGTTTCGAGTTGTGGTCACTTTAAACTTATTTAATTTTCAGTCGTTATGATAAATAGAAAAAATTATTTTGCAGATTTCTAGCTCCTTCGGTTATCTTACTGATATTTAGATAACAGGTTTCTATCACGAAATAATTAATTTCAAATTCTAATTGACTGCAGTAGTCCGTCAAAAGGTTTTTGTGGACTTAGTGACTTCTGCTTCGATATCCTAATAGCCTAGACCAGAGGTCCTCAACCTGTGGTACGCGTACCCCTAGGGGTACGCGAAGGACCAGTTGGGGTATGCGAAATCAAAGTCGGAAATGGCGGACACAAGAAAATATAAAGGATTAAAAAAGTTACAGTATTTTGCTTTCCTAAGTTCATGTGAAAAGTAAAAGTGAAAGTTGCGCTCTTCTCTGTGGTTGTGCTAGTCTAGAACCTATTCTCAAAATAAGAAAAAAGAAAGCAAAGAAAACCTGGTAAATGATTGATATTTTGTCTTCACCAGTCCGAATATGCATGAATCATCAGTGACAATGATGCCAAAGCTGTAGCTTCACTAGACGCAAGTGTGGTATATTTTTTATTTTTGTTCTTCTATTTAGGCTTATCGAGAACAATTCGGAATCCTCCCAAAGATTCCTGTTTTGACGTTTTCATTAAACGCAGGCATCATTAATTGCTCGATTGGGATGCATAATGATTAAAGACTGTTCATATAAATCAAACTTTATGTTTTAAGGGTGCTCAATTTGATTGGTTTGTTTTGTGGCACAAAACTGGTGTTTGTAGGCTATGCGTGAGAGTGACTTCAATTTGATATTGTTTGATTTCTCAAAATGGACAAGTGGTTGAAAACTGGAATTCTTAGGAGATCGGCATCTAGAACTGAAATTCGAACCATCGATTTGGCAGCTATGGAAATAATTGTGTATCAGCAAGATGATAATCATAAAGTGCAAAGGCCGACTGAATGGCCTGTTCAGGTAAGAAATAAAATTGATATTGTTAAAAGAAACAACCCTCAGTGTGCCTCCGAAGAAGAGAAAATATTCTATCGAATACTTAAAATATGGATTTTCCGACAAGGGTAATGAGGATTGTCCAAAACCACTCTATGTTGTTTGTGGAGAGATATGAAATGGCAGCATGTAGCCATCTTTAGTAATGCGCCATTTAGCGGCTAATTCAACTAACATTCGATTGTTCAAATTTTTGTGTGGAGACATGGGCGGCCTACATACTATGTTACTTTTGCACACAGAAGTGAGATGGCTTTCGCGAGGAAATCTACTCACGAGATTGTTTGAACTGAGACATGAAGTTCATATGTTTTTTGAAGACCACCCTTTTGCGTCGAGCTCTAAATTTTATGAAAGTGAATGGTTGTAGCAGCTTACGTACTTATCTGACATTTTTTTAGAAATAAATAAACTTAATTTAGGATTGCAGAACCATTCCATAACCATTTTTAAGGTAACTGACAAATTCGAGTCTATGATTAAGAAGCCGAATTTTTGGGAATGCTGTATAAAAAAAAACAGTATGAAGTTTTTGAGACACTTCACAGCTTTTTATCTGAGAACGAACTTAAATTAACATAACAAGTAAAAAATAGTATAATAGCACATTTAACAGGACTTAAGTTGTCATTCAGACAATATTTTCCAAAGCGCAATGATGCAGATATGTGGATTTTAAATCCATTCAACGAAGCGGTTTTTTCAAAAAGCTGAAAAATTAACAATTTCTGAAAAAGAAAAATTAAATGAATTTTCAACTGATTCTTCATTAGAATCTGAATTTAAAAAAGGAATTTTGATTGACTTCTGGGTAGCAGTGAAAGAAGAGCACCAAGAACTCGGTATTAAAGCAATAACATATTTAATACCTTTCACGAACACAGAACTTGTGGAAAGAGCATTCTCGTCTTATACATATATTAAGAATAAATATCGAAATAAGAGCAGCTCCAGACATGAGATTATATCTTTTTTCATTTGAACCCAATTTTATAAAACTCAGCACCATGAAACAAGCTCAAGGATCGCATTGAAATTTTCTTGCACTTGAATAACTGATTATTAAGAAGTGTAATTTTTAGCTAACCTTATAAATTGTGAAATTATTATATAAGTTGTTATATAATGTGAAATTATTACAATACTGTTTTTATTCGTTTTGCCGTTTAACTAATACTATTTAAAATTGGTATAAAATTAAAAATAAGTCCTGCAAATGCCATTAATTCGCGTTATTTGACTCTTAAGCTTACCTAAGCCTTTAACAATATTGATGAAAACTTCTTTCCATAGACGGATGATTGAGGGGTGTGACAGTAAGGGGTACGCGAAAATGAAAAGACTAATCAAGGGGTACGCGAGGGAAAAAAGGTTGAGAACCCCTGGCCTAGGCAACAGGGGTGAAGGAGTTTGTACGTTTACAAAGATTTCTTGAGTCAATAAATTTTTAGCAACAAACTTCAAAGAAAATTCTTTTCTCTGTTCCGGCTATAGCTTTTTTCTAGCTAACTTTGGTTGTTCATTTATAAGAGGTACGTGTTACATCTGCTGACTGCTTTCGGAACTTTGCTATCGCCTACTTCGAATACTACTTTGACCAAGATTCAAAAATAATTCTGGTCTTATTAAAAAGACTTATAAATTGTTAGAAGTACAGATCCTACTATACCTAAAATATTTTATTCCATCGATTAGTGAATCCTTGTATTTTTGGACATTTGGTATTTTCCGTTACACCTTTATCTATATGTTCATAAAATTTTTACTGTTGTATAAATTAATACATGTAGTAAAAAAACTGCATTAACCATATTGTTTTAAGTCAATTTTACCCTTTTCTAAAAAAATATTTATTTCCATAGAACCACTCTCACTTAAGGGACACCTCAAATATGGGAATGAGAACTTGCCGTATAAGTTTCGCCTACTGGTGGGATATAGTAATGGTGGTGTGACTCTTAGGGCCAATGTCCGAATAAGGGTCGTACCCCCGTAAAAGGGGTGTCGTCGCATGAGCCGCTTGTAATGGGGACTATTATGCGGGGGTAACAGTGCCCGATTTGCTGTCGTGGCGGCCGGTCTTTCAGATGTTGTGTATGGCTGAGGCTTGGGCAGGGTATTTTGTATTGAACTTCCATAGAACCACATAGTAAATTAGTTCTAAATTTAAATTTTGCAGTTTACTTACCACTTGGTAGTAAATGGCCTATAAATTTTAAAAGTGAAGTAAGCAAAACCAAACTTCGGTAGCAAAATGTCCCATAGCGGAAATAACGGTCTGTTGAAATTTAAGATTAGATAATTCTTTTCAGTTATCTTATTACTATCATGCCTCGACGTCGACACATGCTGTGGTTCAAGATTATTCCACTCTAGCTACAATTTACGGGGGATAAATTAAATGTAGAGTGCAAGAGCACATACCTTCATACACTGTATTGGGATACTTTTTATCTTTTTGATGAACGCTGTCGGGGAAATTCAAAAATCTGTCCATAAAATTATAGAACGAACTAGCTTATTGCTAAAACGTTCTACTCACAGTGAATGATTTTTACCAACATTTCAATCATTTCAGTAACTCCCTCGATTTCGATGTATGTTTTCCCTCTCGTAGTGAGATTCCGTAAAACAGCGCATTACCCATTAAAAAACATTACTTGATTTGACGCTACTCTACGGTCAACGACAAATGAAGGTGCATACGACAATGTACATAGGAAGTTACGAGCGATCTTATCGCTGGTGAATGACGTAATATTTGTTTCTACGCGTCATATGGCTACAGAAAGAAGATTATGAAATTAAAAGTTTCCATTTAAATAAACAGTTTTTATTGCATAGATTATCGATGTATACATTTTTTTGACACTTTCGCTGCTATGATTCACGCCTGAGATTCGAACATTCTAATTAGATGATCCCTTCTCTGCTATCTCTTAACTATAATAGAGAAGGACTAATCTAATTAGATAGTAGGTGGGAATAACAAGCGTGAGTCATAGGCAGCCAACATGTTAAATACATTAGCCTAGTGATGGCCAAACTCCGGCCCGCGGGCCAAATGCGGACCTCTTAGATGCTCTATCCGGCCCGCCACAGAATTTCAAAATAATAGTATAGAAATTTTATAACAAACAGAAATGCTATATTTATAGCAAAAGCTATATTGTAGCAAAATATAGCTTTCTGAAATCCAGACACAGCTTTATTCATCGCGCTTTTGCTCAATAACTGAGGAGCATATTATCGCACAAAAGCCATTTTAAATCACTTTAAAATTCAAAAAATTAGCTTTTCAGTGATAACAGTCTCATTTTCATGCAATTTTTTCTTTAATTTTAATAATTTAAAAAAATTAGTTTTAAATATAATTTTGTAATTATTCTTTTCCTTTATATAGCCGCGTGCAACAAAATAACAAGATCGTGAATAATCAACATAAATATTTTAATGGCTCTCGTGGAGCTAAGCAAAAATAAATACAGTGGATTCTCGTATAACGCGCTCTCGTAAAACGTGAATTTATATATCGCTACGGAAAAATTGTGTATAATTCTCATAGAGCGCGATTAACAATCCGTATTATGCGTAAGACAAATTTATCTTTTTCAGTGTCATAGCAAGGGTAAGTGACGCCCGGGTCATAATATGATTTTTTGCCGAACCCCTCATCATCAAATACTTAGTTTGTGTAAACGGCGCGCGAAACATCGTATTTTTCCCTCCCTCCCTCATTGTGTCTGAATTTTTAAAAAATATCATAAGCGCATTAACATTTTGTCACCATGGCGAATGGCGTAGTAAGAGTAAGTGGCGCCCGAAAATAATGCTGTTTTCTTTTTATTCTAGTCGTCATCATGGCCAGAGATATGGCATTATTTATAAGCCCCTCGTGATATTTTGCTTTAAAAATGGCATAAGCGCAGTAATGTTTTTACTCCATGGCGCCCGGGACATCTATACCGCCCTTGCCCCCCCCCCCCCCGGTCTCAACGCCAATGATCATTTTCACAGTTTTTGATTTTTTTTGCCCTTACAAAAGCACTTACCTGTTGTTTTTATATGAACAGTGAAGCTGTCAGTTTCTCACTAACAATATGCACAATTACAACTTAGAGATATGTTTGAACTGGCATAAATCTGTCCAATAATGCATGTCCCGTATAAAGCCGCGTATACACTTGCGAACAGAACAGGCTTCGAACAGTTCACGAACCGTTCGAGGAAATCATTTTCACGACAAACCGACCTCGAACCATGAGAAGGCGGTGAACCCACTTCAAACCATCCAACTTCGCCTGTCAGTCAATGATAGCGGAAGCTCTTAGACTTGGGGGGGGGGCAGTGGCGTAGGAAGGTGAGTGCGGCCCGTACCGAGTACCAGCTCTGACGGGGTGACAAAAAAATTGCCTTTTTTGTATTAATGCGCCTTTTTGTTGCATCAAATAACATGTCAAATAATTTATGTGGTCTTTAACAGTCGCTAATTGCAGAAAATTGCGGGTGAACGATATGATGCTGTAATGATTTAATGTTATTGCGAGGTGCGTGGGGGAGGGTTGTTCTGTCTCGTTTCTTTTGAACGTTGCTGGTGCTCAAGTAAACAAACAACCGTTCCTGTGACTCATTGTCTTATCCCTCCCTCAAATATCATCGCCCTAAGTCGTTCTGTGCAACAAGATAATATTTTTAATCCGAACATCATAGTAATATAGTCGGCGCGAAACGTTTTAGACAGTGAGGTGGGTAGGTATTGTCCGCTCTAGAAACGACCGTAAAGTTAACAAGTTTACTTTAGGATCGTCCTACGAGCGAACGGATATCTCCCTCCCCATCCCACTATCTTAAGGCCCCTATATACATACACTTTGTCAAAAAAGTAGACGGACACTAAAAATTTGCAAATGTAAAGCTCTTTGTTCTGAATATTGTTGTTTCAAATTATACACTAGTCATATCGTCGAAAGAAATCCCCGGTGACGTAAAAGTTTTAATAAACAACAGTTTATATTTAAAGTTAAATAGATATATATACTCCTACATTGTCAAAAAAGTAGACGGACAAACCATTTGAGGTGCTTTTCTTCTAGTTTCTTTGGATAATTTTTTGTAACTTTTTATCTTGTATTTACTTGGATAAGTCAGTTAGATCACCTTCATTTAAAATATAAAATTAATTTCTTTCAAAAACCTTAAAATTTTACTTTGATTGTTATTTGAAGTTGGTTGCCATGCCTAGAGGAATTTCTTTAACAGAATTCCAAAAAGGTCAAGCCATAGCCTACATAAACGATGGAAAAACTATTCTAGAAATCACAGGTATTTTAAAAATTAGTAAAAGTGCAATTTCAGAATTTCTAAAGAATCCTGATGCTCATGGGAAAAGGGAAAAAACTGGAAGGCCCCGAAAACTAACGCCAAAAGAGCAAAGAAATCTTCTCCGACAGCTTAAAAAAGAGGGGCTAGCATCCCTACTGCGCAGCGTGAATCTGGACTTACCCATATAACAAGACAGATAGCGTTTAATTATGTGCAAAGAAGTAAACAGTTTCAATTTAAGAAACGAAAACATCATCCTAAATGGACTAAAAACATATTGCTGATCGACTGGCGTGGGGTAAAAAGTACATGTCCTGGACCACTGAATGGACATCCGTTATTTTCTCCGATGAGAAAAGGTTCAATTTAGATGGTCCAGATGGCTTTCAATATTATTGGCACTGCCTGAAACAAAAAGAACAATATTACTCTACTCGTCATCAAGGAGGAGGAAGTTTGATAGTATGGCTTGCTGTTGGTTTCTGTGGTAGATCAAGTTTAGTTTTTATCAAAGGTAGACAAAATCACAAAGATTATATAAAACAGTTGGAAACGGAACTTCTCCCATATGGATCCGATTGGGGAGGAGAAAACTGGATACATCAACAAGACGGAGCTTCCATTCATTCCGCTCAAGGAGTTAAAAAATGGTTTGATGACAATAATGTTCAAGTTTTTCCCTGGCCAGCCAAAAGTCCAGACCTCAATATTGTCGAAAATATTTGGGCTATGTTAGTTGAACGTGTTTACGGACAAGGGAGGCAATATGAAAATGTCAAGGAGCTCCACGAATCTCTTGATTCAGTATGGAATACTTTTTGCCAAAAAGACATTCAAAACCTTTATGATTCAATGCCAAACCGTGTGTTTGAACTAATACAAGCAGGTGGTAAGAAAACCTCTTACTAAAACTTTAAATTTCACACCATTTTTGTAATTGTCCGTCTACTTTTTTGACAACTTTACCAACGACATTTTGTATTTGTTAATATAATCTTATGATAATTAATACAAATGCATGTGTTTTACAATACATTTTATTTTATTCTTATATAATTATGTATGCAAAAATATGCTGACAATTTTTTCACAAAAGATTTGTTGAATAAATATGTTTTTTTCATGAAATTAATTTTGTAATTTTGTGTCCGTCTACTTTTTTGACAAGGTGTATGAGCAGGGACACACGACGAAATCATTTGTCACAATTCAGGTTAAGCTAGAATCGTCAACTCGGTTACAGTCGGGTAAGATATTAACAAGCTATTTGTCTCCACCTTACAAAATGAGTTTATCTTACTTCTGGGTGGAATTGTCAAGGAAAAGATTTTGACTGATATTAAAAATGCAAAGTATTTTAGTATCATCTTTGACATCTCGCACATAGATCAAATGAATGAAATCATTCGCTACGTTCACATAGAGAACAAATAAGTTAAAGTAAAGGAATCATTTCTAGGTTTTTTCAGCTAACTGCGAAGAAAGCCGTTGACATAACGGACGGTATTTAAGGTTATTGAACGGGATGGTCTAGATATAACAATGTGCCGAAGACAAGAATACGACAATGCTTCTTCAATAGCTGGAGTGCATTCGGAAGTCCAAGCAAGGATTTGTCAACTTAATCCTAAAGCATTGTTTGTACTCTGTACAAACCACTCTCTCTCAATCTATGTGGAGAAAACTCTTTTGCAACAGTTCCATTATGTATGACTTTTTTGGGACCTTAGAAAGTTTGTACGTGTCTTTCTCAGGTTCTACGCACAGATGGACGATCCTTCTGACAAATTTTTAAGTTACAGTTAATCGACTTTCAGAAACAAGATGGAGCGCTCACTAGTAGTATTAAGCCTATGCCAATTCAAAGTAGATTATATAGGCCATGAAGAACTGTGTGATACTTCAGAAATCAGCGAAATCAGAGGTAAGTTCAAACTCTTCGCCTGTAATGCTTGATTTCTCGTTTTTGTATTTATGGAATAATTTTCAAAAGTCAACCACGTTCAAAAGTATTAGTAGATTTTTTGGAATAGAAACTGAAGTCTATTTTCAAGAAGAGAAGTCTAAGGTCTTGTTTAAAAGATAAAAGAAATTATCTTGTTAAGGAAGCACTAGCAGATATGCAAAAGACACATGTAAGAGAAACAATACGTAATA
>BGPR01000129.1:1318611-1370745 GCA_013235015.1 Araneus ventricosus
TCATTACTTCGTTCAGTTACGTATTGCTCGACATATTGTTGCCCTTCCCGATTCGTCAAGTTCTTGGGCAGCTTCTGATGACGTCATGAAAGTAGAACATAGTTATACCCAAATGTTTCGAGACTAACTGTAGAACAGGGTTCTCAAACTTTTTTCAATTTTGCCAAAAATAAGATTCGAAAATACAGGTGCTTGAGAAGATCTTTATTATCTAATATAAACATAAATAGCAAAAATATGAAAGGTGACATGAAATGCAGTTTGAGACAAAGAATGAAGAAATTAACAGGTTTTTTTTACACAGTACATTCAGTGTAACTCTACTTAAGCTCCTTTAATAGCGCGAAGAATGCCCTGTCTGTACTCGATTTCCCGCCAAGTGTTTTTCAACATTTCCTGTGTCTTTAAATTTCTGCATCCATGCATAAATTGAAGGCACACTTGGTGGACTTCTATGGCACATCAAGCGAAACTTTCTTTGCACGGTTTTCGGTGACTTTGTTTCCGCCAACCACAATACACCCTGCGCTTTCTCCTGAGTTGCCGCCATTTTCGTTTCTTTTTTCAGCTGCCAAGCAATTAGCGCTATCAACCCAAACTATTGATACTAGTTCATTGTAATTTCATTGTAACAAATTTCGATAAGTCGGGCTTTATTTTCATTAATTTCAAGCGCATGTGAGATTCAAGTTGCAACCGTGTCCTGTATTTATTTTTAAACAATAGCATGACTGAAAATTCAGTTTCGCAAAGATATGAAGTTGAAAGGCATAAAAATTTTTTAGCTAAATAATGGGAAAAGTCTACTACTCGTTTCGATATCGACCCCCGGGAATAGCCAGTATATGGCTGCCACAGGTGCCAATTTGTGTGTGTGTGCATACACTCAATAATAAAGTAAATCTTTTGTGTAAAAAATGTAACACCAAAAATAGCGCAGTGTACCATTAGTGATAATGTACCATGGGTTGAAAACTCCTGCCGTAGAGCAATGCTATCTCAGGGTTGTATTTGCTGTTATCGTGACCTGCAGTCTTGATAATATAGTGTGGATAAATCAGAAATTGTTATAGAGAAGGGAGAGGATGAGCGCAGGTTTGAGATACTTTGCGATTACATAAATCACATTTTTCTGGTGAACGGATGATGAGTCCGAAAAATCCTAAGGTCAATACGGTGAAGTCACTTTGTACAGTCTTTTGAAAATTGCACGTCACGAACGCAGCAAGCATTCCTTTGTCAAAATTCGAATGTACATTCTAGAAAAAATTGATGTATTTTAAGCAAGGAGCCTGAAACATATGTGCACTTAATAAAAAAAAAATGACCAAATTGTAACAGATGAGTGCAGAGGTTCTTTCTATATAAACAGGTTAATATCAAAATTCAAACTAGACCCAATTAAAGCCAGTATAAGCTGTATATAATAACTGAATATGCAGATTATGGAGGGAAAAATAAAGCCTACCATTAGCACTGAAAACTTAACTGCTGGCTGTAAAATTAAATTTACAAATGGAGAAGATGTGATGCAATTTAACATAATTCATAAAATGTACTGCTTTCATTCAAATTATATGAACATTGTCCATAAAAGATATTGTTCCTTATGCGAATATGCAAGAGAAATGTATCGTACAATTCTAAGAATTACTTTGCTTGGAAAGGAAAATATAAAAAACAAATCATGGCTCTTAGTTAATTAATACTGTTCTCTCATTTGGCGAAATACATCGTAGAGGTGAGATGCCATCGAATTTCTTTTGATGAGATCTGTGTAAATATAATACTCCGTGACATCTTATTTATCTCAATCGTAATTTAATATTTTCTTAATCTATTTTAGTACCATCTTGAGTCCGTTTTTGGCAGTCTATTTAGCAAGTATGTTGATTTCGATAAATTGATTTCAATTCACCATATTTCGGATGTCGAATCTTTGATATTTCACCATGCTTATTTTAAATAATGCATTTTGCTTAATCACAGAAATTTACTTTTTTTTAATAAAAGACTTTAATTGCAAAATAAAATTAAAATTTTATTAGAAAATAAAATGAGTAATGAGTTTAATTACAAAATCAAAAATTAGGGTGAACTTCTTTCTGAATGAAAATTGACATAAGTACACTTCTAACGAACGCGGAATTTGTTAATTTCATTAAAGGTAAATCTAACGAAAAAGAAATTGACAAGAAAAAAATTAGATGTTAAACAATGGATGTTTTCGAAAGTGTTAACTGGAATGTGTGTTGTGTAATTTCATGGAAACGACATACAAATCCACCTGCGATAAAAGTACATAAAAAAGAACCGCAGTCTCCTCGTTTACGTTTTCCGGTCGAAAGAGATAAACTCTCAATTAATGGTAACCATTAAAGACGAGCAACTCTATCTCGAAAATAATGTAGTCGAATAGGGCTTTACTCAGGAAGTATGTTCAAGACAGATTACATTTCTTAAATCAATGTCCTATTATACAGCTATATCCTGAATTACTGCAGTAAGACTTCATAGACTAAAACAATTTTAAAAATGAAAGTCTTTTTTAAGAGAAATTCATTTAGAATGCACCCTCACATATCCTTATTGTAAAATTCAAGCATGTGTTTCAAAGATGATTTACAGAAGTAAAAAAAAAATAGATTGAAATTGCAAATAAAAAGTAGACAAGAATTACTAGTGATAAACAGAGAGGAAACAAATATATTAATTTAGAAATTTTTACTGAAATGCTTCAAACAATGGTGATTTTTTGAAATAATTGTTACTTTTTAATATTGAAAAATCTGACTAAGCAAGCATTTCTCGTCTTTTCGAAACCCGACCCTAACTGAGATGAGAAGCCATGGTTTAAAACATCCATTGTTTTATCGACCATGTTATTCTTTTATAGAAAATGGAAATGCTTTTTTTAAAATTTTTAATACGACTCTCCATTAAATGCAATTTTTCCGAATTAAAACTAGAGTAACACGAATTTAATCATTAGCTTTTCTTTTTCAAAATTAATAAAATTTCTTTGATTTGAAGTTCTATGTATAATCTTATTTAATCTTATTTCATTTTTAAAATATAAAAAACGAACGGCATTTTTTCATTAAAGAAAAGAGAGAGAAGCTTTTCAGAATAAACATGAATTGTAAGACATTATTCCATAATGAAAGTAACCTTAGTATTTTCAGAAATGAGTACTTTGTTTTTTTTCCAAATACATTTATTGTTAAATTTTATGAACAAATTCCTTTTTTACAGAGCACCTGTTTTGTGCCAAACTTGTTCACTAAATGTTGATGAATTTTACATTTATTTATTCCATTAAATAATATTTTCTGTAATAAATAAATCTTATTGTTTTAACTTATGTTTTCTTACTCGAGATGTTCTCAATCTTCTCTGTTGGTAACTTCTTAGGGTGTCCATTCTGTTTGCAAATACAGTAAAACTTCTATAACCGTCGCCGTTCGAACCAGGGATGCAATGGATAACTGAAAAAACGGTTGATAGAAATTTTACTGTACCTTACAACCAGGGCCGTATTAAAACAAAGAGAGCCTTTATAACTAAAATTAAAAGAGGGTTTTTTGAAATTTCATCCTTACTCAGAGCATTGTAGAGAAAAAAACTATTAATCATAAGAAGACCAAGTGTCGGGAGTATACATTTCAGAACATGGGGAAACTAATGACGCAAAAAAGTTCTAAAAATTAATGATAGAGGAAGATGAACAAACAGTTCCTATTTTTAACATCATTCATGAATAGTCGTGATGCATACTAATGACAAATTCTAATAGCTATAGGAATGAAATAGATACCAACAATTGTCATAAAACAATTGTCATCGAAATGGCAATTTAATTAATGCATAAATCGTAAATAGACCCAAGATAAAAAAGGCGGTTTTTACCAGATGTTTCTTTTTTTTTTTTAATCATTTTTTTCCCGGGTTTTTAAAAGCCATCCCCCGCAATTTGGAGTTCTCATGACTGTTGGCCCCCCCCCCCATTTACAATGTTCTGTACAGGGATAATTTAATTATAACCACCGTGTGTTTCAGAAAATATTTAGGTATCGCCCTTTATTACACCAGTTTTCAATGCTCTAATATAATCGACAAGTTACTGTCTGTCCGCCACGAGAACTGTCACTGCCAAAGATAGAAGCAGGTTATCGTAGGAAGAATCCATTTCTAGTCGGTAGAAGTTCATTCAAATGTGTTCCGCCGCAAACTGGCACCAAGAATAAAAATCTCCGACTTCCGTTGGATACCTCCTTTTCGAAATGGATCTTCCCTAGCATAATCAATTACCATAGCGACCGCCGTAAACTAGACAATTTGTCGGCGACAGTTCTCGTAGCGGACAGACCACACTTGCTCTTGTAGTCGAAACTCGACTGTACTATAACAATAATTCAGTTCTGTTGTAAAATTTTATTTGCTATTTGTATATGAGCATTAATGGAGTAAAATGTTTATAAAAATTGCAAAAATTATGGTTTAGCTTTGTCTTTATACGTCAAACTCAGTGTAAAACTATAAAACTACTTTTCCCACTTTTCTTGAAAGACTTTGTTTATTTAAATACTTTTATTTTAGGCTCTGGAGTGAACAATGTTTTCCTTATTGATTTCTGGATTATTTCTTTTTACGTGGAATACGATTTTCTGAATTCTTTTGTTCGGACATAGTCATAATTACAAAAGTTGTTCTCATCTTGTGTTCAACGATTTTGACATAACATCAATCCGGTTTTTAAATAGAATTCTTGCATTTCAATTGTTCTGCTTGATTGCTCTTGTTCTTAACTATAATTCTATATTTTAGTTTCCATGATAATAATTCTTTTTGTAACATTAACATAGGTAGTTTTCTTCCGCAGCCTTCTATGCTCAGTAGCTTAGACCTATGATTGTTCATTGTTCTTTTCAATAGTCCAAATGCGCAAAAGTCCATGTAAGATACATCCGGTGATTCAGTAAGAATGCGAATTAAAGGCGTTGGATTGATATCAGTTTCTTTTTTCATTTTTTCCAAGAATACAAAAGTGAATTCAGAACTTTGGTTGTTTGCTTTGTCTTGATGGAGCTCTATTTCTTAATGGGTGTGTAGGTAAAGAGATGGTATTTCTTCCTTACATATTGGCAATAAAATATTATTTTGATACTATGAGGAATTGATTTTTACATTTTCTAATCTCTCCTTATTTTTTAATTTCCATTACTTGCAAAGCCGACAACAACCATAAGTCCCTTATTAAAAGTTTCTTTAGATTCTTTAAACGAAATACAGTAAATCTTCGATAAACGTCACCGTTCGGACCAGGGCAGTGACGGATAACAGAAATCTCTTAATACATATACACAGTAACGTGGTTTCACTGATGACTTAGGAAGAAAATGAAAATAAAATCCTTTCAAAGAGAATAATTCATACATGTTGCGTTTAATTTTCCAAAACTATCATTATAGACTTAAATTTAAGAATAGTAGTGTACAGAAATGTGTTGTAATACTATACACCTACGTTACTTTTTAGACGATGACGTATAGCAGAAGCTGACGAAATCTTAATCGAAGTTTTACTGTAATAAAATTTTCATTTTCTCTTTTACTGTAATAAATGGTTTTTATTTTATTTTTGTTCGGACATAGTCACAATTACAGAAATTGTTCT
Organism: Araneus ventricosus; assembly: GCA_013235015.1. Classification (NCBI taxonomy): domain Eukaryota; kingdom Metazoa; phylum Arthropoda; class Arachnida; order Araneae; family Araneidae; genus Araneus; species Araneus ventricosus. The sequence continues at coordinate 1,324,288 of BGPR01000129.1, forward strand.
CACCTTGTGTCGCTTAGGTATATCCAAATTTCATCGAATGTTGTAACTGTTTTCCATTTTTCAGTAGATAAATGTTTTTATACAGAATTCTGCACCGAGCTCTACATTCGGCCACATTTCTAAGAGAAAGACGATGAAAATTATATATTTGGAGTTTTTTTTAAGAGTCTAATCACTATTTATTGCTCGATTTACAGTTGAAAATAGGAAATTTATTGACTTTGTAACAGTTCTTTAAGTTCGTAGGGTTTTGCTTTAAAATTAAAGATCCTACATTAAAAATAAGTGCAGAAGTTCTATTCTTTGTTAGATATGTTTTTGGAATTTTTTTTCTGTAGATTGCAAATTTTCACATTTTTTCTGTTGTTACAGTAGAACTCGGCTAATTCTAGCGTTTTCAATTCGAATGAGTAGTAAATCAATTTTTTTCTCTAGTCACTAGATTTCCTCTTAGCATAGTGTTAGAATATCGTCTATAATACTAATTTATTTGGGATAATACGAAGTAAAAACTAAAAATTGTAGCAAAAATGTTTTTATTTCTGAATTGTTTTCGTTAGTTAGGTATGGCCTCCTTGTGTCCTCGTAAAGCATAAGTGGATAATTTGTAAAGCCTTTAATTCACTCGAGGGCTTTACTTCTGTACAATGTATCCAATGAAAAACTTCTTACTCTTTTTTTTTTAAAATTGAGCATGCTAGATGTGAATTGTACTATTTATATTGAAATTTTATTGTACAAGTGCATTATTCAAAATACTGTACATTGTTTGCTTATTCAAATTACTTAATTATGTATTGATATTATCTTAAAAACCATTAGAAATATTAATTATAATTATTGTTAAATTATTTATTAAAATTACTTACTGTTTATTCATTAGAACTGTTAAACATTAGAAATAAAGCTTTACTGCCATTTTTAGTTTACAAATTGCCTTTTTCTCTAGTTGGACTCATTTTTAGATCCAGTTTTTTGAATAAATTGAATTTTTATGTGGTCCTGTCAGATTCGAATTAGCCGGCGAATAGTTATCATCGAAATGAAATTTAAGTAAAGTATTTAATTTATAAATATACATGAGTATTCAGGATATTCATCTTTCATAAGATTCAATATTATTGTTCGAAGATTCAAGTTTAAAAGATATCAGTTTGTGCAAGAACCCTCATCATTAAGTCTCTCTTAGAGTGTATCGAAATTCACCAAATTGCAATACCGATTGCAGTCTTTCTGAATACTTATGGTATTGAACTCGAATTTTTATATAAGTTGCCCTATATATCTGACTTTAAAGTTACGAAAGAAAAATTTCGTTAAGTTTCGCACATGCGCAGTAAAAAATTATTTACTACAAATGCTCATATTTCCTGTAACATTCAAAGTTCTTAATTCACATTTTAATACAATGGTACTTTTGCATATTTTGAAGTGTTATATAAATTTCCTACAATTTGGTTCAAAACTCTGCATGTTATAAGCAAAAAAATGCAGACAAATTTGGGATTTTTTAAGAAAACCTTTATATCTTCCCGAATATTCGTGCTGTGTTTACGAAAATTCTTGTAAATATTATGCACATCAAACATAACCATTGATGAAAGTTACATCTCGTTATCAGCAGTCTGTGAAATAGGATGGGTCAAACTCCATTTTCGCCTTTATCCATTTCTGGTCATCCCCCCCCCCAAAAAAAATGTTCTCGTGATTGAATCGTCACTGTAAAATGTGAATTCCGACGATAGTATCTCCCACGAATCTCAGCAACTGTTTGCGAAACATAGTATCCATTATTAACTCCAATTTTGTACCATCTTCAAAATTGCGCATTATTTTTGGACACCAGCGTATTTTACCGAATTTTCCGGATAATCCAAATTTCCCGGAATCCGAACGGAGGTCAGCCCCAATTATTTCGGATTTGCGAGGTTGTACTGTACTGATTCCATGGCTTTTATAGCTCGTAAATATTCGTAATCCTTTATTCATCTTGAATAAAGGATTACGAATATTTATCTTCTGAAAAAATGAAAATGCAGCCTTTTGTCTATTATTTTTTTACAAACTCCAGTTTTTTTAATAAAACGAAACTTTTCATTATCAGATTGATAATTTAAAGTCTGAGCAAATAGTTACATTAAAAATTGTTTATGTCAAACGATTGCTTGTATATTTCATTAAAAACATTAAAAAAATATGCAAACAACCTCTACAGTAAGTGTACCTTGGTAAAGTGCCATGAAAAAGCGTGACTTACTTATTCGCTAGTGTTCGCATTATCATAAATGTGAATGATTGAGTGTAAATTTTGGACTCGTGCTGAAATTTCAGATTTTGCCACATATTATTTACATTATACAGCATTCATAAATCCCAAGCAACGTAAATGAAACAACCCGGTTTCTATTTTAAAAAATCCTCTCTCAGATTTCTTATACATTTAGTTTGTCATGATTTAACTGACTAAGGAATTTTTTTCCTTCTTATTGCATAATTAGGCACAATGCTTTTATTAGCTTTACATGTATTTCTTTTTATGCGTTTGTATTCAACTAGACTTGTTTCATGTTTGTAAAAATGGAATTTTCTATTCGATTTTTTACTCCCTTCCTGATGTACTAGAGTTTTCGAAATTTTGTACACTTATGTATTGTCGAGGACAATAGAATATTTTAATATTTTCAGAACGTAATTATAATTTATCCGATTAATTTAATTAAAGTTTGATTCCATATGAGTAACGCTACCTGCTAGTTATTTTGAGGAAAATAAAATGAATACGAAAAAATTTAAGGTATAAGCTTTTGTTCAAAATGCACTTTAAATGAGAAAATACGTTTACACATTATAATTTCGTCAAAATGAACTCAAAAGTAAAAAAAAATCTCTGATTACAATAAAATGCATAGTTCGAATAAAAGCCTGGGCGCCTTTACCTTCTAGGAATATTCCATTTGTTTCAGGAAATATACACAAAATATAAGGTGCTATCTAAAAAGCCCACGCTTTTATTCGAACCATGCATTTTATTGTAACCAGAAAAATTATTTTTTACTTTTGAGTTCATTTTGACGAAATTATAATGTGTAAACGTATTTTCTCATTTAAAGTGCATTTTGAATAAAAGCCTTATACCTTAATTTTTTTTTTATTTATTTTATTTTCTACTTTTTAGTGACGGCTGACACGAATACACACGACATGTTAGGCATAGTAAATCAAATTCAATTATTGAATTCTCCAATATAAAATTATCATACACATATGTACAATTACATTTTTAAAATGATTTAATGACATTAACTTTCTGAAATATAAATCCGTAATATATTAAATGATGACTTACAATTATCAACAATGTAATAGAAAAAAAGAGAATCGATTTACACAACTTTCTATTTTTGCTTTGAGTGCGAAACGTTTGGCGCACACGAAATAAAAAAAAAACACTTCTGGTTGTTGGCGAATTCTAATAGAAAGTAAACCCAAGACGCGTAGAAACACGAGCTATGCCATTCATCGGTGCAGCGCCGGAAGTATAGCGTATTCTCTGTTAGCTTCGTGGTGTTGTTACAGCCCTATGTAACGTGAGGTTACCACCTTCCAAACTTTATCGCCCAAATATAGGGCTAAAATTTTAATATAATTTTGTTAGGTTTAAAATAGGTATAGATTGCAAATTTTTTTGTACGAATATTGTATTGTCTCCGGAAACCCACAACTGTGCTAAATTTCAAAGCTGTAGCTCGATTGGAAGTGGGTAAGAAATCGATCTCAAGATTTGAGGACAAGACACTCAAGTTGAATATAAACTTATAAAAAATTGGTTTCAAGATGTTTTCTTATCTATGAATGATTAATTATAAATGCAAGGCTAAAAATAGAAAATAATTCGAAGAAGAAAAATTCAACTTTTCAGTGCACTAATAAAAGTGTGTTTTTAAAAATTGTTTTTATTTTTAATTCATGACTTTACCTTTTTTAACTTAACATTTTTTTTATTTTTATCCCACGGCAGATCTGATAAGTAAATTAAATATACACACCAATTGATTAGCTTCAACGAAAAAAAAATTTCTATTATAATATGTGTCTAAATTACGACTGTGCTACAATTTATTTTTCTGTAATTTCTATCTAATTCACACATTTTCTTTTTATTAAATAAATGTGTGTTAAAAGTTCTCCCATTAAACATATATTTTTATTGACTACTAATATGTAATAGACATAATCGCACGGTTTTTTATTTCAAAACAAAAGGTACATAAATCTATATTAATAAGTGAAAGGAATGGAGGAAAAATAATTTCAAAATTTAATTTTGAACTTCATATTTTGGGTTAAAATCAATTAATTAAAAGCATTAATTGCTTAATTAATTTAACTAAAAACTTTTCTTCTTCAAGTCAAAAGCGTAATAAGTAAGTAAAACTATAAAGCAATTACAAAATTATTCACAATTTATTGAACATCATAAAAAAAAAAAAACGGCGGTGATGCAAGCAGTATGATTTACTTCTTAGCGTGAGATTAATTATTCTGTTTAAAATATTACCTGAAATACATGAGTCAACAATTTTTGATATTTACTGACCCCTGATTTAACATCATTATAACTTGCAATTCTGATGTTGTCGATCGCAAATTTAAGGCGAAAAGGGAAATATTTTCGATTATTTTTATTGTTTGGAAGTTTCTTTTCTTCTTTCAAATTTAATTTTAAATGACATAACATTTCTAGTTTTTCACATTTTAGTAAATTTAGTTCATTTTTCGAACAATTGCTTTCATTGATCTAATTTATTTATCACTCGAAAATTTAGAAAAATAGAACTTATTAAAGTTTTAAGTAACTATCATAAATTGAAATTTAGCGGTCTGTTTTTCTTTATCGCATTTTTAAGATAAGAATTTTTGTCAAAGAAAGCAGTCTTTAATACGCCAGAAAGCAATATATCCATAACTGTGTGATTATTTAAATTTTCTATTAATTCTGTGAAGGAATCCTACTTAATTTCAGAGGCAGAATAAAATTAATTTAGAGCTAAATGATGAATAAAGGAGGTTGGGGACAAGGAAAACGCTTTCTTGGAATCAAATACCAATTTCAGCTCTTTTCACAGCAGTTGCTTGAGTTAAAAGGATTATTTAAAACATTTGGTCCATAAGTCGACATGATGATGAATAGTAAAACGTTTTCCGCTTTCTTGATCAGTAAAATTAAAGAATTTTGTGTCATTAATGTTGTATAGCATAGTTGCACTAATAAACTGGTGTTTGTAAAAGTTTACTTATTGACTTAATTTCAAAACTTTATATATTTATTGTAAGTTTAGAATTGAAAAGTTTCCTTATTATAAAATGAATTTGGCGTTTTGGTAAAAAGCTCTATGATCAGGAATTAAGTCAAGTTGCCAAAACATATCACTGCGCATATGATAAAAAAAAAATTACTGAAAGTAAGTTCATTCGAATGGATAAAATCAATATCAATTTTCAGTAGATCCTGTTTTTGAAAAAGAAATGTCTGAAAATAAACATTCCTCTTGTACCTGGTTTTGAATAGACGATATTCTGTCTGCATTAACGACTGGCTATTTTCCGAATTACGCAACAAGCGAAAGTTTTAGTGGCTGGCTTTTTTCTGAATCATATGAATTTCTCAGAATATATGAATGGATGAATTTCGCGGAATGAATGAATGAATGAATTTTGTGAATATGAATTTCTCAGAATATATTTGCAGGAATAAGGTTTTATATTAGAATTATTGATAAAATAAGCGGAGTTAGTTTCTTTTTTTCTCCCTTTTGTATAGAAAAATTTCGACTAGAATTCGCAGCTGAGTAGATTTTTTACAGCTTTTTATTTACAAATGAAATTATTAATTAAAATTTTTCTTGCTTTTAGTCACTTTAAAACTGGACGCCGTGAACGAGTTATGTATTAGGAAACTATAAAAGAATTCTCAAATGGCTCTTAACCACAAACAGGGCCGACTTTTAGCCGATGAGAAAAATTGAGACAGTGATGGGGTGGGTGGGCGAAGCACACGGCCTCTAGGGCCACAATCTTCGACTCCTGACAAGAATTCTTGTTTAGTTTAATCCTTATAACAACTTGATTTAATCATGAATATTTTAGTACCTAGGGAGGGAATGGGTTATGTTGAAAGGGAATAATTTATTAACCGCATTACCACCTTGTAGGCCTCATTCATCCAACCACTCTGCATCCATTCATTCTTCAATTTACACATCATTCACACCATGATAAGAATAATAACTGAAAAAAGTAAAAAAATAATTGGACCAATTGCCCCCAGGTGGGACCTCTCGTAAGGGGCCCTGCGCCAGAATTCTATCTACTCTCGCCTCAGTTCAGTGGTGTAACTACGGTGGGGCAAGAAGGGCCCTGACACCGTTATCAAAGGGTGCACAATTGAGTTTAAGAATTTAAGAGGGTTGCTTTCTTTACTTACTTGTATGGAGCTATAAGAAGGGAAAGTATTCTAATCGTCAAAAAATTCGACTTCGAGATAGTAAAGAATCTCTACGTTTTAGATCCCCCTTAGTCTGAAAAAAAAAAACATTTTTAGGATTACATGTGTCTGTGAACGCGACAACTCAAAAACGAATTAGACGGATGGAATTTGGTATGTGATCATAACACCAAACTTGTAGATTTCTATGAAATTTTGGACGAAATCCAAATGTTTGTTCGTCCGTCTGCATGTGGACACGATAACTCAAAAATGCAACTGGCTAGATAAATGAAATTTGGCATATAGCCCTGTCATCAAAATCGTATATACGTAGCAAGTTTAGTTGCAATCGGAAGAAAGGAATGCATCGTACGTACTCAGTTTTCTTCTCGTTACTACGAAGCATCAAACGTTCCATAATGTGCACGCATGCGAGAAAGTCGAGTGGAGAACACTCCCGTTGGTTTTTTTCTTATCTCTAAATGCTTAGAGAATTTTTTTAAAAAAAGATGTTGTTCCAAAATTGTTTCCAATTTAGCCCCGCACCTCTTAAGGCCGGCCCTGGCCACAAATAAAGTTTCTAATTATCTGCCTCCCTGTAACTGAAACTGTTTCAATGCCATTATGGCGCGACACATGAAGCAAGGCCTCCGGACGGTGCTGTGAACCGTTATTGAGATAAAGACGGTTAACCAGTCACTCCTCTTAAAATACCACGCTGGAACGAAGAATTGAACAATGAGCGGCTGGTTTCCCATCCTCGTACTCGAGGTGGATTCCGGATAGTATTCTGTATTTGATAAATAAGCATAGCAATCCAACAAATAAGAAATAATTTGAAAGCGATAAAATTATCTTAATTTAGTACTTATAAAATTTAAAAAAACATGAAAGCAGGTGTAACAACAAATTATAATTTATTTTTGAAAATCAGCCAAATACAATAAAAAGAAAAACATTCATATATAACAATTTGATTTATTCAATTTTATATCAAGGGATATGTTTATAAAGAATTTGATACTTTAGATTAATGCTTCTTATTGCTTTTTTTTCTCCTAATTTTTTTTTTTTTTTTGCAGAAAGCAAATCCAGCGACCCCATTCTATGCAAGAAATAAATTTTTAAAATTGATCAATGATACACGAAAAGGAAATTCAATTAAATACATTTATCTGTAATTCTTATTCTTGTTTAAAGATGGGTTTCCTTAAGGATTTTTGCCAAATTGCGTAGCGACATTACCCGCATTAATAGCACTCAGGGCATTATATGATATTTTTTCAACCCCAGTCGCCATCAGTGTCTTCGAAAGTGTGATTGGCTTCCATGGCACTGTATTATTTTTTCGCCCCCTCAACATATTTGGCTTTAAAAAATGATATAAACTCACTAACATTTGTCTCCATGCCCCCCATGCACACATTGATGCAAGAATCTAAAACAAACCTCCTTTATCAGTAGCTTCTCTACCTTAAAAGTCACATATACAACCCTACTTGGGGCTGGGGCCACAGTTTAAAAAAACTCCATCGTGGATGAAGATTCGTTAAAAGGACTAACATCAGATAATTCCGAAGTTCAGGGAGTGATATACGGATGGGGAAAACCTACAGGTTTTAACCGAAAACCGGTTTATTTCTGCTTAACCGGGTTTTTTTCGGTCATTTTTTTGTCCCGGTTATAACCAGTTATTTTTTAAAATCTAATGAAAGGGTAAAAAAAAAAAAAACAGATTGTATGATAGGCTCGATTTTAGGTTCGATTAGACTAAAATTTACCAAGTTATGAAGCTTTGAATTTCATCATCTTAGACCAATCAACTATAACCGCTTCCTCGAGGCGTCTGTTGTTGGCGGATTACTGAAAGTCTTTATGAACAGATAAATATCGGCTAATGGATTGATTTTCTGTAAAAACAATATTAATAAAAAAAATTATCTACAAACGGCGTCTCTTTTTAATAACCCTCCACGATTATTTCAAAACTGGTTATTTTGAGCGGTTATAACCGTCAGGTTAAACTGGAGGTGAAAAAACCTGAATAACCAAAAACCGTTTATTTTAGCAATAACCGCCATCACTAGAGTGATAGCGTGCTTGGGATGCACTGTCAGCACATTTCTTATTTTTCCTCCGGAAAGACATCAAAGTTGATCTTGTAATCTGGGCCAAATTATTAAATAGGATAAGTAGGTAACGGTCTAGGGTTCCTGAGGTCACCAGATTTTTTTTTGCGGTATTTTCAAAGTAATATAATTTTGTGCTTTCCTCTAATTTACTATGGTCGTGATTCGAACTTCAATTTAAATTTAAATCAATTCAAATTAAAATTAAAATCAATTATCGTGTAAATTTTGAACATTATTCTAAAAAAAATTCCAAATTAATTACCTTTTGCAACGTGGCTGCTCGTCCATAAGAGCTGCAGTCCCCCCTGACATTATTTAAAAAGATTGTATTTTCCTTTTTATTCTAATTGGCTTACCTTTCTATTTTGAGAATTCAGTAAACAACGAAAATGGCAAAAAAGTAATAAAAAATGTAAAAAGAGGACGGAAAATCAATCAAGAATTAAGAAAGAGGCAGACCAGAGCTGCATCAAGTTTTGCCCCTCCTACAGATCCGATATTAACGCAAAGAGCAACTCGAAGCGGGAGAAAAGCAACCCTTTCTCCTCTGGAAATTTCATTCATTTGAGCTGCATTTTTTTCAGCTCTCATTTGGTTCTTTTTCTCAGTAGTTCAGTCGTTAAATCGTTTTTTTTTAATTCAATTCTGGAGGAGTTGCAATTTTTTTCTTCTTTATGTTTTTTCGGGTGCTGATTACGATTCTGAGGTTTGCTTTTGTAGAATTTTAGTTATAGCCAAAACGCATAAAAATTTTTCCTCAGTTTTTTTTTATTATAACTAAAAAACTATCAATTTTTAGTATATCATCATTATAAACCAAAATAATCAGCACAAAATTTCCTACAACTTAGGTCTATAAAACTTTTGCGGCACTGCTTGTTTCTGAGCTGACGATCCGCCACTGATCATGTTGTTTTATAATTCTAAAAAAATGTGTTAATTAATAATTTAAGAAATGCCCTATCCTATAATTAAATAGCATTTAGATTGTGTTCCCTCCGGCCTGTGGAAGGCCTTACACTCTCCTGGGTAGGCTGGGCCGGAGCGGGTTGTAAATAAATAAATAAATTTAGATTGTGTTTAAAAAGTTTTGCCATTTAGTTATTTATTATTATTATATATATATATTACTATTTTATTTAATTTAAAATTTTAATTCTAAATTCTTCTGTACGTGGTATACTGAAACCAATTCTCTTGAGAGTGACCCGGAATTAAATGTCTTTTTTTATTTCAGTTTGTCAAAATTTGCCACTTAAAACTGCTTAGTTAGAGATTAAATTAAAATTATTAAAAAATTTCTGGCATTGGAAGTTGGAGAGAGGAAAAAGGAGGTGAGGCAGATTTGCATTGCCTAATGGCCCTCCCTCGTCATAATCATGCCAGGGGTGGTGGCAGCGGGGGGCAACTGCTCCCCCCGTCGGCGAGAAATTAAGACTTTCGTCGGCAAAAATCTTTGCGATTTTGGGAGATGTTGAGAGCAGGGTATCAAGGAATATAACAATTTTAATCCCATCTTTAAGTTATTATATAATAAACGGTCGAGATAAGCAGTTTGTGTCCAAATTTGAGGACTGATTAACTTTTAGGTCAACAGAATGACCGACATCCTTTTAAGTTGTCGTCCATTCGGCCAGTAGTTCGCACCGCATTTGAAAGAATAACCGACAAGGCAACAAGTGAATCAGATGTCGCATTTTGCCGACTGTTTTCGGTCGGTCGGTTAAGAGATCAACAAGACGGATGAATATATTTATGGCTTTTTGTCTATCGACTGTTTCGATCACTTTTCGGTGGAATTATTATGTAAAACTAAAGTATCTCTATTGCACAAGAGTGTGGCTACACATAGTGGTCATTCCTCACGGCCATTTTTGTTCGGTGTGGAATTTTTCGGCCCATAATCATAATGTTAAAATAAAATCTATTAACGGCCACTCAAACCTTTCTGAACAGTCGGGTTTGTCGCGCGTTCAACTTCAATGAAATTCTTTCCTTTCGTCTCTCCGACCGTGGACATTTTATAAAGAGAAAATTGAGGAAAGAAGGAAAAAAAAATCGTGCACTCAAAAACAACACCGGAAATCATTTAGAAATTAATCATTCCTTTCCCAATGAGAAGAGAAGAATGAATTTCGGACTCTGCCGGGTTTGGGCATTAAAGAGTTCATTTTTGCCTTTCAGGTGCTGATTCGAACTCTGACAAAAAATTTGTTAGTATGGTCGCGGCCATCAGCGAATGAAACTTTCAGCTCTATGACATTAGGAAAAATAGACGATATTATTGCCTTTCCTCAACAACTACCGACGAAATAATTATAGATATATTTTTACAATTAAAAAAAATTGAAAAAGTGTCCTCCGAAAGAGCTGAAAGACCCAAGCAAGACACACATTTTATCTTATTTCTAAAAACGAAAAAATAGAAAGAAAAGAAAGAAGGAAATAGAGAGAGAAATTTTCGAATAAAGTACTTTTTTTCTTCGGATAATTTTTAAAATTAGAATTATCAGAAATGACGAATTAGGTCTTATTTAAATATTTTATACTCCCACTCCCAAAAAATAATAACCTTTTAGAGTGGCCATTTTTCCTTGAAACGGTGGTTGACCACTCTGGAGAGGTTTCGGTGTATTACATGCTAGCCGCCCTCTTCGACTAGCTTGTTAGTCGGGAATATAAATTCAATTGAATCTCATTGTTGTGTGAAATATTCATATGGCTCGACATTTTATTTTGTGAAGTCGGCTGGTGAGAAATTGAATACTTACGTGACTCATTAAAAATTCCATCGGCGTATCATATCCGGTGCGTGACTTAGGGTTGCAATTTAAAAAAAAAGTTTGTCATCTTTGGCGCTTGCTTACTATGGCTACAGATTATGAAAAAGCCAACCAATGACAGCGGATAATGCTGGACCAAGCTGAATGCCAAAAAGTGGGTGGCAAAAAAGGAAAACTGGGGGGTTGGCGATTTTTTGAGGAGGACGAAAAAGTGAATAAAAAAAAAGAAAAAGAAAGAAGGGAAGTTGGTTGCCGGCAAAGAAGGATGAACGTTGTTTGTGGATGAGATAAAAAGTGAAATCAAACACGAGGCAACTCGGCCGGATGATAGTGACATGCCATCGTGATAAAGCGCCCCCCGACTGCGCTCCTATGTCCCAGATAAGTCACTCCTTTTATTAATTTTTGGCAATCAATAACATTAAAATATAGCAGCAGACCCCGATATATATTTGAGTTAAAAATATAAAAGCTCACCAGCCAGGCTAATATTAACTTATATTGTCATTTCGGTATTGTGAATATGTTGTAAATAAATTCTTTGTATTACTCGGAACTAGCTTACTTTTTGAAATCAACTATACGATCTAAACTAATAATTTTAGGAGAGTCACGAATTTGGAGGACAAACGTAACATCATGTGCATAATTTGATTTTCATAGTTCCCTTAAAAAAGCAATTTTAAACTTCAAGTTGTTATAGGCACTTCTTTTCTTTTAGTAGCTTTGCATCTGTTCTGTCGATTGTCTACATGAAAGTCCCTAATGGAATCAAGTAACTGCATGTATCATCTAACATCTAATTGCACGTCGTCGGCACCTTTATTATTCCTTATGCAAAATACTTGCAGCATGCTAGCTGGATTAAAACATGCTGATAGAAAGAATTAAAATATAACAACTATAATCATTGAACTTAATAAATATGTTTTCAAATATAATTATTACCTTAGAGGACTTCGTTCACAGATTTAACAGAAAAATTGATGAAACAAAAAAGAAAGTTAAATCCATTAGGACATTACCTTAGCTTTCAATAATGGAAGTGAAACACGGAATTAAATATTATTTGACAACGGTTTGAATCAGATTGCAACAATGAAAAGTACTGTTCTAAATGATGCTTTAAAATATTTTTACAAATTTATTAAAATTAGAGAAAAAATACGTCATCTTCATTAATATCTGAAAGAAAAACTACCGAAGCTAAACTAAATCTAATTCTAAGGGTGCTAGGAAACGACACTGACACTCGTAAAGACTACACGGTTGCATTTAAAAATAAAATTTAATAAAAAACATCTATAAATAACTATGGCCGTCAAATCGACCTGAAAACGAACTACATTTCTTCAAGCCTACTCAAACAATACAAAACCGACGCTCCCAACCATAGTTCGAGATTAATTCTCATACGGTTGAGAGCGCCCTCTTTTGATGAGGCAGACCATAACTTAAACTCGAATAAATATTTTCCACAATATCATTAAAAAGATGAGTTTTTAAATTTTCAGATGGTGGCTGGTACTGATCAAAAATGCTATTTTAAATTTGTACAATAAACGTGGATCATTCTGATTTGTTAGCTATGCTTGCAAAGTGAGATGAATTGGTAAAATCGGTCCAGTTGTTGAGACTGGGAACACAGTCAGGGTTTCCTCTCCTAGAGAATATACAATGAAGTAGTGTTTTTGCGATTTTTCTCGAAAATCAAGAATTGAGATGGAGAAGCGACCATTGATGATGTATCTAGGGTCGTGAGCTTTCATATGAAATATCATTGAAAAGGTAATTTTTGAACTTTCAGATGGCGTAAAAAGAATTTTTGTGCTGCAATATTTTCGGAAGTTATTAATGCAAAACGCCAAATTTTCGCTTAATTTTTAATTAATTAAAATTCTAAATAAAATTTCAAAAAAGGGCTCCGAGGTGCACATTCTCATCCTCTAAAGTAGGTTTGTGCCAAATTTCGTAGCTCTAGGTCCAGCTGTCTGCCCTGTAGAGAACCAATACACACACATTCTCCTTTATTATTATTAGAGATACGAAGATATTACATTTATAGGTTTAAAATTTGTTAATAATTATTTTTATTTGTCTCGGCTATTATTTTATTTTGTTATGAAATTTAGATAATAATCTGCACATTTTTTAAATATCAGTGCGGTACATTTCATTTCCTAAGATTTATGTTCATGATTCTTCATTTTCTATTATTGCTTGTCGTTCAGTCAGACAATTCTTACTGTACCGACATTTAGCTAATTATTATAATCAAATTCTTTAATTAATACTTAATTACCTTTAATTAGATATAAAATTAATTATTATCTGTTATTTTGAAGTTACCTAAATTAGAAAAACTTTGCTTGCCCCCCGTCGGAGATGTCTTGCCCTCCCCCCGTCGGAAAATTTTTGGCGCCGCCTCTGAATCATGCCCTTGTTGTTACGAATTGTGTACGAAAATGAAAAGTTATTACAAGTCGGAAAAGTTAGATTTAAGAGAGTTTCAAACTAAATTATTCAAAGGAATTGTAGTACGGGAATAACTAACTTACATATACGTGGGCAAAGAACAATCCCTTCTCCGGATTGACTCGTTTAGCGCTTCCACAATTCAGTAAACTATGACGCATTTTCCGTCACTTCTCTACTTTCGCGTCTGATACAGAGAAGTGAGACTTCGAAAGTTCGTTGAAAAACTTTTAAAGCAATTTATGATGCTTCATATATATGCCTAGTTTAAAAGACCAAAAGATGACATTTTTTTCTTTTTACTTCATACATTTCCAAATTTAGTTAGCGAGAAGTAGTTTTATTTAACATACCTTAAATATTTGGAAACTTATCCAAATAAATGTCGAATATACTCAGTGGCGAATCCAGGATTCGGGTCGGGGGGGGGGGCGGAGTCGTAAAAATTTTGTATCTTAGTGACGAATGTCAAACCTCATGGCTTATGTAAACCAAAACTCTTTAACTTGACCTCACTCTTTCCTAACCTGTATATAAGAATCATAAAGAACACTACAATACTTTCGATAATTTAATTTAAAAAAATACAATGAAATAACTAGCCAAAAAATGTTTTCGACCGCGTCAACGCTACAAGTACAAGTGGAATGACTAGAAAAGTAGGGAAAATGTCGAGCCTTTCAAGCCAGAAAGCAATGTTGTCTCGATTTTATTATTTTTTTAAAAATGAAAATTAAGAAAAAGCAGTTATAGTGATTTTAAATAAAATCAAGAATTTTGGTTTAGCTCTGGGGGGCTGCAGCCCGATAGCCCCCCCCCTGGATTCGCCACTGAATATACTATTTTGAATAGATTCACTAGATTTAACCGAAGGGGAGGCAAACTTCGCTACCTCAGTACAATCCGGATTATTTTAAATATTTGATTTTCCTACTGCAAATTCGAAAAAAATTTTGAAAAGTACTATAAAGTTCATACTAGTGGAGGAAGCAGTTTGTCTCAGTGACAGCGACTCGGGGGGGAGGCAATCGTCCCTTCTCCTCAGAAAAAATTAAATTTTTATTTCATTTTAGCTGCCTAAAACTAGGAATTATGTATAAAAAAAGAGAACAGTAGTGTCCGGGAAATCTAGCTAATTTTGTAACTAAATTTTTAAATTTTGTTCTCTACCCCCTATACTCCTGGGTACTTTTAGGTGTCTATACATTTTTTTGCCCCCTCACTTTTGCTCAAATCGCCACCACCGGTTTGTCTCTTGCTTTCTTAATTAAGCCTATGAAATATTAAAATCTTAATTTTTCTCGAGTAATCTCAAACACAATTTCGAATGATTTTTAGATTCAAATATTGAGAGTTGTCCTGTTTGACTTTGTTTGATACCATCTATGAAATTTCGAAGTCTCGAGTAAAATTGGAATAAAGTTAAAAAATATTTACAGATTGTAATACTAGGGAGGCAGGAAATTTCTCCCTCATTTCCGATTTAGTTTTATTTGATTCATTAGATTATCTTCCATTTTAAAGCTACACAGTAGCTTTTGAATATGAGCAGGGTCGTACCGAGGGCGCAGGCAAAGAGGGAGGCGCAAAAATTACAATTCTAAAACAAATAAAAGTAAAACGAAAGCTTAAGAGTTAGATTGCTACTGTCAGTTGTGTAAATGAAAATAAATTCGAGAATAAGGCTTCTTGACGGATTAAAAATTGAGGGAGTTGTTAGTTAGTTGTGCTTATAGCTAGCTAGCAACTGCAATTACTGGAAAAATACTATTCCTTGGAAGCGATATTTTCCACTAATAGTCATAACAAACTATTTATAGCTTTTCAACCAAATGTTACAGTGAATTGAACATTTTGAGTTTTTAATCATTTAGAGAATATCATTTGATATTAATATAATTTAAATTCAGCTCTATGTTCTCAACTATCAATTATAGCCCTCTTTTTCTTTTATTTCTAATTAATAATTTATGCACTTTACGTAGTATGAAGCAAATAAAATCAGTTCGTTCACTGGTGTAGTTGTAAATTAAGTACCGTAAAACGTGGTTACTTTGCACTCGTGGAGGTAACTTTGCACCAGTGCAAAATTTATGTGAACTGATTAGGGGTACGGAATTGAGATTTTTTTTTCCTAGCTTCAAGGAAACACTGAATAGTGTATTTCAGTCCTTAAACGTATATAACAATCAATGAGGAGGTTCCAGAAGGAAAAGACAATGAGCCAATTTTTCAGCGAAAATTTTAATGTTGAAAAATCTGTCTCTGGTTAGGAAAGTATGACATTTCTGAAGTCAAGTGCATTTAAATGCGAAAGATAATAAGTCTAGCTTTCATTTTGTTTCTTTAAATGCCAATTATATTTGCTAGTTAAGTTGTAATTAATTTTTTTCCGACCTGGGGTAACTTTGCACCGAAGAAGAGGGATTCTTTGCACCATAGAATTTTTTTTAATAAAAAGCAACCTCAGTTGGTTTTTTAACTTATACTTATTTTTACTTTCTCGTATACGAAGTATACAAAGAGAAGGTATTGTAATCGTCAAAAAATTCGAACTCGAGATTTTGACGGATCTCCACGTTTTAGACCTCCCTGAGTCCGAAAAACAATTTTGGAATTATGTCTGTGTATCTGTCTGTGAACACGATAACTCGAAAACTATTAGAGCTACGGGGATTAAATTTGGTATGCGGTTTTTAAACATAATTTGTAGGTTTCTATCAAATTTTGGACAAAATCTGTCAATGGGAAGTCTGTCTGTCTGTATGTCCGAAGTCATGCGAACACTATAACTCAAAAACTTGAATAGCTAGATGGATAAAATTTGGTACACAGTTTTATCGTTTTGAATGTAGGTCCGTATAAAATTTTGGGCCAAATCCGTCAAAGGGTTGACTGTCTGTCGGTCTGTATAATCGCATACTTGTTAAGCATTCGTTTCAAAACTGATCTCCATGCGCATGCGTACTTAGCAATCTCTGGTACCAAGCGGGAGGATTACGTCACTTTGTCCTTGAGACGGAGTTTGTGATAGATATGTTTTATCTCCTGTTTTGTTTTCGCTCGCTCGTATAATAGCGGATCTTGCTGGAGTGTGATGGAAAATAAATATTGCTAAGTTTTAATACATAGGCATCTCTTTTAATACGATTCTTCACTTAAATATTTTCCAATCACTATAATCTGCAATGAAAAACCTTCTGATATTCGTTGCATTCTGGATTACAGTAGGTTCGATTTTTTTTATCCACGCAAGGGGAGGGGAAATGACAAATTTTTGAGCAGTATACGAGAAAGTTTAGGGGAGGCCACTCCCACTGGTTTTATTAAATAATAAGAAGAACAATGTTTGCTTAAGCTTCATGTATGTCCAGGGTGTATAAAAGGAAGTTAGGGACTTGTAGGTATATGGAGTTCTCTCCAGAGACCTTAGAAGCTTGATTTAACTCCATTTCACAAATTTTTTGTAATCTTAAAGACGCAAAAGCGGGTTTTTTTTTGTTCCACATGCGAATAGTTTATTACAAAAGAAAGCTAATTCATATAACTAAACATGAAAATCCCCTGGTTTTCTCCATTGAGAAGGAAAAGACTGTTGCAACATTTGTTCAACCGTTGTTCGAGCAACATTTTTGTTTTTCCTTTCTCTGTTAAATTTTGATATATTTTTTGTTTATTTGAATGTACTGAAATTTTTTTACATACCTTTCAGATTATCAATGAAAATAGTTAATATTGACTTTCAAGCAATTTTTATTATAAATAGAATACTTATAATGTGTTGTTACAAAAATAAACTGAAAAAGTTGTAAATGGGTAATTTTATTTCAAAAAAAAATATTTTTGCTGGATTTCAAGATTATTTTGTGTATTTCCACCCAGGTTGTCAATAAATTGATTAGAATTGCATCACAGTGAGTGTGTTAGTGAAATATACGGAAAAAAAAATATCAAGTGCAAAGTATCCCCACCTATGAGATAACTTTGCACCAAAATTACGAAAAATCATAATTAATTATTAAATCACCGCCTGATCCAAATTTTGCTGCAAAACGTTTCTCTAATAGTCCCTCAATAAGGGAAAAATTAGAAAAGCCTTTCTTTTAGAGAAATGCATGTAAATAATCTCAAAATTCTGTCGGAAGTCATGAAAAACGGTGCAAAGTAACACCGTTCCGCGGTAGGGCCGGAACGCTCTAATCTGAGTGGTATTGTGTATGGGGGACTAAGAGACAGAATGGAGCGGACGATAATGAGAGTAAGCGAGGAATCACTTCACAATAAAATATGTATATTTTTACATTTAAATGTATAATTATTTTATCTAGGTATTGAAATTGTGAAATGATAAAATAATAACAATGAAATAATGCATATTTTGTATCATTTATTTTGTATTTTATTTTTGATCAAACATTGACATAATACGCACTGTAATTCAAAATACCATTTTAATGAAAAAGTTATTTTTTATATTTACGTTAATCTCAAGTTATACCAAAATTAAGTAATTTCAACGTAAAATCATAACATGGGTAATACAAAAATATCATTGGTTTTCAGAATCGTAACAGAAAATACATTTAAATTGTGTTGTTTCTTTGTAGCCTTAGTGTTTTTAACCCATTTCCGGCACCGCTTACCAATGGCTTCTTACTTTTATTAATTTGAAATATCAATCATATTTTCGATGGTAAAGATTAGAAAAAGATTGAGCTGTCTTAAGGAGGCATCTTACACATTTTTCTTCTTTATTTCTAGTAGTAAAAGAAGAAAAAGAGGGGAAAGTAGAAAAAAGGGGATCAAAATAATAAGCAGTGCTGGATCGACATTCCGGCTGCATTACACCCCTGAGTTCTTGACTATACTTCATACAAAAGCCAATATTCAGTAGCTGCCATAAACATTAAGATATAGATTTTGTTTTACATTTGGTCTCTCAGAAAATATATACAATTTGTAATCTAGTTAATGCAGCGATACATTTAATTTGTTGCATACAGTATTCTTCATCAATATAGTTCATTAAAGTGTTAAGTGTGAAAAAAAATCTGAAAGAAGGTAATTTTCCGCGAGGAGAGATCATAGAGAGAATGAAAAAATTAACAAAAATGAAGCTCCTAATGGAGAGGGAAGGGCGCAACTATGGCAGTTTTGCCAGAGGCATAGGATCACATCTTTCGTGACCCACGGGAAGAGAAGGCCTCTTTACGGTTGTGAGTATGGGCCTCATAATTTTGAACATCAGTTAGATATCGAGGGCGACAACAATTCCCTCTCCACGCTTCTCCATACTACATCACCGTAAAAGTGCTTTGATTAAGTCATCAGATTTGGCATGTGACATGTTCACACATACAGCAACTTACAGCGCACAATGCAGCTTTGATGGAATGAGGTCTGAAACCTGAATTATTTTTTAAAAAGTTGTATAGATTCTATTTGGCAAGCAGTATAACTGAGAGGCAGTTGAGTTATCTTTCCCTGTACTTATCTGTGCCCTAAATAAATAAGTACTGTCTAATTAACGGATTTAGATTGATTTTCTTTCATCGTAACGCCGACATACAAGCGTACACCAACTCAACACGTCTCTCTGTCAAAAAGCCACCTATCGGACCCAGGAGCAGAATTATATCAGTATCTTGACCTCAAACAGTTGGAAATGTTCTGCAGGAAGTTTGTCCAAATTTGGCGGACCGCAGTAAAATGCAAAATAGATATAAAAATACTAATTAACCAGTAGAATATTTATTACTCATTAATGACAAAACATTATATTAAAGTCAACTATTTGAAACCAAGGCATACATTCAGAATTTGCAATTCTGTCAATGACTTTTGAAGTCAGATACTGCGACATTAATGGGGAAGTACTGTTCACAAAATGTTTATGACAATTTGGCCCGTACATTGCGACAATGCCCGCTTTTAACAACTTTCTGACAGATTTATGGCCAGGTGGTGCACCATTGGAATAAATAAACATTCTTTTGTCAGTTGTTCCAACTGCTGCGTCATCCCCATCAATTGCGGTGGGTCTTTTTTGAACAATTTTGTCGATTGTGGATCCCCACGATTCACAAATTGCTTCCGACACGGAAATTGAAATATTAAATATTATAAATTTCATTAATCTGTGGATCTCTGATTCAAGCTCATTAATGGCCTAATAATGCAAAAGCAGGCGGAAAAGAACATGTCCAAAGCAGGTTCCAATTAGGTATATGAGCTCTACTCGTATTTCAGGAACTCTGTAGTTCCCAGTACATTCTTGTAAGTGACGTCAGCCCCGATGATGGCGTGGCTTTCTCGTAAGCCCCGTGATGAAGGAGAGTTATTTTTTCCATTGCTCCAATCTCTGGAAGCTGCGTTGCGCGAAACGTGAAGAGAGAAGGCATGGCATAAAGAGCGCCTGGCTTTGATTGTTTTGTAGAAAATATCGTGTTTTTTGTGTGCACGAGTGTTTTAAAGGATGAAATGTTCTGCAAAAACCGCGTTTGTTCTGCGACGTACGTCGCAATTTTAAGCACTTTCTGCTCCTGGGCTACCGGACACTACTAAAAACTGGCAGAGACTCGGCGGATATTGCCCGGTGAGGTTGACTCTTTTTATATGTCAAAATGCCCCTGTTAAACATTTTCTTCCTTAAAATTGCTTAATAATTTTTTTATGTTAATTGTATTGTGTGTTTTCGTAATTATGTGTGTCTGTAACTATGTTTTAAGTAAGTAAATAATTATAAATGTTATTGTCTCACTTTTATTCATTTAATGAAGACACACTCGCTTACAGCATTAATTTGGAATATAATTCTCGAAGAATTCAGCCTCAGTTAATGTTCTATTTATTTTCTCGTTTATAATTCCTAATTTTGCTTTCATAATTTTTTTCAGATCAAATAGCTTAAGTCAAAAATCTACAAAATTATTTTGTTGTTTTATTTTGGCTGACTATTGTAAGACGGTGATATTCCTCGGTGATTTCTTTCCTCGCCGAGTGTCATAGGCAGATCTATACTTATCTATATATTTAAAATAATATGGTAAAACCTTCAAACAGTTAGCCAGCCCCAACCACTCGACGGATTTCGATCATTTTTATTTCATATCAAAGCTTATGACGACTAGATATGTCATCAAGGGTAGTCTGCCCCCAAACACCCCATTTTCGAAGGAAATCGAAAAAAAGAGAGAATGTATAGTGGAGAAATGTCTTTCTATTTCGTTTAAAATAGGGGGGGTGATGGGTAGACGACCCTTGATGACATATCTAAACGTCACAAGCTTCCATATGAAATAAAAATTATCGAAATCGGTCGAGTAGTTGGGGCTGGCGAACTGTCTGAAAGTTTTACCATATTATTTTAAATATATAGATCCCAACAGTTCCATCAAAATGGCATGTCCAAAATATTGTAAAATACCTATTGTAGGTGATGGAAACTGTTTATTTAGGGCGATATCATTCTGAATTTATGGATCTGAAGACTTTCATGCCGAAATTCATTAGAAAGTTATACAAATCATTACAACTAGATGAGGTTTATTGAAATATTTTACAATTTTAAAGGAATCTGTTGTCTACAAAGAATATGAAATCTAATATTGTTTTATGGTCTGTACCACTGGTCTTCATACAGTATTTAAAACTGAAAAAACTAGTGTCTGAGAGCCTCTAAACAGCGAGGTGGCAGGGGTATTGCTGAGCAAAGTGGGTGCTGGCCGTGTGTCTGTGCGTGCGTGCTTGCGTGTGTGTGCGTGCGATGTCCAGACGAATCTATCGCACTTACTTTCATGAAATTTGGCACACAGGTAATCATGATGGTGTCTCAATGCACCACGAAGTCCGAATTTTAAACCTTAATCTAGAAAATTTTTTATTTAATGTTTTGGATGATTTTTCGCACTAATTTCTCAATAGCATGGTTTCGGATAATTTTACGAAAAAAATAGATACACCATCGGTAAGAGCACACAATTTCTGTTCTAATGAAGTTTGTTTTGTACGTCTAATGTAATTTACTGAATTTTGAAAAATAGTCACTTTTATGCTAATTTTCCATTCAGTTTTCTTTAAACTCTAGCATCCGCCTTTCTAATAACGCTATCATTTTCAATTTTTTTCAGCTCATAACTGGAACGTTTCTGTCGGATTTAAAACAATAACCGTTGTTTTGGGTTATTTTCGGTATATATTTCCCCCTTACATTATTTCTGATAATTGTAGGCAGAAAATACCATCGGAAAGAGCAAACGATTTCCGTTCTAATGAACTTTGTTTCGAACGTCTAACGTAATTTTCTGGATTTTGAGAAATTTTTGGAAAAAAGTCACTTTTATGTTAATTTTTCAATCGTATTTCTTAAAATTCTCGCCTCCGACGTTCTAATAACGCTATCGTTTTCAATTTTTTTCAGCTTATATCTAGAACGTTTCTGCCAAATTTAAAACAAGAACGGTTAAAATACCTTTTTCCGTTTTTTAAATTAATTGTTCCCTGGTCAGTTCAAAGAGTTTTCCTTTTACCTTTGCTTGAATTATTAACATGATGATTCTTAATCCAAATAAGTAAATGTCATGCAGATGCCACAAATATTCCCATCAAGCGCGGAAGCCAACATCAATACAGTTCACTTTTCAGAATCCCCTTTGCAGTGAATCACAAATCCGATCATTTTCCGTTCCGATCGCAGTTAACTAAGCTTCCCTGTGAATATTTGTTTCCAACGATTATTGCGATTTTCTATCGTTATACAAGAGCTGTAATCATTAGAAAACGCATATCACAACAAAAATGGTGACTCACAGCGTCACAGGAAATGAAACTGCGATAAAGGGGAACCGTGACGACCGTGACCGCAAAAAGAACGATCTTCTTTCTAAGCACCAAAATGGGCTTCCATGGCTCCATCTGTTGATAGAAGATAGAATTAAAAACTCTAACTTAGGAAAATAAGTTAGGTATATTAAAAAGGAGTGAATTATTTTTAAATTTTGAAACACCTAATGCACATTTATTTACCAATGATAGAATCACACCTTTTTGACAGTAGTATTCATCACTGATATTTGTGACTTCTTGATATTGCGTAGTAAATAACAGTTCATCAAATAATCGTCATCCCTATCTACAGTGGCGGCGAGTCCGGGAGTGAGGGGCGAAGAGGATCAGTCGCCCTTCTACTTTTTGCTGAAAAGTT
The DNA here is from genome assembly GCA_013235015.1 of Araneus ventricosus. NCBI lineage: Eukaryota > Metazoa > Arthropoda > Arachnida > Araneae > Araneidae > Araneus > Araneus ventricosus. Next base: position 1,347,367 of record BGPR01000129.1, read on the forward strand.
AAATTTTTATTTCATTTTAGCTGCCTAAAATTAAGAATTATTAAAAAGCAATACTGTCCGGGAAAGTTAGCTAAGTTTGTAGCAATATTTTTAAACTTTCTTGTTTACGCCTATACTCACGGGTACTTCTAGATGTCTAAACAATTTTTGTCCCCTATTTTTTCAACCCAATCTCCGCCACTGCAAGTCCAAACCAGTTCCAGTAAAGCAGACCGAAAATTTTGTAACTATATTAATCGAATAATTTAAAAATTTAAATGATAATAGTAATTATTTATCATCATCAAAGTTGTTTTTATAAACTATAATTCAAGCATCAGACCATTACGGCATTATCTATCTGTGGTTATATTTCATTCGAAATTATTGCAAAATAATAATTTTGTGAATTAAATATATCTACCAACTTTAAAACGCTACCAGTAATGAAAGAAAAGATTAAATATACATGACTATTATTTACCACTCCAAAATTTGCTGCTATAAAATTGATGCACTGAATGAAAGAGTAGGAGCGTCTGTCCGTCACCTCCGAGAGATAAGAGGAGGATTCTCTCGTAGATGATGGTCTGTCTCGAAAAGTGTGGATCAAAATCGTTTAAAAAATTAGTTTCGATCGTCAAATTTTTTTATATTTATTTCAAATCGATTCCAAATAGTCGCCAAGAGTTCAGGTTAGGCTCTAGTGTATTAAAAAAAAAATACCAAAACCTAAACAGTATTTATCTGTTGCATGTAATTCACTGGAAATAACTACTACTTGCTCTATACAAATGCGCATGCGCTCTATATTAAACAGAAGATTTTTCTCGGGAGGAGTGAGCTGTTCAGACTCTTGAGTTAAGTATCGAAATTAAGTTTTTTTTTTAGTGTTGTGAAAAAATTGCGTGATTGAGATGGCTGAAGATATCAATGAGCAAAACAGCGATACTCTGGAGGTTCCAGAAATCGAACTGATTATTAAGGTAAGTCTCATATGTATATAACGGTGCCTTCTGTTTTAACGGAAAGTGATAAGAATGTAGGTCATAGTAAATGAAAGTCGAAATTCTTACTCATTTTAATTTTTTGTCGCCACTCCCACGTGTTTCCGTTCATTTTCAAGTGTGTAAAGGGTTATCTTGAAGTGAATTGTTTTGTTTAATACATTGCTTTAAAAGTTGTTGCATTATAACATACGCAGCATGATTTCATTGTTCAATTGCAATGTGCTACAGAATTTGGAAGTTTTTGATAATCTGTCAGCTGTGGAAAATATCAGAAAAATCCAGATCTCTATTTATTAAACTTATAGGTTTTAAATTTGACCCGTGATTTTAGAGAAATATTGAAAAATTTTCTTCCTCCATCTTCCCACATATTTGGGCGGTATTCTGGAATTTTTTGGCAGTTTTAGTTGCACGTTTATGGTTGCTGTTTCTAACTTCTAATAACAAATGTGTTAATCCATCAATCTCTTTTAGTGTACTATTTTGGGTTTGAGTTTTGGTTTCGGATTTTGCATAGGTCGTAAGAAATTTTTTAGATTAGTATTGTATTTTCGTTCTTAAGTCGATATGTATTCTTTCAGATTTTAGTTGCATTTATGGCCTAGTTGTTATGTATAAAATTGGTATTAAACAACGTAAAGGAAGAAAATCAACATTTGTTTCAATAAAAAAAAAAAATCGTAAAATGTATGCTTCCCTTTGAGTCATTGGAAAATCTATGTACATGTGCAACCTACTTTCATGATTGTTTGAAGTTTTAAGCTTAAAAAATTTCATTGTAATATTTTCAGTATGGTTTGTCAGTTAAATATCACCTGTCATAATGTGAAATCCAATTAAATGTGTGTTCAAAAAGTTTTTTTTAATGTTGATTTTCTCCCTTCATCATTGCTGGAATAGTATTTTACCATATTATAGAAGTTTTTTTATTTAAAATTAATGTTGAAGTGAATAGAATTTCCTTCGTGTCATTCGGTGTTAAGTAAAGTGCATAATTTTGAAATCTTCTCAATTTTAAAACATTAAAGTCTAAATAGTATATTCAGTCCCATGAGATTTATTTACAAGCTAATTATATTTTTTCCTGTATAATTTTGATTCTAGTAATTTTTTTCCCCTTTTAAGCATTACTGAAGTTTATTCTCTCCAAGTCGTAAAATTTTTCCACATGTTTATCACACCATGCCCAAGTATGGCTCATATACTGTTAAACTCCACCAGCCAACTTTGCTGAGTCACAAATTAATGTAGCATTTATCTGTTCAAGCAACAATATTTAATGAAAGGCTTGTGGTAACAGTATAGCTCAGGACTTCCTTTTCAAATTAATTTGTAGTTGAGTGCTGAATTTCATTTATAATAATTTTTATGTTATTGTATCTTGTCAGATGTTTATATTAAAATAGGGAGTATGACACATGTATTTCAAATGATATTATTTAAATTTTTGCTTAGAAAAAATTATCCATTTTATAAATTTATGTCTGTGTGTGTATTGATCGAATCTTGCTTTGTTTATAAAAGATTGGAGTTAAAGTTTATTAATTTTACTTATGTAGAAAAATATTGAAAAAAATCTGATCATAAACTTCTTTTCTCAAGATTATCATTTTTCAAACAGTTGCAAAACTGTATACACTTTTTTACAATATCACATGGACTTATGATCTGAATATTGTAAGTTAATTTTCATTTTCCACATTTAAACATAAACAGTAAGTTTTTTAGATAGATTCTTGTGCCAGCGTTTGATTTATTGAATCTTGGTTTAATAATTTTGCTTCTTGAGAGGAATTCTTAATTTTTAAATCTTGTTACTAAATATAGTATTTAAATCAATATTAAAAATTTGTCTTAAGAATTTTACTATGGAAATTATTTTTTTTTATCTTGGTTTTATTTTATACCTTCTATTCAAATAAATATAAAAATATGCCTTCTCTGTAAAACCTTCAAGTGTTATAGATATTTTACCGATCTTAACTCTGACTGTTTTATCCAGTAATTTCTGCAGGTTGGAAGCAAGTTTATTTTCTGCTGCATCCTGTGATTTTCATAGGCTAATTTGTTTATTTAGTACTTTTACAGCTCTGGATCATACTATACTAATAAAGCTTTGCATATAAATAACAGCTTACTTGGCTCGAAGGTATTTGATATGTTGCATCTAAATATTGATTTTAAAAAATTACACCGTCAGAGGTTTAATACTATAGAACATCCCTTAACATACGTTAAAGGGATGAAAAATAGAAGTTGGCATAATTTTGAATAACAATATTTTTAGTACATGTCTTTTTACAGCTGCTGAAAAATTGAGAATTTTCATTAAAACTAAAGCTGTGTACTCAATTAATGATCTGTACTACATATATTACATTACTGAATGAAATTGTGTAGATAATAACACAGGGTTCGTGCTCTTCCTGAAAAACTCCTGAATTTTGCTCTTTTTTTCTAAAGGCCCTGAAAATTGTGTTTTTTATCCTGATATTTCTTTTTGTCTCCTGGAAAAATTACAATCAAAAGAGCAAAAGATAAAATTATGATAAAACATAAAAATGACATTTCCGCTTTTCCTTATTGATAGAAAGTCGTTGGAATCCGGAATTCTTACTTCTGACCTTACTTAGCGCTGAAAGAGTCTACTGCGCATGTTCCGAGTCACCACAATCGGGAAAGACGGGAGAATTGATATTTAGTATACTTTTTTGCCAATTTGTCCACACTACCTACCCTTCTCCCTTACAATTGATTTTTTTTTTTTTCACGTTATCTCCTGAATTTTCTGTACTGTACTCCTGAAAAAATCCTTAGAAACTCCTGAATTTTACTATCATATATACAGTATGAACCCTGATAACAGAACAAGATTCAACAAATAAAAGTAGGTTTAAACTTTGCTTTATTTTGCATGAGGGTTGAAAGGGTTAAACCACTTATGTATCGGAAACAAGTATCGATGTAATAATTGAATGCATGTAAACAGCAACTTATATCAAGTTAACGAATAATTGAATACTGAAATGTACAGTTGTAGGCTAGCAAAAGTGAACAGCTACAAAATTTAAAAAGTTCTAAAAGGATAAAATCAAATCCTTTTTATAACAAAAGTTTATTCCAAATTAGATTATTAATGATCAGTGAGGGATAATTAAACTAGTTAACTTAATAATCGTTACAGTAGACTTTCTAATGACAAGAATAAAAACTGTTAACAGGAGCAAATTATTTAATGCTTATCATATAATTCAAATGAAAGCTAGAGGAAAGAAAGTAAATTATTTATCTGCTATGTATTCAGTTAACATTATACAGAACATCCTTAAGAGGGGGTGTTTGTTTAAATAAAGTTAATGAATATATAATTAAAGGAAAAGAGCAAATTTTCTTATATGAAATATATGTTAAATTAATTCTTCTGATGATGGAAATATGTACTGAATTTGAGTTGATATTATACTTATTAAAGTAAAATTGCAAATTTTGGCACTTTCTAAAAACTCAGTCCTTTAAATACTGTGGTAAGATATAAAACAAATTAACTAATCAATAAGATGTACGAAGAAAAGTTAATGAAAACTGAAATATAACTGCATATTTTGTTAATGCAAAAGGATTTGACAAAATTTTGCTAAATTAGAAATGCAACAGGTTCTATTGATTCATAAGTGAAGTCTCTTTTTCTGCTAGATGTTTTTTTTAGCACCCTTCTAGATTTTAACTAGTTTTTATTTTGGTTTATTTTTTATGGTAGTACTTCTTAAACTTTTTCCTTTGTATGTCCTCATTTAAATATTAAAAATATTCCTCAACTTTCATTTTTTCACAACCTCGAGTGTGCATGTAGGTAGGAAAACCAAACAGAACGTTAAATTATTAATTGATGATAAATGGGATAAGATTTAGTTAAAGACTTTTATTTTTAAAATTTCTATGAAAGGCTAGGAATTGATATCTTTCTGAATTATTTTTGCTTTCGAATATAGAAGATTTTTGGAGAGTCGCTTGCTGTGAATGTTTTTGGAATCTTAAAATTCACTTATGCGGGATCACGCAGTGTTTGGAACTGAATGTTCGCTTGTTAACTAGAATATCTATCGTGATCGCTTCGATACTTGGCAAGTAACTAGGCATCCAGAGATGTTGTGGGTCGAGGATTAAGATGTCTAGAATTATAACATCTTGCACTTCTTAATGTGATATTTTCAATAAAATGATTATTCAGAATGAGTTTTAGCATTGCATATAAAATTGTAGATATTAAAGATATTTACTAGTTGTGAAAATGTGATTTTAGAAATTCATCTATTGGGGATTTCAAATTTTGTTTAGGATAAATTCTTGTGTTAGATTTAGATTTCTGATGTTCCAGATAACCAGTTTGAAAATAAAAAGTTGTTCTAAGCTAAATATCTAAAATGCATCCATTTTGCAATCAGTCATTATAAATCTATTTGGAAGACTTAACTAGTAAAATTTATTTTAAGTAAAAGCATCCTTCTTATAAAGTTATTAACCAAGATCGCATACCAATAGTGGTTTGTCAGTTTTCTGAATGATGCTGGTTAATACCATTCTGGTATTTGATCTTCTGACTGTCTTTGAAGTTTCTAAAGTCTTCATCTTCTAAGCTTTGTGATTTAATTGATCTGACTCTAGAAGAATAGATTAATTAGTTAGTCAAGTTGTCATTTCTTTTTTCAATAGAAGGGGTCATTATGATTGATAATTTTTTTGTATGATATTGTAATAATATTCTTAGAGCTCAAAAGCCAAATATTTGCTCTAATTTAAATGTCTGTATAAAAAAAGCTCAAGCAATTAATGTGCATATTACATAGGTAATCTGTAGATTAGCTGATTTTGTTAAGTGCAGAATCATCTATAAAATGAGTTTTCTGCTTTTTGTGTAGATAATGTGCATATTAGTGTATTCCAAATTAGGGATGTAACAAATAGTGATTTGGCCGAAAATACCAGATTTTTAAAAACATTTCACTTTTGATTGCAAATGAAATATTTTTCACATTTTAAATGAAAAAAATGAATATTAAATAAAATGGATTTTTTTAATTATTTGTATATATTTAAAAAATCAGTAATACATTTATATATATTTTTAATATTTTTAATTCCAATAATGAGAAACTTTCATTTTCGGATTGCTTCAAAGAAATAAGTCATCATTGCAAAACATGACAATGGCAAACACAGAAGAAAATTTAATGGATAAATTAAAATTACTAGAAGTAAATTCTTATTTTGATAAAGAACTTCTAATAGGTAGGATGGAGTGTCCACTTAATTGGTTGGTGAAAATTTCTAAGGTTCGTAAATTTAGCAAGAAAATATCCTTCAGCACCTGTAAGCATTATGTAGTGGCTATTTATTTTCTGAAGCTGGTAATATATCTGAAAACATATGGAACAGACTTCTATAAATGATATACAACGTTATTAAATACACTTGTGTACTATACAACTTAAAATTGGATAAATGTTAGATTTTTGTGTAATAAATGTATCAATGTAATTCCGCAATATTCTTTATTAAATATATTTAAAACAACATTTTTTAAAAACATTTTATCCCAAATTTATTCTGCCAAATATCTGTTTAGCATTCAGCCATACTAATATTCGGGGGGAAAACGAATAGGCCTAATAATAAATATTCGTAACATCTCTAGTTGGTATTATATATGTATGATACCAAACTGAACAGACTTCCCCCTGAAAATGCTGAAAAATTGTTCTTGCATCATAATTTCAGGCTTTGCAATGATAAATTATATATAACTATTAAATACACCTGTGTACTATGCAACTTAAAATTGGGGAAATGTTAGGATTTTATTTTTTTTTTTGATAATAAATGCACTGAAATGCAATTCTGTGATATTCTTTGCTAAATGTGTATTTAAAAGCACATTTAAAAAAAAAGTTATTATCCTGTATATATTCGGCAAAAGGGCCGAATACCGAATAGTTGCCAAATATTTGTTTTATCCCTATTCCAAATTATAAAGTGCAAAAGTTTCTCTTTTCGAAGGATAGATGAACATTCTCTTGCAACAGTTTTTAGTAATTTTATACTTGCAATCTGGTGTTTATTGTACCAAGTTAATAAGTAATTTAAGGGTAAAAAAAATGTCACTGTTGTTCAACCAAAGATTTTATTTTCATTTTAATGAGTGCCTAGTATAAGTAATGTGCAGATTATCTAGCCAACATGAGAATTGGGAAGAGGGAAAAAAAAAATCCTCATTTTAAGGGATTGGCCTATTTAATCTGCAGATTATATCTAGATAATCTGCACGTTAATAGATTTCTACAGTTTAGAGTAACATACAGTCCCATTCTCATTTGTTTTGCTCATTTAATAATACATTGTTTTCCCCTCTTGATGAAATTCAGGGTTATGGGTCATTCCAGCGAAAGTGGTACAAATTATGTCTGACATTTTGGAATTTTTTTTAGAAAATTTCATAATTTCTAGCAATTAATCATATTCTTCATTTAATTCTGTATTATCAGGTATTTTTTTATTTTGACTTGAGTGACTTATGAAGGTGTAAAAAAATTTTTATGTGGATCAAGAAGGAAAAATCTTGATGTTTCGGCTACAAATTAATGACAGTTAAAAGGTTAATCAAGAAATTGGTTAAATACTAGAATAATATAAAATATCAATTACATTGCATCTCTTTCATAAAAACAATTTTTATCAATGAAAAAAAAATTATTTATTAATGTCCCAAGATTTTGTGTGTTTTGAAAAGTCCACTCTGTTACAGCAATTTCAAAAATAAAATTAAAAAATAAATTGAATTTGATAGCACTTTTGAGGTGACTAAGTAGTGCAAATTCCATTCTTGGTTAGTCATTTTTAATTCAACAGTCGTCAAGCAAGGTAAGAGTCATTCTTTTTCTCTGGTAGTTAATTTGGCTTATTAAATGTCCATTATGTTATATTTATATTAATGATAAAAAAAAAAAATTCCTGAAATTCCATATGAAGTAGTAATTTTAGAATTATTTTTTCATTTTATATTTGTTTATTGCTTTTTATTTATTTGTGATTAGAAAGGCTTTTTTAGGCTTAGTTGTCCATGTGTAATCGAGTGGACAGTATTTAATACAGTAAATAATTTATCTTGGAACAGTTCTGAAAATGTATTTTCTGGACAATATATTCCATAATAATTACTAATTATTATATAATATTTATGAATATATAATTTAATACATATATAATACAATTTTAAATACTCATTAATAATAGCTATGAATATTTTTATCTTGAAAATATTCATAATTATTAATAAATAAAACTTGAATGATCAACAAATATGCTGTGAAAGAAATTTTTTTTTCTGATGGTCCCCAGCAATCAGTGCAGACCAGAAAAAATTATACTTGTTTGATAGATATCTATCAAAATACTTAGAGTGGGGTACAGATTCACTTTTTTGAAGTAAACCATAGAAAAGGTGCAACTTTAAAAGGAATGCTACATTTTAATAGTGCACCATTATTGATGCAGTATTAACCCTTTCTAAGGCCATGGGAACTTACTTGCCACCAAATTCATCAATTTTTAAATGCATTTTTTAAGGTTGGCGTAAGTTCTCACTAAATTTTTCGTTGAAACAAAACCCTGGATGTTCCATTTTCTTAGCTCTAACTATAATGAATAAGCTAAATGAATTTCTTTTTTAAATTAATCTGAAGCCTAAAGTTATTTTATGATACCACTTCTGGAAAGAAATGGCCTTATAAAGGGTTAAAATAAATAACTGACAGATTAGTAGCTTCTGGAAAAAATGTTTCTGATACAGTATACTCTCTATTATCCGTGCTCATTCCGGACTCGCAAAAAAAATTTAAAGAGAAACATTTTCATGCTTATCATTCATGTAAAATCGATGTTGATGTTCGATCGAGAGATTCATTCTGTGAAGCTAGTGAGACATGACGGCGCAGACTAAAGAATAGTTTTTTTCTTCCTCCACGTGCAATCTCTACCGGTTCAACCCCTGATTTTCCGAGAAATGAATCATCCACTTCCTACTAGCTCATTCTGGTACGAACACACTTTTCCCTGACACAGCATTCTTTAACTTCTTCGTCTTCTCGCTTTCGCACATGTTCTTTTAGTTTTTACGTCTTGTTTATAGTCAGTTATTAACGTGAAATATTTTGCTGGTAAAAATGAGTGGTGTGAAACGAAAATGAAACGTTTTAAATGTTAAACAAAAATTAGAAATCCTTCAAAAACTTGATATGGGAGAGTCAGCTTGTACTGATGCAGAATATGTACTAAATGAGGGAAATATAATTTCTCATTCTGCTGCTCTACAATCTGTGGAAACTTTGTTAGATTATATGGGACAAAGAGGATTTGATTACGGTGACATTACTGTGGTTCGTAAAAGATGTGTCGATATACGACAAGAGATGAACAAACAGCAGAAGCAAAGGCGCATAACAGATTTTTTAAAGCATTAAATGTTAAAAGGAAAAATCTTATTTTGATCTTATACAGCATGCAAATGTAAGTAATTTTTATATTTTTGTACCGATGTTGATTTTTTCTCTAACAAAAAGTTTTCGCATTATCCATGTTTTTTTTTCAATTGTCCATGCGATCCCTCCCGGTGATTAACCCGGATAATCGGGAATGCACTGTATCAACAGGGTGGCCACCCGTCCGGGAAATCTGGAAAACCGGGAATAGTCGAGGAATTTCGGGAGACCGGAAAAAAACAGGGAAAAGTCGGAAATTTATTCTAAACCTGGAATTTTTTTTATTTTGATAATTCTTATTACAGGCGACAATTCACTGATCTTTTTTTATAAATAGAATGAAGCACCATTGACAACCATTGAAAATAAGTCATTTACTGACAGTCAAAAGCGAATGCCATTCGTGTTCATGTGGAGGTGAGGTGTTTACATTTATATTTCCGAGGGACCGAAATTTCGGCTATTAGTCCAGTCAACGAAGGATTTGAAAAAAACATTAAATCATATAGTTTTGAAAATTGGTACACATGTTCTTTAGGGGCTTCTGATAAACATACTAAAAGTCCCCGCTCCTGGTTGGTAAGCTCACGGCACCATCTTGGATTTCATCCCCCACCTTTTTTTTTTAGTCTTTCCAAAATATCTGCAAAACTATTGAGTTTACAAATTACAATTGATCTAACAAATTGAAGAGCGAAAAATTCCCTACAAATATATGTTTATATTTTTCTTCCAGCTTTTAATTGTTTTCCAGATAATGGGTCTCAAAAATTGCTGCCATCTTGGATTTCATCCCCCCCCCCCCCTTCAGCTTTTCTGAATAACTCGAAAAGTATTCAATTTTCAAATCTTAATTGATTCAACAAATTAAAAAGCGTGAAATTCCTTTCAAATATATACTTTTATTTTTCTGCCAGCTTTAATAGTTTCGCAGATAATGGGTTTCAAAAGTTATCGACATCTTGGATTTCATCCCCCTTTTTTCAGTTTCTCTTGAATATCTCGAAATCTATTCAATTTTCAAATAACATGTAGTCAGTAAATTAAAGAGCACAAAATGCCCTACAAACGCATGCTTTTATTTTTTGTTTTAGCTTTAATAGTTTCCAAGGTAATGGATTTCAAAATTTGCAACAATCTTGGATTTTATCCCCCCCCCTTTTTAGTTTTTCTTAAATATCATTGAAACTATTAAAGCTAGAAAATAAATAAAAGCATGCATTGGTTGGGAATTTTACGATCATTAATTTGTTGTATTTAATGTAATTTGAAAATCAAATAGTTTTCGAGATATTAAAAAAAACTAAAAAAAGGGGGGGATAAAATCCAAGATGACGGCAAATTTTTAAATCCATTATCTCGGAAACTATTAAAGCTAAAACAAAAAAACATTAGTTTGCAGGGAATTTTACGCTCTTTAATTTGCTGATTACATGTAATTTGAAAATTGAATAGGTTTCGAGATATTCAAGAGAAACTAAAAAAGGGAGATGGAATCAAAGATAGCAGCAACTTTTGAGACCCATTATCTGGGAAACTATTGAAGCTTGAAGAAAAATAAAAGTATATGTTTGTAGGGAATTTTATGCTCTTTAATTTGTTTAATCAATTGTAATTTGAAAACTGAATGCTTTTCGAGATATTCAGGAAAAACTAAAAAAGGAGGGGTGAAATCCAAGATGGCGCCGCGAACTCGCCCTCCAGGAGCGGGGAATTTTAGTATGTTCATAATAAGCCCCTCACAAACATTCAAAACTATATGAGTTAATGTTTTCTCACCCCATTTTGGACCTTCGTTGACTGGACTATATATGAACAGAATCGCGTTCCTTCTGGTAGTTAAATTAGATGATACTTCTCAAGATGAAAATCTATAGTATAATCACACTCAGATGTGAAAGGAGAACCGGGATGTGGCTATATGTCCAAGATATTCAGATAGCTTACGACATCGTAAATTTCTCTTTATCTGTCTACAAGTTAGCATCCACACTACTGCCTTCTTTTAGGATGATTTAATATCAAATAGGAGTTATACCAGAATCAGTTTGTTTTTCCATTTCTGGAGATCTTTTCATTGAATTATGAAGTATTTGAAATTAGTGCTAATATTTTCTTTCAGTATTTTTTGTTTATTTTGTGTATGTTTTTTTTTTTTCCTGTGAGTGTTGGGAAACGTTATGATTACTGATCATTTTGATGAATTATGGGATCTTCAGAGTATGGGACAACCGTTACCCATACATATAAAAGAACAATTTTTTTTAGTATTATGTATACATGTTCGGGGTTTTTTTTCGTTCTTTACGCACGCCCAGATCTTTGACATACGAGATCAAATTTAGCAAAGTGATGGATTAGCACAAGAGGGGAGCTGACGCCACAGTAATTTTTTTTAAAAAAAATTCAAATTGGATTTTTATTTAATTTTAAATGGTAAATTCAGGTTTTTTGCTCCATTTTCGGGAATTTTATTTTTTCTCTCTTTTTTTGTCTTTGATGTTTTATTTTATTTATTTCTCTTTATATATTGTCCATTTTGAGCCGTATCGGAGGAAGTTGGTTGGAATAAAAAGTTGCTTTTTTTCTTTTGCAAGCTATTCGATTCCATTCGTGTAACAGAATATTATACTTCTATGTTTTAATTTATAAACATCAGTAAAAAATCGTTTCCTTAATTTTTTTTCTCTGCCTTTTTATGTTTTATTTTGCAACGTATATTTTTATTGAGATTTTGATCGCCCTAAAGATTTTTTAAGTTTATATTTTTAATCAGAAAAACCGGGAAGATTCGGTACAGTAGAATTGTTCATTGTAAAGATGTATTAGTTGTTTTATGGTTTATTCTTTAAAAGTTTTAAATAAATGTTCTTTTTCAAACATTTTGCTTTTTTATTCAAACCATACTGACTTGAATGAATACTTCGTATGGCTAATGTACAGGTGCTTTTTTTCTATGGTTGATGGGCTACCTCCAAAAAAAGTCAGGGAAATTTTTTATAAAACCTAGAAATGTCAGGGAAACTGAAACAGCAAAAATGATGGCCACCCTGATCAATTTTTTACAATGTTAAGGAACTGCACAACTATAAGATTATATCAAATAGCAGATGAAGAAATAGAATCTATAGCCAACATTATTCCAAGCAAAAGACCTGAACTGAAGGCATTATGTATGTTCACCAAATGGCCACAACAGGAAATGACCTATTTCTTTATAGAGAAGTATCATGTTTTTGCAAGAAAATTGTAAATCTTTGTTGTTGTTTTGAGAAAAAAGAGTATTCTTGTGCCGCATTAAAGAGATTATTAAATAAAAAAATATAAAGTCTAGGACTTCTACTCCTCTGCTTCATCAAGAGAGTCTACTGAAGTCTTTGATGATGAAGAACATAAGGGGAGTAAAGAAGTGAATGAAGAAAGTGTAAAAGTAGATGTATATGCTCGTTAAATTTCGTGGTGGTGGAATAAGAAATTTAACTTAAAAATATGTTGTCATTGCTCAAAATATTGAAAATGGTGAAGTTGGAGACATGAGCTTAATAACAATAAATGAAGCAAAAAAGTTATTTAAAACTGTTGATGGGTATTTCCTATGTTCATTTTGGCCAAATTTTATTATTTTATCTGAACCAAAGTTTAAATTGGTAGATGGACATTTATACTATGAACTCCCATATTCTATTGATGTTTTTTCAAAAAGCTTAACATATTTATGATAAAAATTAAATTTATTAAGAAATATATATAAATAAAAATGTCTATTTTCCTTGCATAAAATTACAGATTAATCTTATCTACTCCTTTCCAGAACTCCTTTTCAGAAGTATTTTTTTATAATTTCAACATAAAAAATCAAATATTTTGAATCAGAGTTTTAAAGTGTTTAGAACTATGCATTTTGTACCTAGAAAGATGTAATTCTTATTTTATTTAACTCTTATTTAATGTGATAAGCTAATTTGTATATGTAATTTTTGCATTTTTCGTGTATGAAAAATAGCAATAAAATGCAAGAAATGCTTTTATCATGAAATTTTACTGCATTTATATTAAAGAAGTGTTCATTTGTTCGTATTGCACAAAATGTTTTGAAAAATAAAAGTAGATTTTTATAATTTAATGCATTATTTAAATGTGTAACAGAGTGGACAAAATCTCCCATTACCAATAAAAAAACTTATGAAAATCGGATATTAGTGCTAAGTTTAGCTAATTAATTTTTTCAATACAGATAAATTCAATCCTTTTGCTATTATTTGACATGAATTTTAGTAAGATTAGTTGACTTTGAAAAAAAAAAAAAAATTGAAACATCAAATGTACCATTTTCACTGGAATGACCCATATATTAAAGTTGATTTTTAAAAGCACACCTCCCTAATTTAACCATAATATTCTTTTATGTTAAGAAAAATCTGTTGCACACTTCTTAATGATATTGTACCCTCATAGTTGTATAATTTCAATTCATTGCCCTTTTTTTGTATCTTTCATGTGAGGTGATTAAAATTTGAATTTTTCTGTGCAAAAAAAGTGTTTATTACTTGTAATTTCAAGATATAAAGTGTAAAGAATGTTTTAGTTAAAGCTTAAGGTACATTTCCTAGCAAGTATTATGGTTGTTAAAGTAACTTTAATCTGGGTCTAGCTTATAACTGTTAACTAAATTAGGTTTATTTTTTGTTTAAAATTTATTTTGCTACTTTGTCTAAGTCTGATACTTTGGATGTACTTTTAAATTATCTAAGTGTTAGATTAGAGATGTTAAAATTGTTTTGTGTCGAGACACAAAAACTGTGTCACATTTGTATGAAATACATGAATATTAAATTTGTCTGTTTTAATCTGTTAAAGTAGTACATCATCATTTTGGCTACAAACTCAATGCTGAGTGAACTAGCAGAATAAAGTTCAGCAAAAGATATGAAAACTGCTTTTAAAAGAAAGTACTTTTATGGAAATACATTCTATTTAGACGTATTTACTGGAGCTGTTGACCTTAACTTTTGTCTTGGAAGGGGAAAAAAACATGTCTTTAGATAGGCTTGCCAGACGTCCCGGTTTTCAGACAAAATATAGGTGTTCCGGCTGGTTTACTTCACGTCCCGGTAAAAATTAAATCTGATTATAGATGACCAAAAAAGTCTAAAAATAATTAACTGTGAAGGATTATTTAGGATAATTACTTTATCATTTATTTTACTGTACTGTATGAAAACTATAGAAGAGTTATGGTCTGGTAATAAATAATATTGTCATCGTATCGTCTTGTCTCGCCAATCGTGACCATGCTTTCTGCTTACCTGGGACATCAGCACCAGTTGAGAGAGTATTTTCTTTGATGAACAACGCATAGACTGATGATAGGGCTTTGATGAAGGAATCTACAGTTAAAGGCTTGATGCCATGTAAAATTAATATCGGAATAGCTTGTGAAGATTTTTACAACACAATTAAAAACAAAAAAGACTTTCTAAAAAAAAGTCCCAGCCAATGAAAAGTACATGTAAATATTGTTCAAATTTTTATTCCTCATTCAAAGTGTTTCTTCTTACTTAAGTAACTTATAAATGTTAACATGTAAGAAATAAAATGTTTAAATTTTTATGCTTGTGTCATTTATTATTACCCCTGGTTTAGGTTCCTAATCAGTAACCATTTATTCATATCATTGAAAAATAAACTACCTTCTAAAGCACTCTAAAAACCCGCCAAGGGTGTGTACCCTTGAATACCCGCGACACTGAGGGGCATTCCGGTGTCCCGGTTGAACATTTCAGAAATCTAGCAAGCCTATCTTTAGATCATAACTATATTAAGAATATGAATTGGTTGGAATAAAGAACACAGTGTCTTAGTTTCTTATGGGTTTTATGTTTTGTAGCAATTAAATTGTTTCTTAGATATTAATGAGTAAATTATTGAGTCATTCTCCAGAAAATGTACCATTTGAAGCAAAATATTTTCAGATTTCAAAACCTTAAATTTCCTTTTTTTTTTTCTCATTTTTGTATGAAACTTCTACTTACTAGAAGTTGTTATCATGAGCCCAACTAAATTTAAATTATTTTACTCGTAAATAAAAACATATATATATATAACTAGGCTTGCCAGATTTCTGAAATGTTCAACCGGGCCACCGGAATGCCCCCCCCCCCCCAGCGTCGCAGGTATTCAAGGGTACACACCCTTGGCGGGTTTTTAGAGGGTAGTTTATTCTCAATGATATGAATAAATGGTTACTGATTAAGAACCTAAACCAGGGGTAATAATAAATGACACAAGCATAAAAATTTAAACATTTTATTTCTTACATGTTAATATTTATAAGTTACTTAAGTAAGAAGAAACACTTTGAATGAGGAATAAAAATTTAAACAATATTTACATGTACTTTTCATTGGCTGGGACTTTTTTTAGAAAGTCTTTTTTTTTTTTGTTTTTAATCGTGTTGCAAAAATCTTCACAAGCTATTCCAATAATAATTTTACATGTCATCAAGCCTTTAACTGTAGATTCCTTCATCAAACCCCTATCATCAATCCATGCGTTGTTCATCAAAGAAAATACTCTCTCAACTGGTGCTGATGTCCCAGGTAAGCAGAAAGCATGGTCACGATTGGCGAGACAAGACGATACGATGACATTATTTATTAGCAGACCATCACTCTTCTGTAGTTTTCACTTTTCATACAGTACAGTGAAATAAATGATAAAGTAATTGTCCTAAATAATCCTTCACAGTTAATTATTTTTAGACTTTTTTGGTCATCTATAATCAAATTTAATTTTTACCAGGACATGAAGTAAACCAGCCGGGGCACCGGGATTTTGTCTGAAAACCGGGACGTCTGGCAGGCCTATATATAACCTTATTCATAGAGGTGATATAAAACACAAAATTAATAATTACTACACTAAAATAAATTGTAAACATTTAATCAACTCATACAGAGAATTAGAAAATGAAATTATCAATTATCCTATTAATCAATTAATTATTTTAATATACAGTCGGACCTCTATTTAACGAACCTCTATTTTGCGAATTTCTCTTTTGCGAACTTTTCCTTGGAACCAAGAACATTTTGCGAATTTCTTCGTAAAATAACCTCCAAACAGCGAAGTGCATTCTCTATTTAACAAACTTTTTCTTGTGATACAATATTTTTTTCTCCCTGTTTCTCAAAATATTTCTGAACATTTCAAACTTATTCTTTCTTTTAACACATTTTGTGGTGATCAATGACCTTGAACTGTGTTTACCAGTCTCCTAACTCGTCAAGAGTTGTAAAATCGCAGTCATTCTTTTCATTTCATCCAGGAGGTGCAACCTTTACTCCCCCTTCCCCCCACTGTCCACTTCACTAGAAAAACTTTCAATATCCCCCTTTCATCCTCAATTGAGCTGTCCCGTGTCCTCGAACTTTATCAGTAATTAAATTTAAGGACACATGTGGTAATGTATGCTTAAAATTACTTGTTGAAATAAATACGAAAATGTCATTAAAATTCATTAATTTTAATATAAAATTATTATTTTTTAAATTGAAAATACTGTATATTCCCGGACAATGTTTTGTTTTATTCTGGTTTTCCTTGCATATTTCTTTTTGATGTGTAAGATATATAAAACAAATAGATATTAATTTGCAAAATAAAGGAGTGATTAATTACATTTTAATAATAATATTTAGTGTTTATAAATTTTAAACCTGTTTTGTGTAGTTTAAAGTATTTTAAAAGTTGAATCTCTATTTAACGAATTTTCTATATAACGAACTTTTTTTCAGGATTTAGCGACTTCGTTAAATAGAGGTCCGACTATAATTAAAATTAAATATCGGGATTAAGATGTAGCTTAAATTTTAGTCATTCACTTGATGAGTTCAAAATTTGTGTTTAATACATGTATAATATCAGTATAATCTCTAATTGATGGCTAAAAACAATGCATCTCGCTTCCTTGACAATGAAATTGACAAGGGTGTCACGGAGGTGAGGAATCTTGTATAAAAATAGGCTTAATGGATGCTTTTTTTCAGAAAAAAAATATATTTTGATATTACAATCTACACATGTTAAGCATATTAAAACAGGTAAAATTGTATTTTTATATTTTATATAAATGAACTTGAAGGTCGCAGAGGTGAGATTTCTGAATAACCAAACTTGTTTCTTAAGAACAAAATCTGTCTACTTGTCTCCAAGCCAAAAGTTCATTTACTTTTTGTAGCTGTAATAAACAAGATGGATAACATGCATCATGGGAAACAAAATGCGATGGCTGTACTGCCATTTATTAGTAAATAAATGGCATTTTATGTTTGGGTGAGAATTTATTGTGCGACACCATTCATTGTTGTACTAAAACAAACTAAATCACATTATAAAAAATTAAAATATGCTTAAATATTTAATATTTGAGACACTTGTGGCAGGATTATTAAATATTTAAATATGTTTTTTTTAATTAAACAAGTTATTGAACATTATTAACAGTCGCACCAGGTGTGTGACATATCACGGAGGTGAGAATTCCTATACTGTGAATTAAATAAATTAAAGATCATCACAAAAATTTGGTGATTGATTTAAATAGATATATTTTTACCACCATTAAAAAACATAGTTTAATCAATTATTGTCTGAAGATTTTGCTGTAAAATGAATGTGACGGAAAAGGTACATTTTCTGGAGAATGACCCTTAACCATTTCTAAGTTTTTAATAGTTTAATTACTATTGAGTAGTGTATGATTTCCTGATCTTTGTTAAATCTTATGAAGTATTTGATTAGTATTATAAATTTATCAAAAAATATTTAGTTTTAAAATAGTAAATTTGTAAATAACAGTATTTTCAGAAGTTATTTTTTCTGATAATATTAGATCCAGACATTCTCTTTTATGTGCTCGATTATATTTTTAAAACTGAATGCTTAACAAATGTGTATTGGATTACTCAAATTCTTATTGAATGAAAAAATAAAAATTTGAATTGCATTTAAATGTTTTGAAGTTGCTGTTAATGTTCAAATCTTTTTTTATCCATGGATATATTTTCTTGGAAGGAAAGAATTATTAATCGAAAATGTTCCCCATTGTGTATGAAATCATTCCATTGTGTAACTTTCTTTTCTTTTTTTTTTTTCCTATTGTAAAGAGGGAGAATGAAGAAAGTTTTCATGAGAATTCTTTTGAAATTTGATATTTCTGACTTACCTTTTGCAATAGCCTTGATTTGGGAAGTTAATTGAATTTCCTTTTGCAGCAGGCCTTACATTACAAGTTAATTAAATATCCTTTTGCAACAGCCTTTACTTTAGAAGTCAATTAATTCTTTGGCAATGAATGCAAAATCAACCAACAAAAATGTGATTATTTTAAAAGCATAGTATAAAATTTTATTTTTTCTAATTTGTTTATATTTTTCTTAAAAGGTGGAGGTGCTATAATTAATAAGAAAATACAAGGAAAAAAAGGAATTTTCTTTCAAAAATAATTTTTTCCTTTCAAAGAATAGGAAATAAAAGAGTGATGTTAGTTAAATTTATTTAATTTTACTTTTGTATTTTGGAAATGATGAATGTATTTTAAGTTTCTTTAATGCAAATCCAGCTACAATGACTTGTCAATCATTTGTTTGTATTTACAAAACTAAATGTATAAAAATCTACTATGAAGCCAATATTTTTGAAGGTCATTTTTAAACAGACTTAAATATGTTGCCAAAATTGTTTTGTTTAAATTTAACTAATTTTTTTTAATTGACAAATTATTGTCCAATTGTCTGTTATATATTGTTGAGAAGAAGAGCTTGTTTATTGTATTTACTTTCATCAATAAAGTGGTCAGATGTCCCAGATTTGAATTAAATTTCCTAAATTGTCCTTAGTTTTTTCATATCAGTAAATGGTTCATATTAAAAAAAATATATGTTAAAAAAAAAGCTTCTAAAGGATTTGCCTACCCAACTTTTATTATATACTGAATCCACTCTGGCAAATACGACTAATATGAGCCTGAACATGTTTAGAGTTTTATCTGCATGCGAGCTTGTAAGCTAATAGACGCTGAGCAGTATTGAAAGTGCTGTTGCTGTTATTATTAGTGATTTACTGTCTGCTTGTATTGCACAAAATATTTTACAATATCGTAAAGATATCGTATGAATATTACAGAGCATTTTGTAACGGATGATTCAATTTGCAGAATTTCCATTGTATAATTGACTTATTTTAATTGGATCCACTCTTCATCTCAGAGGGAAAACATTTTCGCGAGTTTGCCACATTTCTTTCATTTCAACAGCCCCAGTGGCAGAATCGCTGCGTCGTACGTCGCAAATTTTGGTCAGTGTCTGCAGACTATTTTGTAAAAAAGTTTATCATGTGCTCATAAAATAAATCCAATCATTAAAAATATCAAGGTTATTAATCATGCTTGCAAAAGAACTTGACAATTATTATATAACGCACATTGAATCCTCGCGCACTCATCGCCCCCCCCCTCTTTCTTCCCTATTCTGAATGAGCTCCCCTAGTGTCGGCGATTTGACTTGAAGTACGTTAAGTGCCTCATATTGGTATTGGTCTCGGCCAATGTTTTCTACGCGTTTTATTCCGATACGTTTCTGGTACGGAGCTTTTGGCTTCTGGATATAACTCGGGGGTTTTACATTGAGATGGATGCGTAAATAGATAAAATTCGTTGATTTGATTGCGATGCTTCATTATTACGAAAAAACTTAAAGCAGCATTATTTACACCAACATGAAAATAAACCTACGCAGTTTCGATCGATCTCTACGCCTGCAATTCAATCATTTTTTAAAAGAAGGAGCGAAAAAAGAACAAATTCTGAAATTGATAAAGACAAGGAACAGAGTTCAAGCCAAAATTGCCCCAATTTCAAACGTTCTAAGCCCGATATTTTGGGAGATGAGGAAGAAGAAATTATTCCAGAACAAACGGACACTACCAAAATTACCAGCAAAATTCCGGGTTCCCGCGAGTCGCCCAATCCCAGTATCGCAGAATTGCTACAGAAATTAATGATAAATCAGATAAATGTGCTAATAAGTTTCAAAGTTTTTGTTTCATAAAAAAAAGTAATTATTTATTGCATTTTAAATTAAAAACATACAGGAAAGGCATTTTTTGACATACTTAATTTTTTTTTACAATAAACAAGAGCCATAAATTTTTAAATAACATCTAACATATTGAAAAATATTTCATTTACATGAGCTAGTGATGTATTGTTTTGAAAAAAATCACCAAAACAGAAAGACACCAAGTGCTGTGTCTAAAACGGAAAAGTACCCAAATGTAATTTTCTGCATAGGTATTTGTGTAGTATACTTAATATTACTTCTGAAACAACTTGATGCTTCATTATTGTTAATTATCTTCCCAAAGAAAAGATTAATTTTCACATGCTTTTGTTTATTAATTTATACAATTATATTATACAAATAATAAAGATGTTATAATGTTTTTAATTTATATTTGTCGTATTTTAATAGTTGTAAGCTGATATAAGTATTTAAAAAAAGAAAGCAAAATATTTATAGTCGCACACTTATTCTGCAGACCATTTTTAAGAGACCCAACCTCCGTTGCAGACTTTTGAAAAGTATTCTGTCACTGGGTCAACAGCTAATTAGCCTGAATGGTAATGGTAAATAGCAAAATTAATCACTTTGCTATGTCATCTCTTCCAACTTTTGAAAAATGATAATACTGAGCTGTTTTATTTCGGATTTTTTTATAATTTTTTTTTAATACTTTTTACGACGAAAAAAAAAACCTGTGTCCCATGTTGCAATCTCCCAGATTGATGCTCAGAAAATCTGGTCACTTTACTTCAAAGAATCAGCATTATTCAAATTTAAGTTTGCATTAGCTATTCAAAATTCATTGCGTGAAGGATTGCAAATTAAATTCAGAATTTTTGTTATATTAAAACATCCGAAAAATAACCACATATATCTGATTCATTTATTATATCGAGAAATTTCATTAATTCATGTATAGAAGTTCTTCTGCTTCATCTTTTGTGAAATTGAAATATAATATTGAAACATTGAATAGTATTTCATCTTCATTAAGAAGGGATTAAATGTGTTATAAATGGGTATTCTTATCATTTTTTTTTTATCAACAATTTCACATTAATGGGCCAGTTGGCTGTTTGAGGAGCTAATAGATAATTACTGAAAATACTTCATTTATGTAACTTTTGTAAAAATATATTTTCTTGTTACATTTAAGGCTTCCACCATTGATGGCCGTCGTAAAGGAGCATGCCTGTTCTGCCAGGAATACTTCATGGACTTGTACCTTCTAGCTGAATTAAAAACTATCTCTCTTAAGGTTTGTATTTTTTTGTTTTTTTTTTTTTACCTTAGCGAAATGAGAACATGGCTTAAGATTGTTTTTCATATTAACTATAATTAAAATTATCATTCTAAATTCATTGAAAGTTTTAAATTATTGGGTTTTTTATATTCACAAATTCTTCGTTCTTATTTTATCTTGGAAACAGTAGAGAGAGCAGATGTTGATATATTGAATACATATGCAGATGGAATATTTTAATGATAAAATAAAAATAGCAGAGAGCAGCTGTTAATCTATTAAATGCATAGGCAGATGGTCTGAAACTTCAATAATTGAAAAGGAACCAATTGATAAATGTCTTTACTCATTGTATGAAATTCGTAGAATGAATTTATAAAATTTTTGAGTGATGAAGCCTAAAAAATATCTTTCACAATGTGGATAATTGTAGTTATGATTTATTACCTTTAAAGTTATATTTATCATTATTTTAGTACTTTTATAGTAAATTTACCAATAATTCAAATATCATATGAATAAACAGTAATTTTATGTATAAAAAAATTAATATTTTAATTTAAAATAGTTACAAATTTTACATTTAAT
Organism: Araneus ventricosus; assembly: GCA_013235015.1. Classification (NCBI taxonomy): domain Eukaryota; kingdom Metazoa; phylum Arthropoda; class Arachnida; order Araneae; family Araneidae; genus Araneus; species Araneus ventricosus. The sequence continues at coordinate 1,369,841 of BGPR01000129.1, forward strand.
TTGTAATAATTTTGAAAACTAAAAAAAACACTGTCAATCTTTCTAATGAAAGAGAGGTCATTTTTAACATGAACGAAGTTTGTATTCCTACAGATCTAAAGGACCGTTGCTCTTGTGAACAAGAGTCATTTATCAATTGTGCAAGGTGGCAAAATATTTTGTTTCCAATTATTTTATGATAATTATTATTCTGGTTTTTGTGTGTAATTTAATGTAGAAATATACAGTTACTAGTACAAAATGAAAATTAATTATTAAAACTAGCTGTATGGCCCGGCGTTGCACGGGCTAAATCGAATAATACCTGAGGCCACGTGACACATGCTTAATGTGTGTTATAATATTGTTGAAGTGTGTTGTATTAGTGCTTTCACCTCCTGCTTCAGCTGAGTGTAGATGAGAGGTCCTGTGATAAATTTGGCCATGAATTCTGACGCAATACGCTCCTCTCCCTGTAGACGGTACAGTCTGTGCAACCATTGAATCGCTGGTACGACCTTATGTTATTTTTGAAATGCACTGATAATTCATCGGAGCCATCCATCAATCCTGTCATTACCACTGGATAAACTGAAGCCTGCTCAATTATATTTCCAATATGACAACAATGAGTGTAAATTCCTCTGGTATTCTTTTCATCCCGGAAATACAACCCTCCGCATTTCAGACAGAGATTGTCCATTTCTCCACAGTTGTGTTCTTCAGTTCAGAACAGTTCTATCTGCATAAAAAGTTTGTATCTGATGGTTATTTTGTCCTTCAATAACATTTAGACGGTGTTCTCTTGCATGTTGTAGCATGGCTGACAATCGGCTATTTCTTTGTTCTTCTGTTTCTTCGGCTCTTAGCTGCTGGCTACGTTGTCCCATTACTGCCAATCGGCTATTTCTTTGTTCTTCTGTTTC
>BGPR01000130.1:0-281477 GCA_013235015.1 Araneus ventricosus
TTTTTTTTTTTTTTTGTCAACTTGTAAAAATATCTGAACTATAAATATTGTTTTTGCATTTTGATTCAAATATTCAGACACAAGTTGTCTCAAAATAATATAAAGTTTCATTGCTATTCTATGCAATAACACCATGACCATGATTTTTCAGGATGTAATATTTTAAAAACATATCCTGGTTAATAGTTATCAGAGTAGAGATGTGTTTCTGAGTTGTGTCAAAAAATATCAGAATAATAGCTGTCTTAGGTAGTACTTAATACTCTGTTCTGCATCCAGAAAACTGCCTTTGTGTTTACCAAAAGCTTTGTTTGGTGGTATGTTTGTAAGCTTATATAGTTATCTTTATTTATTAAATATACTGCAAAGTTATTCCTTTTGTTGATTCATTATAGAATTTATCGAGTATTTATTTCACTGGAAAAAGTTGCCTAACATTTGTGTTTATAATAAGTGAAGTTGGAAATTTTTATAAAGAAATTTGAATGCATAATAAAGAGTTTTATAAATTTATATATAACTCTGTATATAGTTGAATGATACAGAGAAATCAATTCATATTAATTTGCTTTGACATTTATCTTTTACATCATTTAAAGATTTAAAATTTCTTTTGATCTATGCAGCTTATTTTATATATTTCATTCACCAGTGCTACATACATGTGAATCATCAATCAGTTATTGAAAATCCTTTTGATAGGCAATAGGACTCATAAATCTTATTCAGAATTATAAATTACTGTAAATTGTGCTAATGTACGTACTTGACTGGTAGAAGCTTTTTTTTTTTTTTTGCCAACTTGTTTTGGTAAATTTGTCAAAATAACTGAATTATAAACATTTTTTACATTTTGAATAAAATATTCAGATGAAAGTGGGCCCATAATAATATAAAGTTTTATATAATTCTATGTAATAAGACCATAATAAACCATTGTCCCTTTCGATGTAATATTCTTATCTGTGATATTAAGTAACCATGAACTTTAATTGAAAATCAGAAAATAAATTCACATATTTGTATGAAAAAAATTTAAAAGATGACTTCTTTTTCTTTATTTATACAAATCTATATGAAATTAAATGTTTTTACTTGAACGAAAATAAAAAGACTGTTATTGGAAAACTGGCAGGAAAAGAATCCTTGAAATAGTTTTAAATTATTGATATAATTTTTTTGTTAAGTCAAAATAACTTATTAACATAAAAGTCATTTTATTTGTAGCAACATTTCATTCTGAGTTTCCTTCCCCTTATATTTTAAATGTAGGCCTCTAATGCTCTGCTTATTAAAGTACACAAAATAAAAAATATTCTAACAATTTGTTGGTAAAACCAAGAAAATTGCTATATTTTAACAATTGTTGTATGTTTGTTAATTTCTTTTTAAATTTTGTTTATTGAATTCATAAAGTAACGAGTTGTAATAATAAAATAAGTAGTAAAGAACATTAAATTACTCTTGTTAATGAATATAAACTTGAAGCATGCTGTGTTTCATAGCAATTTATTTGCTATGAAACACAGCAGATATTATGCAGGTAGTAATAGAATGTTAATACCAACTTATCAAAAAATGAATACCTCATTTTATTCTCAAATAATGAAGATATTGAGAAAAGCAAATCTGCATTTTAATTGTGATAGAAATGTTTAAAACAATTGCTATCTATCTGATTATTTGGACGGTTTAAAATATCTGAAATCCATCAATTAAGCATACATTTCATGTAAAGATAATATTAATTCTAAAATACTTACAAATAATATCAATAATTTATTTCATTACACTTATTTGGATTTGTCAAGACTATTATGTTTATGTTCTGAACAGTTACTAGTCAGTAATTCATTCAGTTGAAAATCAAAATTTGCTAAATTCAATGTTTACAACAAGTAACAAGTTTTAAATATGTAAATGTAATAAAATACTTGTGTTAATTTTTTTAAAATAAAGAGAGAAGGAAGTTCTTACAAAAAATATCTCTAGCGCAATAGCATTTTATTAATAATAAATGGATTGAATGATTATTTGTTTTATTAGGTATTGGTGTTCATAAAAATTCTTCCATTTTTCAGAAACGTTTAGTCTGATTTTTGTTTACACATGAGCAGTTTACAGGTTCTTCTTTCCAATATTTTCAATCTATATATTTGTTAATGAAATAGTTTTGCAATTTGTTTAAGGAATATTGTTACATAGGCTTTAGTAAAAGCTGGATTTATTTGGAAACTATTTACTATACAAATATTCACTAATGTACATCTAAATACCAATCTTTTTTTTATTGCAGCATACTATGAAAATTTAAAACCTACTTGCTTAATAATGTATCAAGACACAGAAATATACAAGTATTTATATGGGATTGTCACTATAAATCTCCATTTCGATACAATTATACTAACATCTGAAAATCGAATCTTATCCATATGTGCTGAAAACATATGGAGATAAGAATAACAATTTTATAAAAATTTTATTTCGAGAATCCTAAATTCAGGCAACAAAAATATTCAAAAGTTGCATGACAGTCAAAACAAACATTAGAAGGCGCTAAAATCAGCTGATAATCATGTGACATATTTGGACCAATGCAAATCTACTTTGAAAATGATGGGGGCAGGAATAACTGGTACCCTACGTAACAGAGTGGGGCGTGTCCTACGTAGGCTCCGATACCGAGAGATCGAGTAACTCTTGTTCGGGAATAAGAATTTCGCGAAATCCAGAATCAACGCTCGGTCACGGATTACTCGATTCCGAAGCTAACACGCTGTTTGGTGAATAGCGCCGAATATATTTCGGCTCGTTGCAGTTCTTTGATGGTAAGATGACCCGTTAGTCTTTCAATATTTTTAACATTATGAATAAATCTAAGGACATAGCACATAATACGAATTATACTCATATAATTATTACTTATTTTAAGAATATCATCAATAAAGGAATTATGATTAAGAACTGTTAAGGTAAGTGGAGAATAGTCACTCGTTTTCTTTAGTTCATCAGAAATGTCATGTAGTGAGATTGAAGTATCATCATTACCTGTATCTGTTGGAAAGTCAACTTCTCTCAAAAATTGAGGTCCTTTCCACCAAAGGTCACTATTTAACAGAATCTCAACATTTACACCCCTGCTTAGGAAATCAGCAGGGTTTTGTTTCCCAGGACAATGAGCCCAGGCACTTGTATCACACAGACTCTGAATTTCGGTCACTCGATTGGACACGAATGACTTCCATCTCTTACTCGATCCCTTGATCCAATGTAATGTGATTTTAGAGTCGGTCCAAAAGAAAACTTTAGAAGGCCTTTTGAGATCGACTATTGCTTTGACTTTACTTGCTAGTCGGGCGGCAAGCAATGCACCTAGTAATTCGAGTCGCGGCATGGTGATTTTGGTTAGAGGAGCAACTCGGCTTTTTGACACTAGAAGGTTCACTTCGACGTTGCAGTCTTTCACAACTCTTGTATATATAACAACACCATAAGCCATTTGGCTGGCATCACAAAAACAGTGAAGTTCTAAGACGTCAGTGGCACATATCTAGGGACTTGTAGTTCGGAAAGACGAGGAACCTCGGAAACCCATTGACACCACGCTTTTTGAATATCTGGGGGCAGTTCTTCGTCCCAAGAAATTTCCTTCATCCACAAAACTTGGAGGATGCACTTCACACGAATGATAAATGGAGAAAGTAGACCGAGTGGATCAAAAATCTTTCCTATTGCACGCAGAAGGTGGCGTTTCGTATTCTCGTTGTTTGATAGGCTGTCCACTAAACTCTGCGTTCCCACGATCAGATAATCTTCAACAGTATTCCACAGCATCCCTAAAACTTTTGTTGAATTGGCTCTCGGACTAATAGGGTTATCCTGCAGTTGATTTTCTAAACCTTCACGTATCCACAACTGCCTCAATTCGTCGCTATTTGTTGTCCACTTCCTCAACACCATGCTAGCTTGGTCCATTATGGATACAGCTTGCGTAGAAATTTCTAATGCATCTTGCAAGCTATCAGCTCCAGAAATGAAGTCATCGACATAAAAACATCGATTCAAACATTCTGTCGTGGTCGGGAACTCATCATGGAATTTTTTCAGGTGCGTTTTGATGCTGGCAGAAAGGAGAAATGGGCTGGATCTTACTCCGAAGAGTACACGATTAAATCTATAAACTTGAAGAGTATCATTTTCTGTGCATAGGAAACGCACTGCATCTCTGTCTTTTTCAGCTAGCGTTAATTGTAAAAACGCTTTCTCAATATCAGATATAAATGCGAATTTGTTCAATCTAAAATTTATTAGAATATCAAATATATTCGAATTCAAGTTTGGGCCAGGCCAAAGACAATCATTCAAACTCAAGTGCTGAAAGCTATGACTTGAACTCGCGTCGAAAACAATACGCATTTTTGTAGTCGAACTCTCATCCCTAAACACTGGTTGGTGAGGCATATAGAAAACCGGTTTGTTTATAGGGTTTTCAGGATTAGGCACTTTTTCTATTATGCCATTCTTCTCATAGTCATGCAAGGTTTCACGATATTGCAAGTTTAGATCAGGATTTTTCTTAAATCTCCGAACAAGTGAATCTAGTCTCTTTTTCGCAACACTATAATTGTCATTAAGCTCATGCCAATCCCTTTTCCATGGTAATTCAACCTCATAACGGTTATCCTTGTAGCAAACAGTTTTTTCAAATATCTCTAAAGATTGATCTACCTCATTGCAACTAGGATCATCTTTAATTCCTATTGACTCAAGCTGCCAAAATTTTTTGATGTCATTTCCTATATCACTGCAATCATAAATAAGCCCACAATGAGTATATTTCATTTTTTGGATTGTGAATTTGAAGTGCTACCAGTGGCTATAAAGCCAAACACAGAGTTCTGAAATTTTAGTTCAGAATTGGGCATTTCAAGTTGTCCGAATCTTAAGAGTTGGTAAAATACCTCAGCTCCCAATAACACATCAATTTTTCCAGGTCGATAAAAATAAGGATCAGCGAGTTTAATATTCAAGGGCAAATGCTCTTTAGGAATTTGCAAAGAATCAATAGGGATCATACTTGAGATTTTAGGAACACATAAAAATTCTAATCGCATCTCAAAGTCACTTTTATTAGAAACTACGGTGCATACTCTAGAACTCACATTTATTTTAGCACTATTCAAACCAGAAACCGCAATAGAGATTTTTTCCTTTTTAATTTGCAATAAATCAGCGAACTCGGTCGTTATGAATGAACACATGGATCCGACGTCTAGTAAAGCTCTCGCTGATTTTAAGTTTCCAAAGCAATCTCTTACAAAAATATTGGCAGTTGAGAGAATTGCTGTTTTTGTCTGTCTCACCTCGCCTCCACTCACAGCTGCACCGGAAAATACATTACGCTCATATGACGATTCAAAGTTCGCAGCGTTTGGATTGAGACTTGATGACGCCGTGATGCTTTGAGAATTTATACCATCTCCGATTTCCGATCTTTCAATTCTGTTTTGTTTTTCATTCTCGAAATGAAGCAATGTTGAATGTTTTTTAGAACATTTTTGACATCGAAAAGTCGACGTACAATTCCGAACGGCATGAAATTTCAGACAATTGAAACAAAGGTTGTTTCTTTTCACGAATACACATCTATCATGCACAGAAAGATTTATAAATTCTGGACATTTATACAGTCCGTGAAATTCTTCTCTTTGGCATTTTACACATTTGAATTTTGTACTTTTTGTATTAGATGTTGACACCATACTCGTAACTTTATTGTGAAAATTATGATTCTTTTTTACTTCTTTTATTTTACTGTTTTGAAGGGTTCTCGCTTGGCTTTGCAAAAACGAAAGCAATTGCTTTAAAGTACCAAAGTCTTCGGAATTATTCAGTTCTTTCTCCCACCAATAACGAGTTGATTTATCTAGCTTTTCAACAATTATAAACACTATCATTGTTTCTGACAAATTTTCTACTTTATAATGGGAAATATATAATTGCACTTCAATTTAGATAGTATGCACTTGGAACATTGAACTATAATTCGGATACTTTGCACTATAATTCGAATACTTTGCACTATAAATTTGATACTTTACACTTGGATCATGGAACTATAATTCGAATACTTTGCACTATAATTCGAATACTTTACACTATAATTCGAATTCTTTACACTATAAATTTTATACTTTACACTTGATTCATGGAACTATATTTCGAATACTTTACACTATAATTCGAATACTTTGAGCTATAATTCAAATACCTTGCACTATAAATTTGATACTTTGCCCTATAAATTTTTCACTTTGTGCACGGAACTATAAATTTTTCACTTTGTACATGGAACTATAAATTGAATACATTGCACTCAAACTCAATTTTTAAGACATAGTATCAACGATTTTAAATTGGGCGGATTGCTAACTCATAAAAGGAAATAAAAAAATATAGATATTATAAAAAAGTTTATTACAAAAAATGAAAAAAAGGTTTAAAAATGTATAAAGCACGAGTAAAAGTTACTTTTAGCACAAAGTAAATAAACATATTTTATAAACTAATACATTACTAAACAATACTAATTGTATTAAAAGAGCATTTTTGGCTCTAATGGGCCGACCTCTCTTACGTTTCTGCCCAAGAGGTAAACATTTAGCTCGTTTGGCACTTTCTCTTGCCCTATAAATATTAACATGCCTAAGCGCTATGTTTACAAATATAAACAGGACACGAATATGTGGAAACAGAACCATTACTGCCAGAGGCAGATACTATCACTTTCCATTCACAGTTTTTGTATTCAGTTTTATATTCATCTAAAAAGGTCCATGTGAGATATGCCCTTTCATATGAATTTCTTCACTTCTGCATTTATATTCTGTTTCACCTGTAAAGATAGTAAATAAAACGCAGATTGGTTTCCGTTTCTTCCTAATAAAATTTCGACTTCTAATATTTCCCACTGATTTGGTTTTGTCCAAGTCTTTGTGGGGACATGCAAACCATTTTAGATGAAGTTTCATTTAAAATGGTTTGTAATTCGGGTTAACTGGATCACGTTCATTTGTCAATTTTTTCACAATCGCATTTTCACACATTTAAAGGAACTGACTAACAGCGAGACGCTCACGAAATGTATGTTCCTTTTTTTTATCAGCGCATTGGTTGCCTCTAATCCATCATTGGTGATAGGAAAATAATTCCGAGCTCCTATATATCAGTAACGATTTCTGGTAAGCTATTCAATTTAAAGTATTCTGTGAATGTTACAATATTCACATCATTCTTTTTCCTCCTATTTCTTTAAAAATAATACACTAAGTTAAAGGTATTATCATCAGAGTTTAAATGAAGACATTCAATATCATTTCTTGTTTCATCTTTGTCTTTAATGCCACGCAGTTTGCCATCAATCTTTTTTTTACTACATGGAAACAGCACGTCAATCGTCGCTAGGGAAGTCCAAAACAGCTCTGAAGCTATTAGTTATTACACTGATGGCATCAGCCAATAAAATTTTCGGATTCCACTCAGTTTCATTTATTTATAGCATAAGTCTTTCACAGGATCAAATGGTTCTTCCATTTGTGTGATGCGGAAGTCTGGAGAGGGGGTGCAAGCTCAGGTATCGTTCTCGTCATCTGACCGCGGTTGAAAACTAGTAGGTCCGTCCAAAAGTAGTCCTCGTATTGCTTCAAAACGGGACGTTAATATAACTTAATTAAACTAAACACAAACGGCGTATATTCTTCGACAGGAATATTCCATCTGGAATTACACCAATTAAATACATCTTTCATAGATATAATTAGTTGGCGGTTCAAATGTTTGTTGTCTAAGTTTATCCAGAACATTTTAATTAACAGAATTTAAAATTTTTCTGGTTCTTTCCAACCACGATTTTGGAATGCAGCTATTATTGCATTCAGTTTTCTCACACCATCTTCATATGGCTGGCGCACCATTTTTCTCGCCACCATGGACAGGCCTCTATTTCCATCCACGTGATTACTGTGCTTCATATAATGAAACAGCAGAACTTTCAGAATGGAACTATATTCCCGCAGGACATTAATTCTTTCTATATTCACCAGCTATACGGCGATAAGTGATTTTGCATCCAGCTGAGCTATTGTGTGATGTAATTTTCTTCCACGTTTTATTTATCGCAAATTATTTACATAGTTTATTACCAATTCTGCTGTTTCGTATTCCTTAGATTTAATCCAGAGTCGTTTTTTCTGTTCCTTGTAGTTTTTTTTCATTTATTTCCTCATCACTCTCGGAATGATACTTCGAGATAAATTCCAGTAAATCTCTTATATTTTCTATGACTTCTAAAGCAAAAATACTCAAATGTTTTATTTTATTAAGATTTACAACATTTTTTTATAATTTAAATCAACTCACTCGCCAAGTCACAAAATATATCAGATGATCACATGAATAGGGTAAAAATAGTAAAGTTCAGTTTGATTATATTAACGTCCGTTTTGAAGCATCACGAGGGCTATTTTGGGATGGATCTCCTCATTTTAAACCGCGGTTAGATGACAAAGACGACATCCGAGCTGGCAATCCCCTCTCCAAACTTCCGCACCACACCAGCGGGAGAACGTTTGTCTCCCTAAGGTTGTCCACCCAAACTGTAAAATAGCTGGAATGGCTACAAGACACAGGGGCACAAGGCGGCGTTCTGTCTCCCTAAGTATGATTTAACGTGCAACAGGCCCAATACACGACGGATCTTCAGTGGAATCGGGTTTAGAACCCGGAGTCCTCCGGCTCAGCGGCCGACACCTTATCACTAGGACACCGCGGTCTCAGTTCAGTTTGAAACGATACAAAAAAAGAGGTATAGAAGCAGTGATGTAGTTGCAAAATAAGCAATACCAGGGCGCTCTAACTTGGGTGATAAAATTCGCGCTGTTTTAAGGACATTTTCACAATTTTCTCCTGAAACCAGGGAGAGTGGTCTCCCCTAAACTTTCTCGTATACTTTTCAAACATTTGTCATTTCCCTTTCCCCTGCGTTGATAAAAAGTTCGAAGCAACTGTAACCCAGAATGCAATGACTATCAGAAGGTTTTTCATTGTTGATTATAGTGATAGTAAAATATGGAGGTGAAGAATCATATTCAAAAAGATACGTATGTATTAAAACTTCGCAATATTTTTTTTTATCAAGCTCGAGCAACGCAAGTTCCGCGTGCGGAGAAGAGAACATGAGAATAGCTTGCGCATGCGCAGAGATTGCTTCCAATACGCAAGTAAAACGAGACGCCCTAAATGTTTGCTTCCTTACAAAATCTCGCCGCCAGAATTGGTTTTTGGCAAACTGCCAAGGTTTCGGAGTATCCCTTCTTTGCACAGGCATTTACGCATGCGCATGGAGTTAACAAGTATGCTATTATACAGACCAACAGACAGTCAGCCCGTTGGCAGATTTGGCACAAAATTTTATACGGACCTACATTCATGACGATAAAACTGTGTAACAAATTTTATCCATCTAGCTGTTCAAGTTTTTGAGTTATAGTGTTCGCATGACTTCGGGCATACAGACAGACAAACTTCCCGTTGACGGATTTTGTCCAAAAGTTGACAGAAATCTAAAAATTATGTTTAAAGACCACATACCAAATTTCATCCCCGTAGCTCTAATAGTTTTCGAGTTATCGTGTTCACAGACAGACATAATTCCAAAATTGTGTTTTTCGGACTCAGGGAGGTCTAAAACGTGGAGATTCGTCAAAATCTCGAGTTCGAATTTTTTGACGATTACAATACTTTCTCTTTGTATACGAGAAAGTAAAAAAGCGGTGCCAGAACGGCGTTCCAGCTCCACTACATCCCTGTAGAGAAGAAACGATGCACGCTGCACACGCACAAGTCGCGGCAATGTACGGCACACAGCCATGTTATAAATTAACCAGTGTTGCTAATTTGGAGGATAAAATTACCGGTTTTAGCTTATTCGAGGACTTTATCCCTTTTGAGGTAGTAAATCCCCATAAACAAGGATGATTCTCCCTATTGGCAACACTCCAACTAATGCAATATTGCGCGACTGCAAAAACTTAGTTTGTTTATCTTATTCAACGTGGAAACATCCGTTTTATAGTGGAAAGTAATTAATGCAAGTGATAATATTTTTTCTTCAGTGCATCATATTTGTTCAAAGTTCAAATATTTTTTTTCATGCTGAATAAATTTAATTCTAGTGGAATAATTTTTTTTCGCGTGCAGTATATTTGTTACAAGTGCAAAATATTTTTATCAAAGTGAATTTGATCCAAATTAAAGTGCAAATAATTCCCACCCCTTTATAATGTAGAACCTCTAGAGATCGAATACACTCATTCGTTATATCGATTAAATTTAAGATGGCACTAGATGATTCACTTATATTAGGTTGACTCAAAAGTTTTTTGATTATGGCATTTAATAGCTCCCGTTTATTTGAATACCTGTCTTCTAAAAGCTTCCATGCGATATCAAAATTAGCATCAGAAATAGAGATTGACTGTATAACTCGCAAAGCTTCATCCCTACAACTAGCTTTAAGATACTGTAATTTCATGGAGTTTGAAATGGATTTATTTTCAATTACACTTGCGACGAACATGTCTTTAAACATGATCCAGTTCTCAATTTTACCATTAAATGTTGGCACGGATAGTGTCGGTAATTTTACGTCCGACAGAACACTTGCATTACAGTTCGACACAGATGAAATAGAATGTTCAGGATCAGTTTTATTCATTTTACGATTAACATTTAATCTCAATTCGTCTATCGAATCGTCTATGGTTTCTTTCTCTTTAATGAAATCATCTAACTCTTCTGGTTTGCAGGTTACAAAAATTGAATCGAATAATAACTTAAAGTCATTCAATAAATCACTAGTTTTAGATTCAAATAATCGCAAGGCGATTGAATCTGCATCCTTTATTGCCGAAGCAACTTTATCTCTGAGCCTTGTTAACGCGGTTTTTAGCACTTTCTTGTTCGTTTTTAAAGGCTCCATTATAAATTGATTTTTGAATCTCAAGTTCGAATAATTATTGGAAAGAGAGCTCACCTGCACGTTCGACGGACCATCTGAACAGTATCACGAAAGAATTTGCTGGTTCTGGTGTGGATTTAATTTCTCTAGAAAAAGGATTGCGCTCTTCTTTCCAATAACCAACTCTTTATTACGATCACAAGACTTACACAGCCGTAGAAGCAATAATGACTCCCGGTGGTACAACACACAAGTCGTGCGCGCCACCTATTGGATAAAATGTTTCCAACTTCTTAACAATCGGGAATAAGTGATTTTCACCCAAAATATTTTATATCGACCTCAAATTCGGAAAATAAGAAAAGGAAGCATGAATTTATTATAAACAGATGGTAATTCAATAATTTTTCAACACAATTTAACGAAATTCTACAAGCCAGAAGAACTTTCCTAACAAGTTTTTCTTACAAATACTCAAAAACTTCAAAGGAAAAAGCTCTGTAAAGGAGGTTTGGCGACCTCATTTGAGATCTGGGATCCAATTAAGATTTACATACTTAGGGGAAGCAAGTCGAAGGTCTTAGGATTAAAGCAAACATTGTAATTTCTTTTGGTCTTTCTGGTCATTGTAGATTATTGATCACCTAATTTTTTATACTGTAATATTCTGTATATTTTGGTCATTTATTCTGTACAAAAGGGAATATTCCTCTTCTGGGGGGTATTTTTAATTACCTACTTTTTTTCTTTTATAATCTTACTATTAGTCAAGTTTCCTTTACCCCGCGTTACGTTTCCTCTTACTCTAAAAGGACCTAATTCACCAATAGAATATACAATCTAAATAAGGATTGTCAAAACACAACAATTACCAACGCCATCAATGTATCTACTGAATTTTATTATCAACAAAAATCCTTAAATAGTATAGAATTGCAACATGTTGCCACAAAAACCATTTACAATTAATAGGTTCAAATTCATAGACGCCTCGGTGGCACAGTGGTAAGTGATTCGAATCCTTACACGTCCCCCTTAAAGAAGCGCATCCGTCGCCTTAGGGACGATGCAGCTACCTGAAATGAGACTTAAAAAAAAACAAAAAGAGAACAACATACATAATAATGATCAAGTATAGCACAGGCAAGAGCTCCGGGAAAAAAACACGCGACTCTCTCTCCCATATTATAATGACAAAGGCATTCAAATGAACTCAATCACTATAATAACTCCACAAACACTTAATACGTTATAAGAATGACTCACAAGTTATACTTTAAAAGAATTTATAGAAGTAACACATTGCTAAAATGGTTGAATTTAAAAATACTTTTTCAGTGAGTCTATATACAAATATACAAAATCGCATATATACTAAAAAAAATCATAACTATAATATTATTTAACACACATTAACATTATTTTACAGAATCTATCGCTACTCTGGATAAGGCATCGGCATTTCCATGCTGGATACCCCTCCGATACGATATAGTTAGGTTATATCGCTGCAGTGCAAGTGCCCATCTCGATAGTTCCATGCTCCATGAGGGGCACTATTAGTTAAATAAGTTAAGGGATTGTGATCCGAAACAACCTGAATTTTACCTCCAAATACCCAGGTATCAAATTTCTTTAATGCCTCTAAGACACAGAAGGCTTCTCCCTCAGTAGTTGACCACTTCATCTGGGTAGGGGTGAGTTTCTTACTAAAGAATGCAATAGGCAATTCCCTTCCGACATCGTCATGCTGTGCCAAACACGCTCCGATTGCGGTTGCTGACGCATCAGTGTACAACCAAAACGGACGACTAATATCTGGAGTATGTAAAGTCGGCATTCTGATGAGTTCATCTTTGATTTTTACAAAAGCGTCTTCCGCCTCAATTGACCATGGAAGGATATTTGATACCTTTCTTTTGGTGAGATCGGTTAGAGGCAAAACAATTTCTGAGAAATTTGGGATATAATCCCTATAGTAACTCGCAAGTCCTAGGAAGCTTCTGAGCTCTTTCTTTGTTGATGGTCTGGATATGTTTCTCAAGACCTCGGCATTTTCTGGATCAGGTGAATGCTGACCGGATCCAACTATATGGCCTATGAATTTCACTTGATTTTGTCCAAAGGCACATTTCTCTAAGCTAACCGCAAGACCAACCTCTCTCCATTTATGAAAAACGTTGTCTACGTGAAGAAGGTGATCATTCCATGATGGTGGTTTGCAAGTTTGGCAAAATTCTTTAACATCTTTCTTTATTTCTGGCCAGAAGAAAGAGTATTTTATCAGTTGCTTTGTCTTCTGCTCGCCCAGATGTCCAGCCAAAGGGATCTCATGAGCGACCTTAAGAACTTCATCTCTCTTGCATTTCGGCAATACTAGCTGCTTCACCTTTTCTCCGCATATATGTTCTGTATGGGTCAGAACTCCATCCTTAATCGCACATGCGTTCCCTTCCGTCCTTGCCATCTCCCACGCATCCGATAAAGTGGGGTCCGACATTTGTGACTCAATGAATGAGGTTCTGGTCTCCTCGCCATCTTGAGTTGAGCCATTCCGATCAGACTCGGTTGCGATCAGTTCGATAGAAGCTTCTATATCCGTAGAAGGAACTTCTAATTCCTCCTTCACTGTGTCGTAGCAATCGAACTTTGATTCGAATTTATGCATCTGTATGTTTTCCTTCAAAGCGTCGAAAGCGGCGGTACTTAGCAATAGGTCACTCACCAACTTCTTTGAAACTGCGCATGTCACTGGCACCGGTCCATGTACTCCGTCGTCAATATTCATTTCAAAAATTCTAAGTGGTGTAGTTTCCCTCTCCCCGAATGCTGAAGAAATCTCGATATAACCTTCTCCCTCATATTTTATTCCTGAGGTGAAATCTTCACGAATCACTGAAATCTGCGCTCCAGAATCTATAATTCCCGTCATTGTTCGAGACCCAAGTTTTACCTGTACAGTTTCGAGTTCCATCACATCAGCTGCGACTTCAACAGGAACATTTATTTTAGCAGTTAGAGCGGTAGATGCATCCTCCCTTTTAGGTTCAGTGGTTGTAATGACGTTACCCTGAGCCGTTGGGTTTAATTTAACCCTTTGTGGAGCCTTGGAAGGGCAAAAACGTGCTGTGTGGCCCTCTAAACCACAAGAATAACACGAGAACTTATGCATCTGTTTGGATTCTCCATTCCTTGAATGATAACCCATATTCCGTGCATTCCAAGTCCCAGTGAATGGTTTGTGTCTAACTGTCCTCTGGTTACTTTCGGTATGCTTTTCTATCGGGTTGAACTGCTGCTTCCGTTTTGTTTCGTATTTGCGATCAGAGCGCACAAGCTCATACTCATCTAATTTGTCAGCAAGTTCTGATGGAGACACCAACTTCGTCCATTCATCCAAGAAGTGATCTTTTGCCTCAAAAGGGGCCCGCCTCTTTATCTGATCAGTAATTATTAAGTTTTTCAGTTTCTCAAAACTGTCAGTTTTGAGTCCCTCGATCCATTCTTGAAAGTAATTCGAAATTTCAAAAGTATATTCTTGCCAGGATTTCTCCGAATTCTTCTGGTGGTGAAGGAATTTCTTTCTGAATTCTTCTGGGCTCAATTTGAATCTTTTTAGCAATACGCTTTTTATATAGTTATAGTTATCAAAGTTTTCATCAGATTCCCTTGCAATGAGTTGAACAATGTCAGACGGCATCAGCATAAGTAGTCCGGAGACCCAGTCCTTCGTGTCGATTTGGGCTCTTTTCGCCTGTCTTTCGAACAACGAAAGAAACAACGTTATGTCTCCATTCTTCGAATCAAAACTTGGTACAGTTTTAGTCAGCTCATAACATGAGGGCTTCTCATGCTTCGGGTTTTTAGAGCCATCGGATGTCATTCGCAATTTTTCTAACTCGAACTCCATTTTTAATCGTTCTTGTTCTGCCGCCATTTTTAGTCGTTCTTGTTCTGCCGCCATTTTTAATGTTTCTTTTCGCTCAGCCTCTATTTTTAGTGTTTCCTTCCGCTCAGCCTCCAATTTAAATCGCTCCTCCCTTTCCGTAACCACAGTCTCCAATATAAGTTTAGCATCATCCTCATTATAGTGTTTATTTCCCTGGATCAAACTGACTAAATCAATCTTTGAGAAAGTGGGAGCCGGTTTTTCTCCCAAGTCCGTAGCTAGAGATATTAAATCTTCCTTTCTAGCCCGTTTTAAAAAAGACATTTTGGTATCCGCAAAGGCCTAAATTTCTGAATCAAGAAAGATCTAACGAGAAGAAAAATAGGGGAATGGGGCACTCGCCGTGCACGTATAACCCAAGTATTCTATATTACAATATTTACCACAAAGCTTATAAGAATACCGGAAAGTAGTAATTATTCATGTATTTCTCGTTTGATAATAACCACACAATTTTATCAAATTCTAAAAAGACAACAACACGTGCATACAATTTCAATTTTAAATAACCCAAGTAACTTCTATATTTTAGATAATTACTATGCACTTTCAATTAAAAACTAACTCCCTCAGATCCTTGCTATATTCTTTTAAAATCACAGTAATACTTAGGTTACAATAAATAATCATTAACACAATAAGTAGCAAAAATATACTAAAAATATCTCTTAGAAATCGAATACAGTAAAAAGAAGTCAATTAAAAACGGTACTTTCGTTTCGAATATCTAAAATGATGCACAATATTATTTACCAACCACTCTCATCCGCATTTATCTGCACTGATATACACAATATTGTTCAACAAAATACCTTCGTTTCTAATTATATAAAATGATGCACACCCTTCAACAACTCGCCCTGGTTTTAAATAATTACATCAACACAAATATTCTTCAATTAGAATAATAATACATACTCCTACTCTATCGTTAATACTAAATTAAGTTCTAGTTATTCGTCGAAACTGATGTTCCAATATTAAAACTATATACCGCAGAGAGAGATAAATTAAACCAACATGGAGCCCCTACCTCGAGTAGATTGATGGCGTCGGTAATCCCATCGACTACGCCAGTCAGGTTTCCTTTACCCCGCGTTACGTTTCCTCTTACTCTAAAAGGACCTAATTCACCAATAGAATATACAATCTAAATAAGGATTGTCAAAACACAACAATTACCAACGCCATCAATGTATCTACTGAATTTTATTATCAACAAAAATCCTTAAATAGTATAGAATTACAACATGTTGCCACAAAAACCATTTACAATTAATAGGTTCAAATTCATAGACGCCTCGGTGGCACAGTGGTAAGTGATTCGAATCCTTACACTATTCATTACGTTTCTTTTATAATGCCATTATGAATAATGGAATACTTATTCGTAGGGGCATGCGAGGGTTCTAAAACCTTCTAAAGCAGTCACATTTTTAGTACACGTGATACACAAATGGACCTTATGCATGTGACATCACATCCTCCGACACGAGACCTGCCGGAGGCAGCCATTGGTCAGTCTTAAACAGCTGACTCAGAACTGCTTTTATTTCTGAGTCCTTTATAGGCCGATCGTTTTGTTTATTTCTCCACAGATGTTTTTCTATATTCTCGAACCCAAACGGTGCATAAGGTCCATTGTCATCCATATAAGTTATGCAAATACAAATGTCGAATAGTATTAAAAATTTGGATTTGTAATCAAATACGCAAATGCGCATGCTCCACGCCAGCTCTGAAAAGTCACAAGATCGGCGAGAAGGTTATCACGTAATGAGCATGATGAACTCATCGAAGTCAACAGTAGGCTGGCACGAATCACTTGCTGACTTCAAATACGATTTCTTGCATTGCACCCACGATCGGCTAGAAAGCCAAAAACACTGAAGAGAATAGCGATTCAATTCCTATTCTGCCGCATTCCTTTTACAATGTCCCCTTACTGTCCATTCATACAATAAGAGTGAGTTCGACCGTAGCGACAAAGAAAATGGAATTGTGCTTCATCCGAAAATTTCGAAAGAAATGAAACTCGAACATACAACTGAGAATGCGTTTGAAAGAACAAATTGCTTACTGAAGCACTGCTTCACTTGCTTCGGTTGAATACACTCCTCTGCTTACTCAATTTATATGGGGTGGCTCGTGTGTAGGGACTGCGATACTGCAGCACTCCCAATTTTTTCCATTGTGCAACTTTAATCAATTTATTTTATTTTGCATTTAATATTTAAATTTATCACCAATCTAACACAATTTTGTATTAAACGATTACGATATTCAAATGAAATGCGAAGAAAAAACTACCCAGAAAACGAAGTTCCCTATCTTATTTTTTCACTACCCGAAGTAGAAGCGCACAGGAGAAAGTATCAATTCAAACGGGAACTACGGATCCTTGCAGTGCCGAATTCGGCCTGCGCGCATGCGCAGTCACCCAGCACAAGGTTTTCCTAACTTTTTTTTTTTTTTGATAATTTTAAGCATAAAGGTACTGTCGAAATCGACAGTTCCTGTCGCGTTAGAAACGCAGTTTTAAACGTTTTCTCGCACGGAAAATTTTTTTTACGTGCTAAAACTTTGAAAAGAAATGAAAGATAATTAAAGATAAATAAAAATTTAATTGAAAAAAGTTTTTTTTATAATAATGGAATTTCCTGCAATCCAAAAGATTTTTTTTGGTGATTTTTAGTTATAAATGCTGATGAAATACATAGTAGAAATTTTTCGTGATACAAATATGCTTTCAAAATTTTCGTGAACCCTAATATTTTGTACCTTTCTATTTAGGATCGTGATTCATAGTTTAAGAAGCCTTTATTTTGAATAAAATACGGTTGGCTTAAAGGAACAAAATTTCTTACGGAATATTGATAAGTATATTCCGAATTTAAATTATCGCAGTCCACCTTTAGATAGATGTAATAGAATAAATTAATCATTTTTTTTTCCTCTTGGCAATTCCCATTACTACATAATACATCAGAGCTTGAACTCAGCTTTCTAACATTAAAAAAAAAAAAAGAATAAAATATTTTCTGACGCACACAATATGAATCGGGATACGATTGCATGTAACTGTTTTGATTTCAATGGATACAAACATTTTTAATCATCATATAAGCATCCCTCACTGCTTCAATATCTTTTTAAATGACATCTGTCAAATGCCAAATACGCAATTATGTCCATTCGCCGATGACACTGCGATCATGTGTATAGTCCCATATAGAGCCACCAATGTGACAAACCTAAACAACCACTTGGCCGAGCTGGGAAAATGGTTAATCCGTTGAAAGATCAAAACCAACATCGATAAATGCCAGGCAATTTACTTCACCAGAGCCCGCACACTGGCCCCCCCCCCCTAAACCATTCCGGCGAACTATTCCATGGTGTAGCGAAACTAAGTACCTAGGAATTACACTAGATAAACAACTTACTTTCAATCAACGCATAACTAACATCAAAAACAACCTTAAAAAGCAAAAGCTATCTTATACCCATTGATTGGGAAAAACTCCAAACTCTCGATAGGGAATAGGCTACTTCTCTGCAAGTCCATGTTACAACCCCTTATTAGCTACGCCTCCCCAGTTTCGGGAACGGCAGCCAATGTGCATATGCTAAGGCTTGATACAATGCAAAATATAACTATCAGGCAAATTGCACGCCAGCCTTGGTACATCAGAAACCACAACATCCGGAAGGACCTGTGCCTGCCCACTAAAACACATCGCAAAAAGATTCTTTAGGAAAATAGACGCAAGTCCTAATACAGCACTTCTAAACATTCTATCATATGATCCCCGCGGAAATCCTAATCGACGAAGGCCAAGAGCAGCTCTCTATCGCTAAGTGCACTTTCCCCCTTCCCTTTCCCCTTGTACTTTCGACAACTGACTGAAACATCAGAGGCAAGACCGCCTCGATAGGAAATGTATACCCAAAGTTCATCAGAGAAGAAAGAAAGCCCTAGGTAAAAACTTCTCTCTTGTTTTCAATGTTTTATTATAATAATAACCATTCCTTAAGACTAATTTCATACTTTTTTTAACTGCTTAAAAATCTTCTTAATTTGTTTTAAACTCTTTCATCCAGCTGCAAATTAAAAATGCCATGTCACTAACCCATTCCGTTCTAGTTAACGGGAGATGAAAGCCCCTGGAGGCTATGTGCTTCCAAAAGAATCCCCCCCCCACACACACATGTCTATAAGCATCAAGGTTAATGTTTTTTTCTTTCGCTGAAAACAAAGCAAGAATGGATTTTATTTCTAAGTAATTTTTAATGATACTAATAAATAGTATTCGCTTACGCTTCTGTTTATATTAGTTATACTATAACATTTTTTTCTCTTTAATTAAAAAGAAAATAATTTTATTTCTGTACTATACTGTTATTTTAATGTTAATTTTTTAAAATGTATTAAGGAATACAGAAAACGGAACTGAAAAACAAATTTCGAACTCAAATTTTTTATTAAAATTAATTTGTTAAAATACTTACTTACTTGAAGAAAAGAAGTTATTAATTATTCATTAAATATAAAATTACTTAAAGTTAATGAAAAAGCCAAAAAATGTAAGTGGTTCAAATATGCATTACTGCGCAGTGAAGGATCAAAGATGCGCAGGAAGGACAGCAACCCCAAGATTACATAACACGAGCCGTCACTGCAATTGATGCTCTAAAAGCAGAGGCTAATGCGGGGTTAAAAAAAGATTAAAATTCATGCGGATGTAAAGGCGAAGGAAAGTCTTTTGTGAACGATAAATTTATTTCTAAAAGAGTTCAATGTGCAAAATGTATTAACAAAGTGACGAGAGGGCAACGGGAAATATAAATGCCTCGGATGCAAGTCTTACTGGGTGCTACGAAGGCAAAATAGTAGCACATTTAGTATATCACTTTATATATATGATTATAGATCTTATAGGAGTTATATTTCTCTCACAAGTGATATTAATTGCTCGAATTGATAATAATTTCCAATCGTGGGCATAATTTTGTATCAGAATTTTTGAGTGTTTTCAAATTTGTTTGGCAAATTTTTGTAAAATATTTTTTTAATATATTAAACAACAGATTAAATCGCAACAAAAGGCTGGGAAAAATTGATTTTCTCGATGATTAACTGTGAGATCTCAATGAATAACTAAGCGATTAATTTTTTGCAGTAGGGAAAAAAACGTAGGGTATTAAATTAAAGAACACGAAATAATTCAAGTATCCATTTCTTCATGAAAGATGAGGCCTAGCAATATTGAAGCAGCTGAAATTTATGGTAGTTCTCACTATACAAACTATAGGTAAGAAATGACATTTAAACTAGATGTTTCTGGAGAGATCATTATCCTCGAGGGTTCACATATGTACTCAATTTAGTTTCAGTGGCGTAGTGAGGGGGTATATCCCCAGGCGCTAGTACTAGAGGTGCTAAGAAAGTAAAGTTTTAGTGCACATTTGTCACTTTCTAAAATATGACGAGGGAACTGAAAAATAATACCATGTCCCGGGCATCATTTACCTTTCAGAGGTGGTTTTTCGCACAGGTGCTAGAGGCTCTGGCCTCATGCCTCGAGACCCTGGAGCCCTCAAATTCTATTCGATGTACATGACCGTATTTCGTTTACGTCAAATTTACGGGACCCGATTTTGGGGAGGGGCCTCAAAACAACTTTGCGTCTGTGGCCACATAATGTCAAAATACGCCACTGTTTTTTATGTCTCTGATGACTATGGGAAGCAAAAAATCATATTATGCCTCGGGAGGATTTCACCCTACCTACGCCATTGCTTAGTTGCTTTAAGGATAAAGTACGTATTCGAAATGATAATGATAATTTGACCACTTGTGAGTTCACAAGTTGCCCAGATGATCATTAATGTTTTCGATCTAAATAAAGAGTCTGATGAAGAAATTAGAATGTAAGAACACTGCTTGAAAGAGCTTTTTCCCTCGCGTAATTGCGAGATGTTTATTGGCTTAGTCTAAAATTAAACTGCTAAAGAAAAACGATTTAACCAAGTGTTTAAAAAAATTCATAAAGATGATAAGATACAAATGAAATTCTCCTAAAGTTAGCTGTGTCGCCATTTCTTTCCTGTTTAGTTTTGCTTATTCGCAATAACATACGTCTGGCACAGTAATCTCTAAATTTAATTTCACATCAAACGTATATGAAAATATTAGTTCAGACCAACATTAGAAATAGTAGCTATTCTCAATTTTCATATTACAATGTCGAACATCACTGACACCATAGGAATACAACATTCCATGAACTTTTGTTCAGTGGTGTAGTCTGAAAATAAGCAGTGCCGGTATGCACTAAAAGCGGTGATGGAACGCTCTAACCTGGGAGACTTAAATCGTCACCTCCGATAGATAGATCTTTCTATCTGAGGTGACGCTTAAATCGCTCTGTTTTAAGGATGTTCTCACAATTTTTCTTCATTTATTTCTTGTAGATAAAAAGCAGTGTCGGAACGGCTTTCCGGTGCGTTCCGCCTCCATTACACCCCTACTTTTGCTGACATTTACATATCTGTTCTTTCCTAATATTTTTGAAAAATTATCGAAAAGACTGTGGCAGTGCGTACTTTTGAACCTGAGACCTAGACAAAAGCAATTCGCATGGTCACCCAGATAGCATGTACACTTGCAGCATGTTTAATTTTTCTTGATATTAGCATGTCATGACAAACTTGATGTGGCAAAGTAACAAAGTATAATGGACCAACCCACTTTCAAAACAAGTTTGCTATGAAGTTGTTACGACAAGCCACACCACGATAGGAAAACAAGTTTGCTGCAAAGATGATACAGCACACTTACAGATAATCTTTGTCTTTGCTTTAAAAAACATCCGATTTTAATAGCATCTCCTAGACGGTCCTTCTTTTTATTAATTCAATATATCAATGATAATTTGTTAAAAAAACTAACTCTTTTATAAAAAAAAAATTTCAAAAATTCTCCATCTTCTTACTAAATATAGAACTCGCACTTTGAAGAAAACTAAATCACCATTTTCTTAATGTTGAAATTTTAACGTTCGTAAACAAAATTAAACCTAAAAAACAGTTAATGTTTGTTGAAAAATAATAACTTACATTTTGTCCCATTTTAAAAGTAATTACTTTTGAACCCTAATTTCATAATTTATTTTGCTAGCAAAACTTAGTTATTAGCGAAAATCGCCCTCTCTTTGACTTCAAATCATATTCTCAACTCAAAATGTAAAAAATTAATGAAATCAAGAAAACAGTTTAAAATAAATCGCAGATGCACGATCTTTTAGCGCAATGAATCTTCTCAGCTCAGAATCTAGCTGGCCGAATGGTTAAGACGACAGATTTAGGAAGCGGGATGTCGGGGGTTCGAATCCGAGGTTGTCTCTGCACTCTGATTTTGCTATAGTTTGCAATGAGTTTGGCGCGGTAAGCTTGTGAGAAGCTTGACGGGTGGTGACTAACACGTTTGCGTTAACTTGTTTCAAACTTGCACTCCTACCGTGTTAATCTTGTTGCAAGCTTGTAGATTTGCAGAGGAAGATTGCTATAGCTTTGCTGCAAAGTAAGGGGTCTATTCTGGTACCCCCGGTTGGGTTGGGTTCCGCACGTTAAGAACGGACCCCAACCCAACCGCGGGTATCAGAATAGACCCCTAAAATTGCTATCTGGGCCGGATGTAGATACTGACTTATATACATCAGATAATAGAAATTTAAATTAAAAGAAAACAATGATAAAATGAAAAATAATGAAAACAATAGACGTTTTTGCGTGCAAACGCAGCAGCAAAAAGTAATTGCTTCAACAGAAATTTTTTTAAAAAATACAACCAGAACTATAGAAAAACCAAAATTTACCAATACTTAGAACAATTTGTTAAGAAATTATTCAAAATGAAAAGGAACTAAAATGGCTCACTCATCAGAAACCACACGCCATTTTTAGTTCAAAAAGGAACAAGATTTTCTGTGGAAAGGAACGACAAAAAGTCAAAATTTATTCCTTCCTGTGGTCTGAATCTTGTCCGGCCACCAAATAAAGAACATAAATCCAAAATTTTTTTATTCCATAATCAGAAGAAGGAGATAAAAATTTTACCTTCTTTCAGAAGCAATCCAAGCAGAAAAATGACGCAATAGATACAAAACAATCAACGATCTAGAAGCTATCTAGTAGCTCCATCTATGAATAAAAATTTGAACTATTTCTCAGGAGAACAAAAACTAATTTTAAAAAAGATCAAGTTTTAAGGAAACAGAAAGGGAATCCGTTATCCTTTAATTATCCTTTATTGTTTTGTATCTATTGCGTCATTTTTCTGCTTGGCTTGCTTCTGAAAGAAGGTAAAATTTTTATCTCTTTCTTCTGATTATGGAATAAAAAAAATTTGGATTTATGTTCTTTATTTGGTGGCCGGACAAGATTCAGACCACAGGAAGGAATAAATTTTGACTTTTTGTCGTTCCTTTCCACAGAAAATCTTGTTCCTTTTTGAACTAAAAATGGCGTGTGGTTTCTGATGAGTGAGCCATTTTAGTTCCTTTTCATTTTGAATAATTTCTTAACAAATTGTTCTAAGTATTGGTAAATTTTGGTTTTTCTATAGTTCTGGTTGTATTTTTTAAAAAAATTTCTGTTGAAGCAATTACTTTTTGCTGCTGCGTTTGCACGCAAAAACGTCTATTGTTTTCATTATTTTTCATTTTATCATTGTTTTCTTTTAATTTATTTTCTTTTAATTTAAATTTCTATTGTTTGTTTTTGTACTTCGTTAGATTTGGCTGCATATGCGCCTTTCTATTTAATGGAAAATATGTTATTGTTTTTTATATTAATTAAAATTTAATTAATTAATTTTGCTAAATTTTAAGAATTATAACTATTATATACATCAGAATAGGATTGCGCAGCACGGTGCACTACAAGACTTTGAGTATCGTTTTGCACTACTTTTTATGATAAAACAAGGATAGATCTTTATTATTTTGTTTTCACATTTACTTTACATTAACACTTGTCAATCCCAACAATTGCCTGATCTTTAAGAAAAGAAAAAAAAAGTTTTCGGACAATCCGTAAATGTTTGCGGTACTTTCAGATCTTTCGTTGTGATATTCAGGACCTAAATCAAAATCAGACGAAACAAAAGTGAAGTGAATTTAAATCACGAAATATTTTCTTTCTCAAGCAGACAACTTTAACTGCAACTGTCCTTTATTATATGAAACAGCAAATTGAATCGGTAAAGATGGTTGAGTTAAAAATTGAAAAAGAGCAGGTATTTTAAATTATTTAATTATATAAATGATCATGAATTGCATGTGTCAGCGTCTTATTTTCCTATCTTGTGTTAATTTGAGCTGAATGTTTTGCGTGAAAAATCTTTTTTCCTCTCGTGAGAAATATCTTTGTTTTGATTTTGTGACGTCATTGTCATTTCTCTTTCTGTTTAAAATATTACTTGTATAAATATATTTTATTATTGACAAGATTTTAGAAAGAGATTTCGTTATGAACTTTTCATAACTCATCGCCATGGTAATAACTTAAAAGCTTTGTTTCTACTTTTTGAATATATGACCGGAAAGTTCAATGTTGTAAAGTGTTATTCAATTTGATCTAATTTAAGTATTCAGTTTTGCTTGATAAATTCCTACGAATCATTACTAACGCATACTTAAAATGGTCCTAAATCTAAAAATGCCTACAGCAATAAGTATATACGCAGTTGCGCCTATATTGTTTGTTTAGTGTCAGTTTTAGATTGTAAGGATAATTATTTTATTCTAAATTTTATTTTTTACTAGATGCAATATAATATCGGCATCCGACATTAATAATCAAGAACTATCTTTCATGAAACAAATAACATAATTTTTACAATTTTATTTGAACTCAGAAATTATAATTACTTGAAATAGCTGATTTTTTTTTCCATTCTCGCAAATAAAACTACCATTTTATTTGATTAGTAACAATTTTATTTGTATTTAAAAACTGAAATTGATTGCAAATGAGAACTTAAAGTTTATTTTAAGTTTACAAAAATGATAAAGCAATATTTAAATTTTAAAAATTACTTACTTTTTTTGCATGACTTTTTTCTATCACAGTGACAATTTCATTCCAGATAAGAGGGGGATTAATACCGTTTGGCAAAATATCTAACAATAACTACAAAAAATGAAGTACAGAGTGCATTTTTAGACCTGAACAGTACAAAAATTTGTGCCTAGATAAGCCTGTCAAATTGAATATCCTTTACCTGATCTATTGCCCTTGGTACTGATACTGATGGGTAATGTTCAGTCATGGCTAAATGTCACCTGAGAAAAAACTGAAATTAAACTATCAAATCAAAACCAATATCTCTTTCACTCGATCATTTTGCATTGTCTTGTTAGAGAAGATTCAACTATATTTAAAAAAACTAGCAATATCCGCATGGCATTGCTCGTGGTATCATGACTTCAATAAAATGAAAAAAGTACGTTAATCCAAAATAATATTAGAAAATTACAATGCGATTCATTAGACCGCAAGCAAAGTCTGCAAGGCAAATTCAGTAAATATGACGTCGCTTGCCGTGACAAAGTCCACTCAATACTTTTCTGTGCATACTCGAAACACACTCTGGATATGTTTTAATTGGTACCAAGCTTCGTTTTGGATGTGCGAGGAAAAAAATTTGAACTGATCAATAAAATAATTTAAATTCGAAGAAAAAAAGGTATTTCATCCATTCTCGTTTTAAATCGGGGCGAAATATTCTAGTTACTACTTTAAAAAAAAAATTGAAATGGTAGCGTTATTGGAACGTCAGATGTACAAAAGTAAAAATACAGAAGGAAAAATTTCAGAGAAAAAAGGAAATTTTTAAAAAAATTTTCAAAATTCAACGAATTAATATTAGAAGTTCAAAACAAACTGCGGAACTTTTCCGTTAGCCGGGCGCAAATGTCGCCAATTGTGAACCAAACGCGAGCCAAGTCGCCAAGCGAAGCGAATGACAACAGAGAATGGTTGTAAGAAATTTGGCGGAATTCTGCATTATTTGGCAATTTTTTTACTTGCGCACAGCTAACGGAAAAGTACCAAAACTTCATTAGAACAGAAATCATTTGTTCTTTCCGATGATGTATCTATTTTCTTACGATTATCAGAAAGAATGTAATGGGAAAATATATATCGAAAATGACCCAAAACAGAACAAAATATTAAATAAAAAATTTTCTAGATTAATTTTTAAAAATCGGTATTCGAGGTGCATCGAGTCACCATTACGAATACCTGTATGCCAAATTTCATAGCTGTAAGTGCGATAGATTCATCTGAACATCGCCCCCACACAAACATTTCCTTTTATAAGTATAGAAGACAGGGCTTCCTAACTTTTATTCCCTCTCATACCCCTTGATTAATCTGTTTTCTCGTACCCCCTACTGTTGTATCCCACCAGCAACAACAACCATCTGCCTATGCAAAGTAGTTTTTTTCAATAATGTTAAGGGCTGATGTTAGCTTAAGAGTCAAATGACTCGAATTAATAATATTTTCATGACTTATATTTTATTTTACACCTTATTGCATTTTTACAATAGTATTAGTTCAACACCAAAACAAATGAAATGAAATCAGTATTTTAAAAATTTCGTATTAACTTATAATAATGGCAAAAAAATTACACTCTGTAGTAATCAACTTTTTAAGTGGTATAGTTATTAAATAGCAAGTATTAACTTGGGGAAACAAAATTCTGTAACTTTTTTAATTCCTTATGTTTTCTTGTTTCTGTCATTGCCAACTTTGATTTCGCGTACACCTCCAACTGGGTACGCATACCACAGGTTGGAAACCTCTGTTTTAAGATATGGAAAAAAAAACAAAATAACTAAATATAAAAAATGGATTTTATTGTATTTCTCTCACTTTATTTGATTTATTAAGCACATGATATATAATGACGTTTGCAAGCAAAATACATTTGTGAAATTTAGCAATCATTAGGGCATTTTAAATGAGTATTTTAATATGATAATTTAATGGGCTTCTTTGAAATGTCTTTTGTAATGCCTAACCTGTAAAACTTGATGAATTGAACAAGTTGGTGTTATTTGAGCTCATTTTAAATACCTCAAAGGCTCTTTCTTTTGTTTTATTAAATCATGATGAAATGATGTAGTTGATACAAATGCAAAATATCAAATATATGAAATTTATTAGATACTTAGCCATAGAACATCAATAATAAGCTATGTGTTTTCAATACATTGCAGTTACTATTTCTTTAGTTTGTGAAGGGAATTCAAGTTAGTGGTACAATATCAATGTCATTCAGGCAAAAGTCACTAAGTCCAAAACTATTAGTTTTAAAATGTGGTCATTTTAAACTTGATTAAATTTGAGTCATTATGATAAGTAGTAAAAATTATTTTGCATATTTTTAGCTTCTATGGTTCATTTATTGATGTTTAGATAAAAGGTTTCTATCACGAAATAATTGCAAATTCTGATTGACTGCAGTAGTCCGTCAAAAGGTTTATGTGGAGTAGTTACTTTTGCGTGAACAACAACATGTATCATTTCAGAAGAAATAACTGATGATGGAATTGAAAAATGTTTCACATTCAATAGTTTCCATTTATATTCACAATATAAAAGTTTTTTTTTACAATGGCTAAAGAATTTTGAGATATACTGAATGTAACAAATTGCTGTTAATATAATATTTGCAAGGAAACTTATTATCTCAAAATAAATTTCCATAAATTTAATATCTTAAATAAGTCAGATGACAGTTTGTAATTAGAAATTATGCATGGTTTTAAAATAGTGTCTAAAATTTTTTTAGATGGATGTTGATGATGCTTCGAAGGGTGAAGGGTTGAAACAGTACTACATAACAAAAATAGAGGAATTACAGGTAAGATTTTATTAATGGTCATATTTAATAGTAATTTTGAAAAATCTCTAATAAAGTAATTAATTTCAATATACTTTCGGTTAAATAAATTTTCATATGTTTTTGATTGATGTATTAAAATTTTTTTTAGATGTACAATATTATTGTAAATCTTATAAAGCATTTTTAGCTTTTGAATAATGTAAATTATTTTATTCTTTAAAGGCTTTAACATAATTATGAGGTGATTATTCTTGAAATTATTATAATATTATAATCTTTGTATCCTTTTAATAGCTTATTGTCTCTGAAAAGACTCAAAATCTGAGACGACTTCAAGCTCAAAGAAATGAACTAAATGCTAAAGGTAAATCTGGAATCAAATCATTTCAATTAATGCTACTTTTCTCTCTGGTCAACAGCAGCTGTTGCCAGGCATATATGTTATTAAGTAAATATATTTTAAAAACTCCCAAAATAACAGAAATTTTTATTTTGTGTTTTTCGGCAGTGCCCAAAATATATGCTAGTACACTAAGTATAATAAATTACATTGTAAGAGTTGGGAAAAGTATTGCATGCTGTGCAGTAATGCATTTGATTAAAGGTATTCTTTTTGTTCATGATAATTAGTTGTCTCTCAGTAATGTGTTCTTTGCATATAAAAATTTAATAACTGTTTTTAAAAACAGTACTATTAGTGTACTAGAAAGTGATTTTTTAAAAATTTAATATATGGAAATAATATCGAACCTTGAAATTGGTTTTTCTCGAAGTCGCCATTCATCAGCATCTCGTGTGTAAAATTAAATTGATAATGAAGTTCTTTAAATATTAAAATAATGTATTGTCATCAAGAACATGTAAGTGTACAAAATTTTATAACTAGCATATTATAAAATGAGTGAAAAATTGATTATAAAATTCCATATTTACGAATATGAAAGATGCCAAGTAAAATAAAAGTGTATAAAAACCTTCTAATTTCTCAAAAATTTTTCATGATTAATATTTTTCAGTGTTTTAGAGAAAATTTGGTTCTTTCCCATTACAATTGCATCAATTGTTTCCAGTTATAAATATTGACCCTTCCCTGTTAGTGTGGGAGCCATCAAATTGTGCTTCAAGTAACAAGTCTTAGACCTTGAATTTCTCAAAAGATTTTCTACCATAAGACTGCTGTACTTGGTTTATTTGGCACATATTTTATTTGCTGTTTCGCTAATAGAAAAGTACTGAAAATCTTCATCGGACTAATAAAAAGAATCTTTACTAAACTATTTCAATTTGATTCTGACTATTTAATTCTGAACAGATTATATGAATTTGAAAAGTAAAATTTCATCATTTTTATGAAGTGCTGATGAAATGTGGAGAACATATCTTTATTTTTTGTGTTCTTTTGATAAAATTTTCGAATTGGGTGTGTTGACAGAAACCTGGCAAATATTGTTGGTAGCTTTCATTCCCAGTGATTATAGCCCCAACTTTCAAATATAACCTACATCATCTTTAAAATGAATAAATAGAAATTGGAATAAAGTATTGATTGCATCAACTAATGCCTTCTTATTTAAGATGCTTGTTTAAACCTTAACTAAAGAATGATGTTACATATATTTTTTGCTTGATTGCTTATTATTTACTAATGTTTCTATACCATTTAATGTAGTTCGAATGCTTCGTGAAGAGCTGCAGTTACTGCAGGAACAGGGTTCTTATGTGGGTGAAGTAGTCAAGCCAATGGACAAGAAGAAAGTTTTGGTGAAGGTAAGGATTTATATTTTTAATTACAATAATTTTGTTTAATATTTTTCTTTGACTGATACTACATATTATGAGGAAATAGGAATAAATATTTCAAAGTTCAAATTTGATTTTTACAATATGCTTGCTATTTTTTGTTATTAATGAATTATTTATGTTTCATATTAACTATTAGAGATTATCCAATTATTTTCATTTCAAAGAGAAATTACAGCACATACTATTTTACATAAAAAAACAAAACACAAAAAAAAATGTTTTCATTATTTTTTGTGGCAAATCATTGTTAATTTTTTTTTTTTTTTTTGATTTTTGAAAATTGCATAGGGTCATTTGGGTTAAATGGGTAGTCATAATATATGGCTCTTATAAAACAACATATTTTTAATTATATTTGTAGTTTTTTGAGTTGAATATTATAGTTAGCTGTTCTGACTTCCATTCCTTAACAGATATATTTTTTTTATGGTTTCTTTATAAGTGAGTGATAGCACATTAAACTGAAGTGGACAAGTTTATGCCATATGTTATGTATTCTAACTTTCACTGCCAGGACCAGATTATTGAGGAGTTCTTACTATAGTGGCATAGTATCTTTTTTTTTTTTTTTGGCATTTCTGCTGCTGCTTCAACTTGTAACTAAGGGGGGAAAAAAATCTTTTTTTAATTTCGTATTTCGAAAATGGGTATATAGTTAGGCTTATCATTCTGCATCTTGTGTAGGATAGATACAGCATGATTTTTTTTTCTTTAAATAAATAATTCATTTATGATAAATTGAAAATTAAGGAAACATAAATGTTCCATATCGTAACTAGTTAAAAAAAAAAAATCCTGTACGTAAATATCAGGAAAATGACCAGTTTTCTCTCATGAAGAGGAGCACATACTTGTTTAATCTTTAAAATTTATGGCAAGATGGGGTTATCAGAGGGATCTAAATTGTATAGTTAAAATCTAAATGCAATTCCACACAAAATAGCACTTTCTTTGGGAAATGCCGAAAGTTTGTGACCAGATGTTTCTGTTTTCTCTGATATGCCTTCAACTTCTCGGAACCTGTCTTCATCTCCACCTCAAGAGTGTAGATCCCAAAGCACAATTTCTTTAACATACAGATTTGAAAAATGCAAAATGTGTGCAGACAAGTGCTGGTGAAATTTTAACAAGTAAAGATGTCGTTGAAAGGCTAAAATTTGAAATAGAAAATAGCAATGTAATTTCCTTGCAAAAGTATCTGGAAATTATATTACTGAAAATACAGCTGTGAGATAGTCTAACAGTAGGTGTCTGCGTAAAAGCATTGTATTTGAGGGAAAAAAGCAACCGAGAATTCATTGGTAAAATTATGGCTATTGAAGGTATGATACCTATAAAATGAAATATTTGAAAAATTTAAGATGGGCAACTTTCATTTTTCTGGCTGTAGATGACACAGATTATATCAAAGATGATTAAATAATAAAAATTTTGAATGAGCCACAATTTAATAACAGAGGTCTTTAATTTTTTGTGGAATAACAGATATACAGAAGCATATGTTGGGGGAAAAACTCTATTATATTTTTTGCCAAATTTACAGTATAATTTGAGCCTTTTTAAATAAATTAATAAAAAACATTTTTAAACCTAACTTTTACTGTTGTTACGTCACTGTACTTCAACGAATAATTTATTTTTTTAAAAACATTTGCTACTGTATTGGATTTGCATACCCATTTTACCCCACAGTATATTAATTTTCACCTGCGTGGGGTAAAATGGGTATACAAAACATATGGTTAAAAATTCTCCCAGCAAATATATATATGTATCAAATTGCTAATGAAACTTACTTAATTTTTCTGTTAAGATGTGTATGTATAGAAAAAAAAAGGTTTAAAAAAGTAATATTTTGATAATACTTTTTAAGTGAAAAGCTAAAAGTGGGGTATTTTGTACCCATTTTACCTTACCTGACTGTAATTAAAGGAAAAAAATTAAGCAAGCTTGTAAAAAGGGCCTTTTTTTAAAACTTATTTATTATTCAGAATATTTCACAAATGTGATTTTGTGTTTGTAGAAATCTTAACAAAATTATTTTAAGTATTAGATGTTAGCATTTTTATTATTAAACTGTTTACATTTTTTAAAAATTCCTTTCTTCATTCAAAAATAATCTGATATGTTATTTTTTCTCTTAAGGTGCATCCTGAAGGAAAATTTGTTGTTGACATTGACAAAAATATCGACATCAATGATGTGACACCTAACAGTCGGGTAGCTTTGAGAAATGACAGCTATACACTTCACAAAATTCTTCCTAACAAGGTATAAGAACATATATCTATGGACAATTTTCTAAACTCAGGTTTCTTAAATTAAAAATGTATTCTTGTAGTTTTTCCTTTTTCTTTACGTTCTACAATAAAAGAAATTAAAAGTGTTCAAAGAACTGAAAGATTAAAAATAACTTCAGTAATTATTAGGATACTGCATTTAAAAAGATTTATTCTGAACTGTTTTTCTTAAAGAAGTTTTCCCAAATGACTCATTAAGGTAATGATAATGCATTTTTTTAATGTTGGAGGATGTTTGAAAAAAGTAAAGTATTTGAGCTTCTTGTAACAATTATCAACATTCTGTACACCTTAAAATTAATTTTTATGAGTAGATGTGTTCAATTTGATTGAATTCAAGTGTAATGAAATGAGTGTCCTAATTTTCTTTTCATTTGTGTATAATCATCATCATTATTACATTATATACATATGCATATCATTTTGGTAGGTGGATCCTTTAGTGAGCTTAATGATGGTGGAAAAAGTCCCAGATTCTACTTATGAGATGGTTGGAGGTTTAGATAAACAAATTAAAGAAATTAAGGAAGTCATTGAACTTCCTGTTAAACATCCTGAGTTGTTTGAAGCTCTTGGTATTGCACAACCTAAAGTAAGTTGAAATGGAAAAAAATGTAATGTATATTTTTTTCTATTTGAGATTAATATTACTCATTATTCTTTAATTATATTTAATTTTTTACTGGTAATTTTGAACTTATTTAATTTGGGAAGTTAACCTTCCAGCGGGCGCGCCTGCGCCAAATTTTACGACAAACGGGATTTTTCATTCCCTGTTCTTGCATTTGGAATAAATGTCTGAAAGTCATTGCTATTCCTTCATGCGGCCCCTCGCTTCAGGATTAAATGGGTTTATCCTAGCATCAAGGTGATTTCATACTGTTATAGGCTTCTGTCGTAAGGTTTATGCCGCGCCCCCGCTCATGTAATTTGATAATTTTTTTGATGTCTTAACGATTCAGTCAGATAATTATATATCCAGTACGTATTACAGTGATTTAATATTTCATTTTACATTATCAAAAATATTTAATATGTAACAAGCCTGCCAATAATCCACGAAGCCGAAGAATTTTCTAAAAAAACTTAGCCCTCAGTCTTATGAAAAACACCTCATTACTCGAGCCCCAAAAATATGATCATCGCCATATGATATTGCCATGTCTTTAAGTCTAAATTATACATCACAACCTAAAAAAAGCATTTGAACAGCAACCAGCATTGAGAGAAAGAGCTTGTGGTTTGTGTTTGAAATAAATAATGATCATCAAAATCTATGAAATGCAATAGGTGCAATGTATAGTATTCTTGTAAGTGTCACTCTCTAGCAAAAGTTCAATGTTTTGAATGCAAGGACAATGATTAGAAACTATGAAGACAGTCTTTGTTGTACAATCTTAGTTGGTATTATAATATTCTTATTATATATTGCTTAATATCTTTTTTATAAAATATTTTAAAATCTCATTACTTTCTCTGATTTCAGTATAATTTTAGATTTTGCAAATAATATTAAAATTAATTTTCAGTCTTGATGAAAAGATTTGTTTTTCTGATGTGTCTCTTACTATTATTATGAAATAACTTAAAACTGCCATAGTAAAAATCAAGAAAATTATTGTCGTAAAAAGTACGACACGCTCCTGCTCATGTAAAGAAATTTAGCGCACCCGTGGAAGGTTAAATTATTGAAAAGTGAAGACCACTTTTTTCGTTGTTTTTTTACAACTTAGTCCTAGAGGGTTTGTTTAAAGGAATTTAAAGTTAAAAATATTAAATTTTAATGTTTTTTTAATATTTTAATTGTTTAATTGCTTCTGAAATTTGTTGTTAACAATTTTCATGTTTTAAATGTATATATATATATATATTCTTATGTGGCAAGTTAACATTTTTAGGATTGAATTAAAATCTGTAATGGTAGTATATTCTAACTTGGAGATAATATTTAAGATTTCATTTGTTATGGTTTTTGGAAATGAATTACTTACCAATTTTTTTTTTCATTTACTTGTAGGGTGTTTTACTTTATGGTCCACCCGGTACCGGAAAAACACTTCTCGCAAGAGCTGTTGCTCATCACACTGATTGTACTTTCATTAGGGTATCAGGTTCTGAATTGGTACAGAAATTTATTGGTGAAGGTTCTAGGATGGTGAGGGAATTGTTTGTCATGGCGAGGTAAATATATGCTTGTTAAGGTAATATTTTAAGATTTTTTTATGGCTTTGAAATGAGTAAAGAAGTATAAATTTATTTTCATTTTCTGTAAAAATTATTTTACAATAATACCTCATTTTTCATCGACTTCGGTTATTGTTGGTTTCAGTTTTTGATTCTTTTCTGCGAAAAATTTGTCTCTGTTTTGTCATTTGCCTCAGATTTTGTCAGCAACCCACATGGCCTTGTTTATAAGTTTGGGGGGAAAAAATGGTGAAGGTGCGAGTTCGAACAAATCTGAGGCTGAAAAATTTGTATTCAAACCGAAAGATAACATGGGCTTGAAGATTCATCCCCCAAAAAGTCTTCAACTGTGATGAAACTGGCCTCTTTTTAAAGAAAATTATTAATGTCAAAGAAGTCCTTCATTATGCAGGAGGAAAAGGCATTGCAAGGACATAAGCCTATGAAAAATAATCTCTTTTGTTGTAATGATTGTTAAGTGAAGTTTTTACTTAATTCCTAGAATGTTTAGCAGTTTTACATTAATTTTATATTATTTTCTTATTTTTAGTATCAAACACTATATTCTCTATAAAATGTGTTTTTGGTATGCATTTCGGAGCATCTGGGAAGATTTAATTGGATTCATATGGAAATAATTGCCTTGATTTTTGTCAGCTTCAGATTTTGTCAATTGTTTTTGTGCAGATTATCAACAAAAACCAAGATATCACTGTAATTCTGTTTTCTGTAAAAATTAAAATTTTATTATAAAGGAATTCTTAAGTTTTTAAAAAATGGGAGAGGGGATGAGTTTTTGTATTTGCAATGTTATTTTTCAAATTAACTTAGAATAGGAAAATGATTATTACTTTGATTATGAATTATTGTGATGCTCCTTTATTTTTAAATTTTAACAAGTTGCATATTAACTGATTTTTGAAATCTTATTTAATTTTCACTACTGTATTTCATATTGTTTTGTCCTTTAAAAAAATTAAACCATTAATTTGTTCATTTGTAAGTATGTTTTAATTTTAGTAAGTTTTTATAGTAATTTCATAATTGATTGTTTTAATCATCTGATTTTTATTACCATTCCGTTGTATTAATGCTTCTACAATCAGTTGTCATGAAAAATTGGTAAAGAGAGCTTAATTTGTGCAAAAAAAAAAAAAAAAAATGCTAAGCATCCGTAACTATGAATAATAAAATTTGAAAAGTGATGCTGTTGAAGAAAATGATTTTAAAAATATTCTAGAATTTGACATATTATTTTGACTTGGCTTAATTTTAATAATAAATTCACCATTTCATCAATTACTTGAATAATCTTAGATTATGAACTTTTTATATCTATCTTAGCCATTCACAGAACAAATTCATTAACTTAAATACATTTAAAAATTTGTTTAAATAGTTCTAGGTCCTGATCAGTTTTCAAATTTAAAATTTCCACATTTTTTTGGAACATTTATATTTTAAACATAGAGCCATTTTATATTTAAAAACCCATCATTTTTGCTATATTTATGTACTCCTTAATTTGCCACAATTCTTTTTTTTTCTGCAATGCAAAATATCCAACATTCATAATGCTTTTATTTTCAGAGAACATGCTCCATCTATAATTTTTATGGATGAAATCGATTCCATTGGTTCATCTAGAATTGATGCTGGATCTGGAGGTGACAGTGAAGTTCAGAGAACTATGCTGGAATTGCTGAATCAGTTAGATGGATTTGAAGCTACAAAAAATATTAAGGTTGGCAAAAATATTAATGATGTTCATTAAGTGTGCAGTTTTCTGGAATTTGCATGTTTCTTTGTTTTGATATAAAATTTGAAGAAATGTTTATTTCATATAAAAATATATATTTCATTTTGTGATATTATCAGGCAGACTTCCAGGATTTTCAATATACTTACCCTGGATGGATCGCACCTCTCAGTTTAATTGTGGGTCGTATGCAGGGTTGCGGCGATTTAAATCAGTTGATTTTTTAAAAAAAAATCACTGATTTAAATCACTTTATTTTAAATATCAAGTTAATCTGCTTTAATGAAATAAAATTGTTCATGCATCTTTAAATAGTGATTTTAAAATATTTTTAAATGTATATTTAAAGAAAGAATATATAAATCATAAAAAAATATTTCATTGAATTGATGTAACTAGAGTACTTTCCATATCTTTATTTTTGAGAACACAAGCAAATAAGATTTTAAATAAAACTCTAATGAGCAACACAATAAAATGCAAAGTATGAGATGCTCCTTTTTTATAAAATAAATATTGTGAAAGGATCATGTTCACAAAGAAAGAACATAGTAAAATGCATTGAGTTTCATTTTAATATTGGAGAAAACTAAATAGTATTGGGGAAAACAAAGTTTTTATATTGTAATAATGTTCAAATGCAAGATAATTAAGTAATATATACAAATGTTCCAAAAGAAATACAGACATCTACATAGCACAATTTAAACTATGATCTATAATTATAAAAGGCAATGTTTGTGTGCATGAAGTCCAGACAAATCTATCACACTTATAGTCATGAAATTTGGCACACAGCTGATGGTGACTCAATGCACCTCAAAGCCTTACAAATTTAATCTAGAAAATTTTTTAATGTTTTGTGTTGTTTTGGGTGATTTTTTGCTCTAATTTCTCAATAGCATGTTTTTGGATAATTATACCAAAAAAAAAATATAATAATAATAATAGATATACCATCGGAAAGGGAAAATGATTTCTGTTCCAATGAAGTTTGTTTCTTACGTCTAACATAATTTACTGAATTTTGAGAAATTTTTGAAAAATAGTCACTTTTGTTTCTTTTCCATTTGGATTTTTTAAAATTCCCGCTTAAATAAATATTAAACTTTATTTATTATAAATAACAAGCACATAGAATGGTTGAAGTGCAAATTATATTTAAAAAACACGTTTTTGAGTCCAGGTTAGAAAAAGTTACTTCAGAACATTTCAGTGACTTGTCACCTAGTTACTGGCTTCTTTAATTTTTTATGCTTAGTAAGAAGTAGCCTATTCTCAAGGTCAAGGTGAAATAAGCCCTAATCTAAATACTTGAAAGGGGAGAGGAGAAGAGTGTGCTATTTAGTTCTTGCAAGATTGCAACATTCCCAAGACATCCTTAGTTTATTATCCAATAAAGGGTAGAGAAGGATAATTCTTAATTTTGAAAAGGGGGGAACAGGATTTTCAGTCCTTTGGTGCAATTCATGTAAAAGAGAGCCTGCTTCTCACTTGTGCGAAATTTGCTTGACCAGAAGAGCTATATCTAAAATTTCATATATTCTAACACACAATAATATATCTATAGTCAAGAAATGTAATTTTTATTATATTTTTCCTTTTTTCATTAATAAAATTGTCTTATATTTCAAAAGTATATCATTCTTTATATTTAGTTCACAAATATTTTTTAAATAGTTGTTACATGTTTGAAATAATTTAATTAAAAAAAAAAAGAAAGTAGAGCTTAATGATTGATATGTTGTTATATATATACAGTCGGACCTCTATTTTGCGAATTTCTCTATTTTATGAACTTTTTCTTGGCACCAAGAACATTTTGCAAATTTCTTCGTAAAATAACCTCCAAATAGCGAAGTGCATTCTCTATTTAATGAATTTTTTCTTGTGATCCAATATTTTTTTTTCTCCCTATTTCTCAAAATATTTCTAAACATTTAAAATTATTCTTTCTTTTAACACATTTTATGGTGATCAATGACCTTGAAGTGGGAAAATGGAAGTAAAAGTGCTTGAGCATCAAAGAAAAAAATTTAATTCTTCATGAGGTGGATAAAGGCATGTTAAAAAAGGATATTGCTTTAAAATTTGGTATTTCTCCAAACAGCTTATCAACCATAATAACAAAAATCGTGATAAGATACATGATTATGATTCATCGAATTCTTGTTCAAAACGTTTAAAAGCATGTGTCTATGAAGATGTGGATGAGGCAGTTTTGAAGTGGACAGTGTGAAAAATAAAAACAATACAGCAATGAATTGCGATGAAGACGAAGATGAAGAAGATGGAAATGATCATGATGCAGAGATCAACAAACCTTCGTATGATGAAATGCTAAAATTCATTAATTTAATATAAAATTATTTTTTTAATTGAAAATACAGTGTATTCCCGGACAATGTTTTGTTTTATTCTTGTTTTCCTTGCAGATTTCTTTTTGATGTGTAAAATATATAAAACAAAGATATTAATTTACAAAATAAAGGTGTGATTAATTACTTTTTAAATAATATTTAGTGTTTATGAATTTAAAATCTGTTCTGTGTAGTTTAAAGTATTTTAAAAGATGAATCTCTATTTAAAGAATTTTCCATATAATGAACTTTTTTCTGGTTTTTAGCGCCTTCGTTAAATACAGGTCCGATTGTATATAATTCTATGACTGTAGGTCTCATTGTCTAATATACAAATGTTATATATATATATATATATATAGTTTTAAAATAAATCATTAAAATAAAAAAATCTTGATTTAAATAAAAAAAAGTCCGATTTAAATCAAATCGATTTTTTTGAAAAAAATAAAAAAAATCAACAACCCTGATTGTATGGCATCTGACAGACATTACCCTCCTTGCTCATTAATAATTGTACACATTTTAGTTTTATTTTAATGTCCTTTTTTAATTTTCATATGTTTATCTATGTTTTTTCTACATCTTGTGTCATTTGTGTTTGGGAGGAGAATGTGTATTAGTAAAATACTTAAAGGTAACCGATTTTTTCAAATTATTATATTTCTTCTCTTTGATGGCAATCCAAATCTCTTTGACGACAATTCAAGTCTCATCTATTCTTGGATAAGTAAGATTAAATAGAAAAAAAAAAAAAACCAATTATTTAATTTCACTTACTTACTGTGAACATGTTGGCTTGGGTGGTGTCTAGGAGACTTCAACATTGATTAAAACACACACAACATGGCCTAGATCATAGTTGGAAATGGAAAAGGACCATTTCAGAGGAGTACAGGTAGAGGTAGACAGCCCCTTGAAGACAAACTTTTTCAACGACACTCGGCCATGAAATAAAATTCACCTAGCGTCTCTCGGACACCAGTGACCTCTCCAGTATTAAACATGTATAGATTTACATTTTTAATACTAAAAATCATAGCATATAGATGAATTTGTAAAAAAAAAAAAAAAAAAAATATGAGTAAGGAATTATTTAATTTTTTTTCATTATTAAAGTTTTATTTTATCTCGAAAAGACTCTATGTTTAATTTTTTTAGTTGTATGTTTATTTGTGTTGCATATGTTTTTTTAAAAAAATTATGTATGATTTTTTCAGGTCATTATGGCTACTAATAGAATTGACATTTTGGATCCTGCTCTTCTGAGACCAGGTCGTATTGACAGAAAGATAGAATTCCCCCCTCCAAATGAAGAAGTAAGTTGAAGAAGCAGTCTTGATTAATATATAACTTGAAACACAACTATTTACTGAAGATTTAGCGTATTTTCAGCATAGACAGTTCATGTGTTGTTTTATTTTAATTCGCTATATTTAGCTGTAATGTGTAAAGCTTCAAATGCTTGTTTTCATTCTGCATATCTATTGCTTAAAAAGGGGGGGGGGAAATAATAATAATATTTTGGAATTGTAATACAAACACATGTACATGTATTTAAATTTTACAGCAGAGTATTAGTTATTCATGTTTCAGTGCTTAATTATATTCTGAACATAAAAAAATTAAAAATAATAAAATAATTTTTGTTTCCATATATAAAATAAAACTGAAACACATTTTTTTGTATGCTATGGAAATCCAAGCTGAATAGATTTTCTTCAAATTTTGCTCATAAATAATTGAGAAGCATGGGCTTGGTGGATACCAAACACTGATTCTGTGCCTAAGGTTTGGCCCTCTGATGGATACTTTTCTTTCCGAAAAAAGAGCAAGGTTCAGTACTCTGTACAGCTGATGCATTTGAATTCAAATTATATAATAGATTTTCTTCATATTTTGAACGCAAATACTATGAAACATAGGGAAGGTTTTAGTGAAGGTTTGGTGACAGTTAATTAAATAGTTAATTTTTATTAATTAAAAACAATATCCATTTGTAGAAAAAACTTTAATTTTTAAAAAAAGTTTTAGACAATTAGATGATTTTGTGTATTATAATTTTTTATATAAAAGAATTTTTTATGTCAAAAATACAAGACTTGAAAGTATTTTCATCCTGAGCAATATTGGCTAAGTAGCAAATAATGTTAGTTATCATTGCTAGCTTGAAATATTTGCTATATACACTATGAAAATCTTCACTATCATTAATTTCTAAATTAATTTTTTCCATAGGCTCGTTTGGATATTTTGAAGATCCACTCTCGTAAGATGAATCTAACAAGAGGTATCAACTTGCGCAAGATTGCTGAAATGATGCCCGGCGCATCTGGTGCAGAAGTGAAGGGTGTGTGCACGGAAGCTGGCATGTACGCCCTTAGAGAGAGGCGAGTTCATGTGACACAAGAAGACTTTGAAATGGCTGTTGCTAAGGTAATTTTGTTTCTTCAATGTCAAATTTTTAAAATTGTCATTTAACTCTATTCGATGCTGAATGAATGATGAGTGTGAATATAAGCATGTACAATTGGTGAATGGAGGTTATTGAGTGAAGCCATTTAATTCGACATAAATAATAACTAACAATGTTTCCTTCCAGCATAATCAAAATTCATGCTGAAATCATCTTTTAGTGAGGGCTAAATAATTGATTATTAGGTTTTGGAGATTTTGGATTGTTGAGTCTGTACACTCCATAAAAGTCCCCTATTACTGATGTTTTACTATATCAGTTTGAAATCATTAACATTATAACTCTTTTATTTTAAAGTAGTTAATAAGAAGATTGCTTTTCATGACTTTATTATTACTATCCATATGTATTAACATTGAAAGATATGGCTCTGTATTATTAATTATTATTAAATCTAAAGAGCACATGAATGTTGAGCATTGAGTATTTGTTTTTAAATAAAGGCTTAGAGAATACTCTCCTTTAACTGCACTTTTTAAAATGTACAAATTTGGAATTAGATGCTTTAGTTTTCAAGTAAAATTTACTGTAATACAAAAAAACAAAACAAAAAAAAACATAGGTAATTTTTAAGAATAATTACTTTTTTGTGTGTTATATGAAAAGCAAATGCATTTCAGATTGCTACACGTGTGTTGTAGTTATGAATGATAATATAGTCTAAGTCTTATTAAGCATTAATCTAATTAAATTCTGATCGTACTCATTACAGTTCTTCTAGCTGCTGTTTGAACATGAAATTCATTCAGTTTTCAAAATGGACTCGAGTGTATGCTCAGTTTTTCCTGTTCAATGTTTGAGTATTCAGTTTAATTAAATAGCAGGAAATTGAAAAATTTCTTGTCATATGATTTAGGTTTTCTTAAAGAAATTATTATTTGTGGTTCATGTAATGAAAAAACTACAGTATTCATACCCTATTAAACAACTACAGTTTATGGATTTAATCTATATTATTTTTTGATAAGCATTACTTTACCTTTAAAGTGGACACATGTAATTTCTTTTTAATTAGCAACTTAGTGAAAATGATGTGTTTCTGATGCCTATGACTTAAAATGATAAAGCTAAATACTAAAAATTTAACATTAAACAGACTATTAATTTTTTTGTTTTTTAAGAGCTATTGATGATATTTGTTTTGTACCATTGGTGTTTCATTTACCTTTTTTTAATGAAATCATTCATTTTTCTTTATTTAATATTAATTTTAGATATTTATACACTAAGTACTTTTTTTCATTCTACATTTGAAAGCTAGGGATATTCTGTCTTCCATTGTGAGTGAACTTAAAATACATAAGAAGTATTGTGTATTAATATTCTTTTGTTTCCTTATTTCAGGTCATGCAGAAAGATGCTGAGAAGAATATGTCGATTAAGAAATTGTGGAAATGAACATTTATTTTTCTTTTCATATTGTTTTATTTATGCACATCAAAATTCATGTTGGAAGAACTTAGTAAAGGAAATAAAACAATTGGTACTTTTGTATAGTAATTTTGTCTTTTGCCTCAAATCTGTTTTGCAACTACAAAAACTCCTTTTTCACAAGATTAGTAAAAGAATATGTACTTTAAGAAAACTGCAGTTCATATGTCTTGTCGGTACATTCATGAAAGAAAAAGCAATAAAAAGAGGGGTGGGGGATATGAGGGAAGAATTCTTTGAATAGAAAAGTTGATATCACTTATTATAAACAGTAATTTCATCATAATTTACCCAGTGTTCTTATGTTATGAAAACATTTAAAAAGTTAAGAATTTCTGTGTATTTATAATGTGCATCAATAAAAAGCATATAAAGAAACTAAATAGCTCAATATAAACTGAAAAGAATGCACCAATACATCATCAGGGGAATAAAATTCACAATAACTTCAAAAAAAAGTTGGCTTTGTGGCCAATATTGTCTATAGAAAACGGCAAAACCCTCTTTTGCGATTCACATCAATTTCTTTTCCCTTGTGATGCATTCATGTGTTGCACCTTTTAATATTATATTGATTATTTATAGACTTTTATTTTATTTTCATGCACTACTTGAATTGCAGCTCTCATGCATTTGTTGTGTATGCATATTTTCTTTTCCTACATCATTTTCTTATTTTATTTTGTTTGATTATTTGTCTTTTGCCATTGTTTCATTTTTTCTTCTTTGTTCTATTTTTTACTATCTGTTTGGATTTTTCCACTGTTTACTACAGATTAAACTTTAGATATTATTATGTATAATATAATATGTTACAAGTTTTACTATGAAAACAATTACTATAATTAAGTATATCTTATACTTTTCACCTAATCGTGTATTTATTATGATAATGCTGCAACATAACTTTTGTAATACTGAATTCAAACTCATTCACTCATCTGTGTGTATGTTATCACATTAAAAAAAATTGGAAGATTTTCAAATGATAATGAACTTTGTCTATTTTTTAAATGTTGCTTTAGTGGAGTTTTGTAGAAGATAAAATTTTCAGGCATGGATTTTTGTTGAGGAATTCGCCATGATATGTGTATTTCCTTATC
Organism: Araneus ventricosus; assembly: GCA_013235015.1. Lineage (NCBI taxonomy): Eukaryota > Metazoa > Arthropoda > Arachnida > Araneae > Araneidae > Araneus > Araneus ventricosus. The sequence goes on from BGPR01000130.1 coordinate 43,314, forward strand.
AGGCATATTCTTGTGTCCAGAATATACAGATTTCTATCACTGCCAGTGAAGATGGATTCTTCTTCAGCTTAGCTGCTGCTCTGGTTCTAAAATGCATTATAATTAAATCTCTCTTTGAAAAAAATGCTTTTTGGTACTCCTGAAGTTTCCTTCCTTTGTTAAAGCATTCATCTTTTGAAAAGTATTTGCTTTTTGGCAGTTATTTAATACTAGCTTATATACCTGCGTTGCTTGGGGTGAAAATACTTTGTTTAATATTTTTAGGATAAAATAAGAAACTATACTCAAAATCCTCGCTTATTGGCTCATACTTTTTTTAATCCCTTAAGGATCGCATAAATAAGGAAAATAGAAAAAATGCCTATTTTTATAACATTTTTGGGTAGTGCTGACATCTAGTTTAAAATAAACCAACTATCTCCAATTACATTATAAATAGTCTGGTACTGCCATCTGGTACGTAAAATAAATTTTTTTCTGGGTTTAAGAAATGGATTGTTTTTGATCTTTTTTGTGTGTTACTTGTGAACACTCCAACCCGAAAATATCACGGGCACGAGAAATAGAGGGCGAAACTTCACCCCGTAATTTTAATGGGAGCAAGAAGGGAAGGGGTTAAAATTTAAATTCAAATTTCAGTGGAACCAAGCAATTTTTAAAAACTGCAAAAAGTTAATTTTCTCCATAAGTTAATAATTTTTAAAGAATGGCATGAAATTTAACTTTACTTTTTTGGTGTTTCAGTTATATGTATAGATTAGCGCTCGAAGGAATTCTAACACAAAATCTTTCTATAGTTTGTACCTATATTTTTAATTAAAATGAGAAAATCTGTTGCATCCAAGATTTTTACAATCTTGTAGTTTCTCAACAAATTAAAGGCTGTCCCAAACAAATTTTAAAAACTGCAGAAAGCTGAATTTTTTTCAAAAGTTATTAATTTGTAAAGAATGGTACAAAATGGCAAGGAATATGAAAGCAACAATTTTTAACAGAGAATTTAAATCTCCATCAACCATTAAAAGCAAGTAAGCAAGTTTTGAATTCATTTTTAAGTAACAGGAAACCTCGACAAATTTCAAGTCAGTGAGATATTTTTCAATATCAAAAAGATAAAAAAATCTTAATAAAATATCTCTCGTGTTTTGGCAATTTTATATTCAATTTATTAAGCAAATTTTGGGTGCTGCCATGTTATTGTCTTGCACAATACTGCACATGTGCAATGAAGCACAGATTTTAATTAATGGAAAATTAACTATTTCAATAATTGTGACTAATTGCTTCATAGCATTTGTGAGCAAAATTTGAAGAAAATCTATTCAACAGTTTGGATTTTTATACCGTACAAAAAAAAAAAAATGTCATTTCTGTTCTATTTATGTAGATGAGTTAACTGAATGCAATATTTTATTCCAAGTATTTTCAAATTTAAGAAATTTCATGCATCATATAAAGGAACTGATGCTTTTTTCACTTATTAAACTGAAGTAATTATTTTGATCAGATACCTAAAAGAATTACTGTGGTCCAGTTTTTAAAAACTATTTTAAAATTAATAACTGCATAATGCTTAATATTTTATACACTTTTATGTAACTGGTTTCATCTTCCTAAGAATGGAATTTTAACATCGATTTTTCACTTCTTGATGTGTTAAGTGTTCAAATTTTGCACAGTTATGTACTTTCAATGACAATACACTATTTTAATACCGTTAAAACTTGATTATCAGTTAATCTTTCAATTTAATTAAATTTTGATTACATACTAGAGATGCCACCTGGTTGTGAATGCGAGAAAAAATTATTTCTAGGTTTAACAATATTTATAATAATGAATTACAAATTAAATACTAGGAAGTAGAAAGTAATAAAAAAAATTTTACTTTTTAGTACACTTGTAAAAATGCATTTTGGAAATTGTCTTTCTTAAATTTATTTCAGTCTTAAATTATAAACATCTTAACTAATTGAGCAACTAATTTAATTCGATTAATGTGGACATTAATTTAATCCGTACATGTGGTTTTAAGCAATTGAACAAAGGCAGTGAAAACACTTATTTTGTTTGAAATCAACGACTATAATTTGTTCAATCCAGAATCCTTCGAATATGAAATTTTAGGTAGTTCAAAGCAAAACAACTTGAAATATACAAGAGAAAAAGATATAAGGGGTTATTTAAATGTAGAAAATGGGCCATTCCTATAACTTTTTACATTTCGTTGGTTGGTTCGGTAATTTAACCCTGGACCTTTCAGCTGCTCTTAAAACAATGTGCATAGAAAGATATGAACCAAAGCATTTGTTAAAATATGAATTCAAAATTTCATGTTTGTTTAAGATAGAAGAATAAGGAAACAAAAAAATTAATATTAAAAATTCTCTCTCTTTTTATTATTTCTTTATAAAGGTTGCTTCTTTATATTTGATATACAATTTAAATTTAAAAAGACAGATGATTTGCTTTTCATTATATTGTTCTTTATAATCGAATATCCTGAAAAATAATTAATATGGAATAAAAATATTTCATCAGAATTAGTTTTTAAGTAGTTGAAAAAATATAATTCTGTTATTCTTTTGAAAAACTGGTTTATCATTAAATATAATTTCCATGATGAAGTTTTGACCAAACGAAAATTAACATCAGCTGCAAAAATTTTTGATGTAGGATTTACATTCAATTGCTTTTTTAATAAAACGAATCATATATACGAAAATGGACTTGCATATCTTTAAGGCTGTCTTCGCGAAAAAATGAAGCGAAGGGCTCCACCGAACCCATCTTTTGGGGTAGAAACAATTTGCTGATGATTACAAAATTTCATATGATTGTTACAGAAATATTATTCTACAATTAGTTGAAAGCCGTTTCTGTATAAAAATTATACGAAGGTCAAAATAAATACGCAAAGATGGATACAATTAATAATTACAAATGTATATTTCTTTTAGGAAAAAAACGTTTAACTACTTTGAAACTCTGTGGAGACATACAAAGTACTTTTTACCCCAATATATTGCAGTATTTTGTTTGCATTGATACTTCATTATAATTATAAACCGAATAAATATATTGAAATCATTAAAATACTCTTTTTGTTTGCTAGAGGGCACTGCATCTGATTCAGTCGAATCAGCGAAGAAGTGAAATTTTCAGGTTTGGCGGTTTTTTCACTTGACGGTTTGATACCTACTAGATTTCCCTTCGCCAATATAAAATATAGAAACCCTGTTTAACCACATGGGGTCAACGCTGAAAAGGGACTTGCTTTTTTCTGGGATGTGTATGCTTGAGAGTAATTGCTCCTGGTTTCATTGTTGTGAAAAAGGGCTTCTGTTTGTATTTACGTGGGTCTCCACACCACACCTCAGCCACAACTGTCGGTTGTGTCTCAGCGCGATTTTATTGGCTATTATTGAAACAATATTTGTTAGATAATTTGATATATTCCGAAATGTAATTAATAACTCGTACGCAGTTATACAATTAAGAGCTAAGGTAAATTTAGTTTTCCCTGTTGATGTGACTTTCAAATAAAAACTGAGCTAGTTCCAATCAGTTGCACTCTCATATAATGCAATAATTCATTTTAGAAAAATGTAGTATAATTTCTTCTATTATTATTCAGGATGTTAACAATTTTATTACTTTTTATTCAAATTCAACGAATATTACATACAAAATTATTACTTAGGTCGTTAAAAATTGTGATAGACTCTCAATCATCAAAATTAAGCGTAATCAAATAGTTTTTCCTACTTAAGAAATATTATTTTGACAATAGGATACTTATTGGAGTTATACATTTTTTGAACTTCAACCCGAGATAGGAGGAGCGATGACGTGCCGCGTATGTGTACTCATATGGAATCAAAATTTGATTAAATTAATCAATTGACAAATTAATTTTGAAAACATCAAAACACTGTACTGTCATCGATAGTACAAAATTTTAAATCTCTTAATTCAGTCGTAGGTTAAAAGGACGAAGCTGGTACGGTTAGTACATCTGAAATAGGAATGGCAGTTCTTTCTCATCTGCATCTGTTAGGAGATAAATGCAATATAGTCCATAATATAACTTCGAAACTCCTTGAATCCTCGTTCATCCAGAAATTCAGTTTGACTCTTATTGTATTAACTGTTTTATTAGTTTAGTTTATTTAATATATTTGCGTTCCATTTTGAAACAACAGGAGGGCCACATCGGGACGCTTCTGAAGCGTGGTCAGATGACGAGGACGATACCTGGGCCGATACCTTCCTCTCCGAACTTCAGCACCACATCAATGATAGGACGTTTGTTACCATCGATTCGTTCGTTGACCAGATTACACTAGGTTCACATATATTGCGATTCTTAGATGGAATCAGGTTTCGAATCTGGTACCATCCGGCCCAGAAGCCGAGCCTCTACCACCAGGCCACCTCGGGTTCTGTTTTTTTTAAAGGAAGTAACAAAAAAATTTACAAAGTAGCTTTAAAAAAATTAACTTTAAAAGGTTCCTTTATCCCAACTTTTCTAACATATGAAATATTGACACTCAAATGTTATAAATGCAGATTAATCTATCGAAAATAAATCACAATGAAAACATGTTGCTCATGCTTTTTGCACGTATCCTGATTTTTTATCAAGATTTTTGATTACTTACTTTGTTCTTTGCTTTTTTTTAATTTAGATCTATTTGTATCTTTTACCTTGAGTTGTTTCATTTTTGCAAAGATGGAATTTTTTAAATGTATTTTTCATTCACTCACTGGCGTGCTAAAGTTTTAAAATTTTGCACACTTATGTGCTCTCGATGATACTACATTGTTTTAATATTTTCAGGACTTAAATATCACTTAACTGATTAATTTAATTACATTTTTTCCATACGAATGACGCCACGCGGTGGAAAATTCCAGAAAATATTGATTTCAAGATTGCATAATATTCATAATTATGAATTATAAACTAAAGGGGAAGACCAAAGGAAGCAACAGAGGGTGAAATAATTCTGAAATTTGAAGCGAATCGAGAAATTAGACCATTTAAACTGCATTAAAAATTTAGAATTTTTATAATCTTATGAAATATTTTTATTAATCATCAAATCAACGCATTTTTAATTATGGAATTCTTGTAATATTCTCATTTACTTGTTATAAAACTCCACTAGTCAATTTTATGAAGAAAAAAAAAAAACTTACTGAATTATGCTTAAACTTTTACATAATGTGGTTAATTTCTACTGAAAAATAACTAATCGGGAATATCAGTATATAATATCAGATATCATTTCAGTCATCAGTATATAATATCAGAGTAGAAATATCAGTACCGTCCTGCCTGTAAATCCCGTATTGCCGTCTGATTTTTTTTTTTTTTTAAACGTAGGACTACGTTTCTCCCATTGGGGTCTCAGGAAGGAATTTGATTCACATGCCAAAACGACACAAAAAACGTTATGTGGGAGATCCTCTATATCTCGATAAATACATATGTTAAAACGTAACTGATGTCTTATTTTAGAGATAAAGGGTAGCAACAGAAGTTAGAAAAAAAAAAAATTGAAAATCGGATTGTAGTTTTGCGACTAGTGAGTCGCAAAGTTGGGCAAAAATACGCATGAATTGGTGATGCGATCCTCTATATCTCGGTAACTACATATGTTGAAAACATAACTAATAGTCTTATTTTAGTTCGATGAAGAGTTTCATATAGTTAAAGATGTTCCAATTATTGTCATGGGTGACTTTAATGTAGATGTCAAAAGGAATTAGAAAGCATTCGGTTTCATGAAGAAGCATTTAGATTTGAACATGGTGCCAACAAATTATCCTAATATTCTGGGAAATTGATATAATGATTCAACTTTTACAAGAAACATTAGTCCCGAATTATTAAATTATGCATGTTACTTTTCATATCATCGACCGATCCTACACACAATTGTAACATATCCACGCACGATTAAAGAATTCAAAACAAAAGAATTGACATTGTAATATATTTTTATGAAGAAATAAAACAATTTTCATTGTAACCTTAGTTTCATTTTATTTCGCCAATTTAACATACATTAGCATTTCAGTAAAACCAAAGAGAATTGAGAGTAACTTCGAGAAATAAAAGAAAATAGAGTGTAACTTCGAGAAACAAAAGAGAATCACGAGTAACTTCGAGAAACAAAAGACTATCGCGAGTAACATCGAGAAACAAAAGACTATCGCGAGTAACAAATAGAAACCGAGAAACAAAAGAGTCACGCGAGTAAAGTAGTCCTACGCCTTTAACATCAGCGGCTGTTTGAAAAATACAGTTTCTTGTCATTTTTTTTGTCCCGACTTGAAAACATTTCCTATTTTTTACTTATCCGTAATCAACAATACTAAATAGAAACTTAAGTAGATTTAATTTTATTAAAAATAACTTCTGAAAAATCCTTTATCTCAAATTTTAATTCGTATGAAATGTCACTCCAGTTTTGAAAACATAGATGAATCTGTCTAAAAAAATTAGTGGAAAAATATATTGTTTATATTTTCGTCTTCATTCTGATCTTTCTTTTAAAATTTTTTTCTGTATTTATACTGGCGGGAACCTTATGTTTTAGATACTTAAGCTATGACCCGGAGAAAAAAAATAATTAGATAAATAACAGTTTTAGCAACTTTTGAAAGAAAAAATTTAAAAAGTATTTTGATGTAATAGAGTTGGATGATGTGTGGCTAAGAATATATAACCATGAGCTGTGTAAGTGTTTGAACAATACTTATGTTATTAAATTTATAAAATTACACAGGATAGGATGGGCAGGTCATATTATTTGTGTGCCAATTAAGTGCACACCTAAAAGGTTCTTTATTGCAAAACCAATAGATAAGCGTCATACGTCATAACTAGCCACGCGCCTTATAGACGTGAAACTTTCCTCCACCTCTCCAACGTCTAAATTATTTAGGGTTGAAGTTAAAAAATATATTCTCTATAGTCAAAATAATCTTTTTTAAAATGAGGAAAACCTATTAGAGTATGATAACTTTTGATTTTACGTTCATCGCATTGATTAATATTATAATTATTATGATTTAATATACATAACTGGATAAAACTTTGCAATATGGAAGTTACTCCAAAATGTTCATATAGAGATATAAGTGCTTTCGCAAAATATTACAGAAGAAAATTGTGATACTATATTAGCATGAACTTCAAATTTTAATGGAATAATTCTCTAACACATTGTCAAGTATTCTATAAATTATATAAGTTTCGTATTATTTCGTGGAAAAATTTGTATATTATAAGCAAAAAAAAATGCGAAAAAATATGGGATTTTTAAGAAAAACCATTAGTTAGCAAGTTTATTTACCAGAATAAACTTGATATTTTTACAAAAATCCATGTAAGCAATGTGCACAGCAAATTAAACCATTGAAGAAATTTGTGAACCATTATCAGCCTTCTTATTTTGAAAGCCTAATTTTACAATATTTTCATAGTTTTAAAACATATGCAGTTGAAAAATAACATTAAGAATATATATATATAAGTTATTTTTCAAAAAAATGTCTCCGAACACAGTCGGATACTTTAAATGCCCTCGTGACCGAATTTTCACAGTAAAATATGAATTAGAGTCTATTTTTTACATGGACGAAGTTTAAGGGCAGTTGGTCTAGTCTTTCCTGAGAAGCTCTAAAAAGTGTGAAAATCCGAAAGTGTCTGGATACTTTTGATCATATAAGTGTATCTTACAAATATTATCGTAAAGATAAAAGAAATTTGGGTTGTGTTAAGAGGTGTGGAGCCTTGGCATGAGAATTAAATCAAGAGAAGCTCTTCAATAATTTCAGAGGTGTGCGGAATGCAATTATATATTTTTGTTAATTCCCCCCCCTCCCAAATGAGTGTTATTTTGGTTTTTAGCCAATTATTAAGCGTTTTAGTGGTTTGATTGCAGAAAAGCGAATTTGATTTTTTTTTTTTGGTTATAGATTGCTTTTAAAGAACACGAAATTCTAAACAAGGAAGGCTAATATTATTGATTTAAGTTTTAATTCAGTACATTGTCATTCTAGAAGCATAAAATACTGTTATCAAAACATTATGATGGACTGAAAAACTAGCTGCAGAAAAATTTCTCAAACAATTTTCTGACAGAACGAGAATTTGACTGACCTGCTCTTAAACCAGAGCCCGACCCTCTTGCCGTACCCTCAGGCGGAGGGGTTCTCCTCTTTTTTGTAATATGAAACTCTTTTTGTAATGTGAAAGAACTGTCCTTGCGGTTTTTTTATGAGGGTAGGGAACCCTTGAGTTATTTTCAGGTGCCAGAAAGTACCATTTATTTCCTTCTTGGCAAAAAGGCTGAAAATTTGATGAAAAAGATGACGTCACAGCCTAGTAAACTTCAGCGCCATCTCTTGGGAAAAGGCATTTTTTAAATTCTACGAAACAAGCCTTAAATGTCTGCTTCACATATTTGAAGGTGACTTTATATTAAAATCTAATTACAGTATTTAATCCATTCATAAATTTATTATTTTACTTTATTCCTTCAGATTTTTCCTTAATCAAACTTTTACAATTGTATTCATTTGTACTTCATTCAACTAACTTTAAAACTTTTTTTTATTAGTATTTTATACATCAAGAATTTCACAGAACTTTCAGCAACCCAGTTCAGTTAAAATTAATAAAACCTCCCATAAACCAACTGGACTTCATTTACTGTAAATTTAAAAATTAATACAAATGGCGTACTGAATTGTAATTTAAGTAAAAGTAGGTGAAAGAATTTTTCATTAATTAAATAATATAAGTTTGTAAGTTAACTTAAAAAATTTTTTTCTTATACCCTCCCTTTTGTAAAGAGTGATATTTGCACATTTAAGTGTATTTAAATGGAAGATGGCTGCAATAATTAATCACAGACCACGTATTAATGTACCTCTTTTTATTTGCCGATAGGAATGTTATTTAATTGCACCATAATAAAAAGAAATTAAATTTTTTTTCAATAATTACAGTAAAGCACCGTTTATACGTCTTTCAAGGGACTGATGTAAAACGACATATAGATGAAAAAGACGTATCGCAAAATTTTAATAACTCTGATTATTACAAATTTAATGCTACTTAATAAAAAGAAACTTTTGAGTCTTGAATTTTATCGGGAGTTGGCTGGGGCAATATTAAAAATATAATCGACCTGTTCACTGTTGAATTTATCCAAAAAAAAAAAAAGGATTATTTTTTCAATTTTTTAAATACGTCAAAAGTTCAAATATTAGGCAGGCAAGCTGTGATAATGTAAGGATCGTCAAATCATTTTCTTCATCCTACCTGCGAATATGAAATAAATTGTGAAGTAATAAATATTTAAAAAATTATTAATTTAAGAAAGGTTGTAAGCTTTCATATACCAATTTTTGTGAAATGTTCTGTATTTTAATTTATATTTATTATTTTCTAAGTTAAAGAGTATGCATTACAGACTGAGGATTGGGGTATATTTATAGTATTCTAATATTTGGTTTGTTATTTTTCCTTTTTGTGTATTTCCTTTAAATAACTTTCTCTCACTTTTAGACATATAAAGTTTTATAATCAGAGACAACTATTTCAGCATAGATGTAGATATCCATATAACACCATGACAGAAAACCATATTAGCATTCATAAAAAATACAATAGATTTTTTTAAGCTATCCAACTAATTCGTTTGGGAAAGTAAGTTTTATCTAATGGCAACTATCAAATGTACTTGCTATTTTATTTTTTTCCATAATTAAATGTAATTAATATATGCCATTCATATTCTTTTATCAGAGATGATATGTCTATTTATAGCAAAATTCAAACAAATATGCACAAACTTTTGATGAGAATATTTCATGTAATAACATTTACTTACTTTGTTCTGTTGCATTTACTTATGAAACAGGCATAATACTTCTGAAGCATTATTAAAGTTTGTGAAACGTAGGCTTTGTTATTATAAGAATTATTTATATTTATTGTACTGTGCTTTGATAAATAATTACAGTATTTTGAAAGTGTAGGCATACGATGAATAAGTGAAAACTGACAAATTTTCTTTTGACGAAAGCACTTGGGACGTGACCTTGACATATAAAGGGGAAATAAAATCTTCATAACTTTCCTAAATTATGGTAATGTTCATAATCATATAATATTTTGCATGAGCTATATTTTAAAACAAACTAATATGCAAAGAAATAATAAAAGCCATCTTAATAGAAATAATATTTAATTTTAATGTACAAAATATGGTAAACAAAATTCTTTCTTTTCCCATTCCAAGCATTTTAAAATATTTGAAAGACATGCCAATTGAGGTTCTTTCCCTTACAAATATAAAATATTTTACTCCGAAAAATATCATTTTTATGCACATATTCAATTCCTTATTTTATGCAAAAGTTTTTCTATTGTTTCTGGTAAAGATAATGATGTATTTTCCTTGTCATAGTTCAACGCCACTTCAACCACTTTAAAATATTTCTTCATCCTCTTTATTTCATCTTTAAAAGAATCGGGAATGAGACACCAGAATTCTTTAAAAAGTGTTAAGTAATCGAAATATTCTACACCTTTCAAGATGTGCCACAGTATGATGTGATCCAAGACAGCATGAAACTGATAAGCATCCATGTGGCTCAATAATTGATTTGCCATCTCCATGAAAAGAGATTGAAAAGGCCATTCCAAACAGTAAAAAAGAATACGTGCAGGATATGCATGGCACAGTTCCGCACATTCTGTTTTGTCCATTGTTTGCATGCACAATTGCAAGTCATCGTGATGTGCATATTCCCAGTCGAGATATGGAAAATAATTCTTTTTGCCCTCCCACGATAAATAAGGGAAGAAAGAACTTATTCTTAATCGGATGTCCGAACGCCGAATTCTAGGCGTTTCAAAATATCCGTTGATCATCGATTTCCAAGACTTCTTTCTCCAAGATCCTTTCTTTAAGTGTGTCATCCAAAATCGCACTGCTTCGTTCGTGCCGCTGCGAGGTATACCCATTACCTTCACTTCTTTATCTCCATGCCAGAGGGCCAACACTTCATCTTCGAGAAAATAGGTACAAGCCACTTCAAATCGCGTTCTAGTATCGACATTCTTGTCTCGAACTATCTTTTTCGCTGTTTTTATTCTATCAATAGTTCCGTTGGTTTTCCAGCAAAGAATGTTCTTGTAGGTAAGGTAACAATTAGAAAAACTAAGTTTCATGAGTCTATCATGATCTCGAATCCATCGCCAGGTTTCCATATGGATCGGACGGATGCACTTAGACAATCTAATCTTAAGTGTATCGGGAAGAAAAGGCAATTTCTCAATCGCTATCATCTCTATCTGTTTCCAGAGTTGATACCTGTCGCGATCGAAACGGTTCCATTGAAAAGGCAGCTTAACTTCTCTTCTCAGTATCTGTTCTATGTCTTTGTCATAGTACATGGCTAGAACAACCCTTACAGAGGCCATGTGCTGTATCGAAGGAAGAAAATGATAATTCATGGTTGTTAGTACGTGAATTTCTTTAGTAAATGAATATGTGAGAAGAATAGTTTTATGCCAAGGTTGTTCAAAAACTTGCTATCTACATGTAAAATGAGAGAACGGTGTGGAGTAATCCTTTTACAGATTATAGTATTCTGTAGAAAATGTTGTTATTGGAGCAAGAAGGAGAAACAGCTGCACAATCGAAACATCTGATATTTTTCCAGCAACTTTAAAATTTATCTTTGGGAAGACCTGAAATATAAAGGAAATTAACAAATTTCATATATATATTTGAAACTGAAATTCAGATTTTAAAAATATGGAGGCTTTAAAATTGGTATGTAATCGACATCCCATTGCAGTACACCTGTACTTTTTTGCATTTTTAAAATTTATTTATTATACATTTTTTTCACTTAAAATGATCTAAAACAAATGCTTTTCTTTTTGCTGTCTGTCATGCAAAGTAGAAGTGATCAGCACTGGAACTTTACCTGCTTATATAATAATATTTATAATTAACAGCATGGAATATTTACTAAATCTTGCGATAAATTTGAGCAATAAAAAATCAATAAATGTATCGGGGAAAAAAAAACAGAGTTACTAGGAGAAAACAATCGATTTCGTTAGAAAATGATGTTAAGAAAGAATTTTCGTAAAGTGTTCGAAGATAAAAAAATTATTTAAAAATTTTCCGAGAATGACGAGTCTGAATTGTGTTTAGATGGATGTAGAAAAAATAAGTTGAATAAATTATTACAAATATCACAATAGAAAGATTTTCGTTTAGATATACGACACTGCTGCGTTACTGCAAGATTAAATTTTCCAACGTTCAATGGTGACATAAATTTAGAATATAATTGGGGTTTTGCGGGACAGTTTAGAAAATTGATAAGGACCTTATTCATGATAAATTTATTTCCCCGAGGCCTTACTACCAAGCGGCGAGCCAAGTTAGGAAAAAGTGATAAAACAACTACAGGCACGTTTTGGAGACGATAAGTTGTTAATGGAAGCTTATGTAAAAGAATTACTTTAATTATTCGAAAGCAAAACGCACCAGGATGATATTTAAGAAAACTTCATGACCAATTAGAATTTCAACATCGCGCTTTGGAAGCTCTTGTAGGTACAAGAGAAAATATGCTTCCGTGCTTTTGTCGAATTTTCTTAGCCTGATGAGATGCTTACATCGCGGGAACGCTTTTAGCAAAATCGTAGACCTAGAGATTTAAACCTAGAATCCGGGGAAAATTTCGAACAGTCAAAAATGCGTGATCTAGATAAATTTACTGGAATTTCTCGAAGATGAAATAGAGCAAACTTTTTAACTTCCCAGACTTTTCATCAAACCTAGTCAGAAAGATATGATAGCAAATGATGTATAACGCCGTTTGCAAAGAAGAGCACCAAATCGAAATTTGGCAAATCCTTGCATTGTACATATTACATTAAAATTTTTCACATCAGTTCAAGAACAAAGGTTGTACTACATATTCTTTTCAAATTTTCATAATTCTTGGTATTGTTCGAAGTCAAAAAACATGTCTATGGTTGAGGGAGAAGCTCTTGCTGGCAGTGGTGGCGAGTCGGGGGGTGGTGCAGTCGCCCCTACTTTAAGGGAAAAATTAAATTTTTATTTCATATTAGCCACTCCTAACTAGGCATTACAAACAGCAATAGTGTTCAGGAAAATTAGCTAATTTTTAAACTAAATTTTAAAATTTTCTTGTCTGCCCCAATACTCCCGGGTCTTTTAGATGTCTGCAAATTTTTTGCCACCTCACTTTTACCACCCAAACGCCGCCACTGATTGCTGCGAAATCGTGCTGCTGTTTCTTTTGTCTGGGTACTATATAATACTCCCAGGCAGCGAGTATTGTAATATAATCTGAAATAGGGTTGCTTGTTGCGTGGAAAAAGACATCACGTATTTCATGTGCAGAAATACAACTCCAGTTAGTGCACATCATCCTAATAAGCTTCAAATGAAATTGATCCAGAAAGGGATCTGGCACTTGCAAATGTATCAAGAAAACCTAATGCTATGTTGGGAACGTTAATTGTGAATTCTAGAAGTAATGGAGAAAGCGTACATTTCTGGCCATTGATTCTGCTTCTCATATATCTTAAATTTTGAAAAATACGACGAAAGAAATCGGACATAAAGCTTGAAGTAGAGAAAACTTTCATCACTCACTGTTTGAAAGAAATTATATAAAATGATGGATTAATGATATATTAATCAATTATAACCATTGTCATTATGAAACATTAAACCAACCTGTAATATGTGATGACATGCCATCTGTGGCATCGGAACTGCGTCTAAAAGAGCTTGCAGACTAAGACGTTAAAGATCGATATCGTGGGCCTATTTAGGATTTGATAGGAGTTGACATCGCAGGAAAGTTGATGGCTGACGTTTTTAAACTTCTACAATTATGGGTCTTTCCCCAAAAGTGTCACCCAGTGAAAGTTCAACTTTAATTTCAATGCTGACTGAAAACGCCTTAACATATTTGTAAAAATTATATAATATAGGTATAAGAGACCTGCCAGAAAATAAAAAACACGATTAGAACTCGCAGAAGCCGCCAAGTCGCATTTGTTAAAAGCGAAAACAAACGTTTTATTGTAAGTCTACCTTGGATTGACATTCACTGCTTTCTTCCAGGTATTTATGACTTATTAAAAATATTAGATTCTACACAACCGTAATGATATTATTACTGATCCTTTAAAAAAATTAGAACTTTATTGAAGCAAATAATTTAGTTTCCTCATTTTCCAACGTTTCTGTAGTCTTGATATTATATTTAACTCTGCATCCGAGTAGCAACAATGAAAGAAATTTCTCTAAACTAAAAGTTATTAAATCTTACTGAAGTTCGTCAATGCGTCAAGGGAGATTGATTACTTTATATTCAAAAACAGGTTAAGAAGCTAACAGAGAATACGCTATGCTTCCAGCGCTGCACCGATGAATGACGTAGCTCGTGTTCCTATGCGTCTTGGGGTTACTTTCTCTTAGAATTCGCCAACAACCAGAAGTAGATGCTCCAACGTTTCGCAATCAAAGCAAAAAGGGACACTTGTGTAGATCGATTCTCCTTTTTTCTATTACATTGTTTGCAAGTACAAAATTTGTGCATTATTAATTAAAGGAAGCTTAAGACATATCAATAGTAGAAATTTGACTCAATATTTAAAATTGTATTAGCAGCAGATTCAAGGAAAAAAAAGAATTCATTACACCAACCATGCTTCATGTTGTTATCTTGAAATAAAGGATGCGTAATTTTTTTAATAATTGAAAGGAAATTTAAATAAAAAACTAAAATATTTACATTGAATAATGCTCGAATAATAATCGAATTGAAACTCAAATTTTAAATTATATATTCTGTAAAACATTTTTTTTTTCACTCTTCCAATACGGAGTTCAGAGAAGTTAAGATATGTACATTGAATGTTTTATATTATACAGCACAATCGAAAGCTTCATATTCTATTGTAAATATTTTTCTTAGCACGCTTGTAATATTTTTCATTGTGTGCAAATATTTTTCGGACACACTTTCGCAAAAATGAATCTGTTAAAACTAGAGTTTAACATTTAGTTTTTATAGATAACAGCCAAACATATAAAATACAAAAAATAAAAAAAATGTTCCATGCTGTAGAAAAGTATATTAAAGAAAAGGGTAATAACTTTATTCCAAGGACATTTATTGACAGGTTATTCAAAGTGTTTTCCCCCCCCCCCTTTTTATTACTTTCTCGTATACGAATAGCCCATTGCAATTAGGTAAAATAGGGGAAAAAATTTATATAGTTTTGATACTTTGGTCAAATACTTCTTTGACCTCAAGGATATCAGAACCGAAAAGTTTCCACCTCTCCGGGGGGAGCTTCCGCCCCTAGGGAGGAGAAGTGAAGCGGAGTCTTAGGTCAGTTTTTCCTAGATTTCTTCAACCCTACACATTCAATGTTATAAATGGTAAAGAAGAAAGTCGTAGAGCATAAAATTCTGCGTAGAATGAGTACCAACACTATATATTTTGTTGCAGTAGTACAATCACAAACTCTTATCAAAGTTGCACTGATTTTTCAATTTTCAAAAAAAAAAAAATTATTCTTACAAAAGACGACGCATACAATCAAATAATCTATCTGAATAAAGTTTGTATGTATAAGTATACACTTTTGTAAGCACATGCATATATCAGAGCACCAATACCAGAGCGCTAGTGTGGTGTGGAAGTTTGGAGAGAGAGTACAACTAGTCCATTGCAATGAGACCGAAAAACGATAATTAAGAGAGAATTTTATAAAGTTTCAAAACTTTGGTCAAATACTCTTCTGACATCAAGGAAACGGAAACCGTAAAGTTTCCATCTCTGAGGGGGGAACTTCCCCCCCAACCCCCCTCTAACTTGCAATACCATCAAAGCACAAAATGATCGTACCCAGCTTATAAAACAATAATTAACATTGCTTATTTTTTTTAACTGCAATAAATTATTTTCGTAAATATTCTAATTATATTTAGCCTCTTGCTGGCCATGTTTTATAATATCTTTGATACAGTTCCAGAGCGCCAGTTGGTAACACTGACAACCTTTACTTCGTTCTTGACGGAGGCTCTCTTATTCATCGTGTAGTATGGCCAAAGCAAGAGACTTTCGGTGATGTTTACACCACATATATGTCTTATATCAAGAGGCATTACGGCGATGAAGTAACAGTTGTTTTTGTCGAAAATACCGAAAGCAGTGTTAACACAAAGGTTATTCAACGCCAAAGGCGAAGGATGAAGCGTACCTCAAGAGAAATAATTTTTAATGAAAGCACAGTTCTCCTTGATCCTCAGAGACAATTTTTAAGCAATCTTGCAAATAAGGAGCGTTTCAATTCGCAAACTTGCTAGCCACTTGGAGAACGTATGCATATGCACATTTGTAGCAACGGATGATGCTGATGTACATATTGTGACGACCGGTATAGAGACATATGGGAAGATTAAGAAACAAGTTTATGTAATTTTCCAAGATGTTGATATTCTTGCTTTACTTACTGCTCTTACTCCAGACTATGTAGATATTCTCATGTTGAAAGGGGGTAAGGTTAAAGTCAAAGATAGGTTCTATAGCTCTAAAGATCTGCAGAATTCTATTCTTGTGATCGAATGCAAAAAAAATCCATTCTCTTCGTCCATGCGATTAGTGGCTGTGACACAACCTCAGGGTTCTATAGAAAGGGAAAACTACAGGCAGTGCAATTGTTCAACATCAGTAAATACCTGCAAGATATCCCTGAGATCTTTAATAACCCTAAATCTACTTACACTGAGATTGAAAGAGCAGGAGAGAGGTTCATCATCGCACTGTACAGCAACAAGAAGAAAGAGGAAAGTTGCCTGAATAAGACGAGCAATTGCACTGCTTGTAGTTTTCCCTTTCTATAGAACCCTGAAGTTGTGTCACAACCACTCGCATGAACGAAGAGAATGGATTTTTTTGTGCATTCGATCACAAGATTAGAATTCTGCAGATCTTTAGAGCTATAGAACCTATCTTTGACTTTACCCTTACCCTCTTTCAACATGAGAATATCTATATAGACTGGAGTAAGAGCAATAAGTAAAACAAGAATATCAACATCTTGGCCAATTACAACAACTTGTTTCTTAATCTTCTCATATGTCTCTATAGTGGTCTTCACAATATGTACATCAGCATCATCCGTTGCTACAAACGTGCATATGCCTACGTTCTCCAAGTGGCTAGCGAGTTTGCGAAATGAAAAAGTCCTTATTTGCAAGATTGCTTAAAAATTGTCTCTGAGGGTCAAGGAGAACTGTGCTTTCATTAAAAATTATTTCTCTTAAGGTACGCTTCATCCTTCGCTTTTGGCGTTGAATAACCTTTGCGTTAACACTGCTTTCGGTATATCCGTCAAAAACAACTGTTACTTCATCGCCGTAATGCCTCTTGATATAAGACATATGTGGTGTAAACATCACCGGAAGTCTCTTGCTTTGGCCATACTACACGATGAATAAGAGAGTCTCCATCAAGAACGAAGCAAAGGTTGTCAGTGTTACCAACTGGTCGCTCTGGAACTGTATCAAAGATATTATAAAACATGGCCAGCAAGAGACTACATATAATTAGAATATTTACGAAAATAATTTATTGCAGTTAAAAAATAAGCAATGTTAATTATTGTTTTATAAGCTGGGTACGATCATTTTGTGCTTTGATGGTATTGCAAGTTAGAGGGGGGTTGGGGGGGGGAAGTTCCCCCCTCAGAGATGGAAACTTTACGGTTTCCGTTTCCTTGATGTCAGAAGAGTATTTGACCAAAGTTTCAAAACTTTATAAAATTTTCTTCTAATTGTCGTTTTTCGGTCTCATTGCAATAGACTAGTTGTACTCTCACTCCTAACTTCCACACCACACTAGCGCTCTGGTATTAGTGCTCTGACAAATGCATGTGCTTACAAAAGTGAATACTTATTCATACAAACTTTATTCAGATAGAATATTTGATCGTATGCGTCGTCTTTTGTAAGAATAATGATTTTTTTTTTGAAAATTGAAAAATCATTGCAACTTTGATAAGTGTTTGTAATCGTACTACTGCAACAAAATACATAGTGTTGGTACTCATTCTACGCAGAATTTTACGCTCTACGACTTTCCTCTATACCATTTCTAACATTGAATGTGTAGGGTTGAAGAAATCTAGGAAAAACTGACCTAACACTCCAATTCACTTCAGTTTTCCCCCCCTAGGGGCGGAAGGTCACCCCGGAGAGGTGGAAACTTTTCGGTTCTGATATCCTTGAGGTCAAAGAAATATTTGACCAAAGTTTCAAAACAATATAAATTTCCCCCCCTATTTGCCATTTTTCGGTCTAATTGCAATGGACTAGAAGTATACAAAGAGAAAGTATTGTAATCGTCAAAAAATTCGAACTCGAGATTTTGACGAATCACAATTGTGGAATTATGTCTGACTGTGAACACGATTGTGAAACCTATCCGAATAAAGACAATTAGTTTAAGAATAGTAATAAGTAAGTAAGAATGGTAATAATTCACATAACGTAATTGTCTTTTTTCTCCGCTCCACTGCAGACTTAGTGGACTCATTTAGATTTTTATATAAGACGGCTTTGCAGTATTGGTTCTTCATACTCTTGTATTTTTGATTGTTTTGAGGTTTTCTTTTTCTGTTTTTTGAGACAGAACAAAACAATTTTCTCTTCTTTAATAGCATTTTTTTTCATTTTCTCTTTTCTTCTAACTCTTGGAAATTCTTTCCATCAGATCATTTGACGCAAAGATCAAATAGGAATGGTCCTCACAAACTACCAACTATCTCACAACCTAAGAAAATCCTCTTCGGTCGGGTATCCATAACCTTCCCCTAGTATCCCATTTTACCCCACAAGAAGTATCCGGTTTTATACCGAGTGCAGAGGTCATAAGAAACGAAATAGAACAGCGCAATTATTGGAGTAAATCCTTATTCTTTGATAGGGTATGAATCCTTAGTACACGTGTAATAAGCTGGACTAAAAATTGTTTCTAAAAGTGTAATGATTAAGTAAGGATAGTTTAAAATTCATTCAGGGCATTCTGGAATTATAGGGAATGAGATGGCTGACAAAGCTGCTAGGAGACCTGCAACAGTTGTTGACAATTTTGTCCCCCTATGTGACGCTTTGCAAGCTGTGAAAAATCAACTAACAAAAAAATGGCAGAGAACTTGGGACGAACAAAATCAAAATAAGTTGCACGATATCCAACCGATGGTGAAGCCTTTAAAAAACTGTGCTTTAAACCGAAAGCAATCTGTCGTGTTAAATCGCCTCAGAATTGGACACACTCGTTTGACGCATAAATTTTTACTTTTGTCTGAACCACCGCCAACTTGCACGCGGTGTCAGTGCATCTTATCTGTTAAACATATTCTAGTGCATTGCCCAATTTCGACATTCATAGACGGAATCGTTTTGGTAGCAACATTTGTTTAAAAGACTTGTTAGGTGAAATTCCCCACCCGAATTTATTTCATTTTTTACGTGATATTGGTATTTATGAACTTATTTGAGTTCTTTCCTTTGTTTGTGCCTTTTTTTGTTTGTGTGTGGGTCCTTTGGACATGTTAAAATATCTCTTCAAAATCAAATGTTTGGCGCAACATGGCCAAAAATGGCTTTTGCGCCATAAAAACCAACCGAAACCAAACCAAACCTTATTCTTTGATAGGGTATGAATCCTTAGTACACGTGTAATAAGCTGGACTAAAAATTGTTTCTAAAAGTGTAATGATTAAGTAAGGATAGTTTAAAATCATACGAACATTGGAGAGTTGACGTCATAAAACAAACGTTTACAAACGAAGTGAATTTAACAACAAATAAATGGAAACTATGGCAATTCTTTTTTCTTCCCTAATTGAGAATAATTCAGTATTTGTCCGCTAGAAAGAAGAATTAATAACGCCAAAAT
Organism: Araneus ventricosus; assembly: GCA_013235015.1. Taxonomy (NCBI): domain Eukaryota; kingdom Metazoa; phylum Arthropoda; class Arachnida; order Araneae; family Araneidae; genus Araneus; species Araneus ventricosus. The sequence goes on from BGPR01000130.1 coordinate 63,381, forward strand.
CAAAGTATCCCGTTTTACCCCACTCTCCCTTATGTATAAACGAGTTTTCCCATGTTATCTTGTGAACACCATAACTGGAGTAATTTTGATTTAAATTTAACGAGCATGGGATATGTTGGAAGGACGGCGAAAATCTCGGGCGAGTTCATAGGTGGACTAACAGGTGAAAGGGGCTGGAAATGGGGGGGGGGTGAGAAATTCATTTTCCCATAATTCCCTTACAATTGAAGATAGGAAGAAAATTGGAATTAGGCGAATTATTGCCTCATCATAACAAACAACTTTTGTATTGAAAATTTTTTGATAGCTAATATTGCTTAGAGGTTATGAGTTAAAAATATTTTCAATCCCCTCCCCCAGCTTATCATTTTCCCAGAGCTCTGTTACGACTAAAGATAGAAAAAAAAATTCAATTAGGCGAATTATCACCTTATCATAACGAAAAAATTTTATACTTAAAGATTTTTTTTTGTCCTCTAGAATTGCTTAGAAGTTATGAGCTCCCATCAACAGTATTCACTTCCACTTTTTATATGGTAAACAAGCTGATATACCTTTCCTCCGGATTAAAATGCTATCATGTCTAATATTTTTAATATAAAAACTACTATTGTATGAAAATTATAATACGAAAATTCCTTTTCTGATCTGAAATGTTTTTAATTAAAATGAGAATATCAATTAAACTAGACGATTTTTAAGAACAGACGTTTTCTCCATAAATTATTTGTTATATAGTTATTTCAAGCTTTGTTAACAATTACTAAAGTAAAAGGATGGTTTTTAATGAATATTTTGAAACATTTAAATTAACTAGTAAGTTATTCATTAAGTTAGTTCATTAGTTAGTTATGAAAATAAATCAAATCAATAGTTGTCCTGATATAAATTGTTAGTCGCACTTTTAAAATTTTCTTTTAGCATTTGTCCAGAATTCCGTTAACGTATTCTGGCAACAGTTCGTATTAGTTTTGTTCTTATACAATAAAGAATATTGTCAGGAGTTCTGTATAAAATTAATTTTGAAAAAAATATTCAAATGAGAGAAACAAATTTCATGAAAATGAAATTTTTGTCACTGAAAATGTAATGTTACGTCATGGCTAGCAAGCGCGCCCTGTAGCGCCACCTGTAAAATATTGAAATAATGTAACAGTCTAATGCTGTATCCCGACATAAGCGGATGCACGAAACGAAATTGAATAAAGAGGCTTAGCATTACAAGAAAAAATTGCCTTTCATCCAAAACCTATTTACAGTCCTAATTTACGACGGAAATATTGGTCCGAGAGTATCGCCAAAGAAATGAGTAAAAAATCTAGCGAAAAAGACGACTGCAACGCAGTTAGTGAAAAAAAGTGAAATCGTGAGAAAGGCGCCATTAAAGGAACTTTATCTAGAATAGAGACATTCACAACGGAAAAGACAGTGTCAAAAGACATTAATATAACTGTACTACAAGTGAAACTCAAAAGTTCGAACAACTTCAAACCCAATTGGATAAAATTTCAGAGGAATACTGCGAAATAGAAACTTCTGAAAAGTTGGAAACTATCCAGCAGGACATCGAGCAAATAAATGAGCGCATCGAAGAAACCGAGGTAGGTCTCAAAATCTTATTGGGTTCCTTAAAAAGTTAATGAAAGTACAAACACTGTATTGAATGATAATGGTAAAGCTAAATTCCGCTTGCCTGAAATTCCTTTGCCAGAATTTTCAGGAAAAATTGCAGAATTTGCTAATTTTAAAAAATCAATTTACTAATTTGATTAGCAACAACGATCAATTGAATGACTCACAAAAGCTCTATTATCTTCGTGCATCTCTGAAAGGAGATGCCAAGTTGTTAGAGTCATCTAGCGACAATTTCCAGTCGCTCTTTAAAGCATTATCAGATAGATATGAAAATCAGCGTCAACTGATAGATTCTCATGTTTTGGAAATAATAAATTGTGATAAAATTCACAGCGAGTCCGCTAAGGAGCTGCGTGCTTTAATGGACTGTGTTAATAAAAACATTAGAGCACTTAAGGTCCTTAAATATGAACAGAAACTTTCTGATGTAAATTTAATAAACATAATTCTGCAGAAAATAGACAGAGAATCGAGAAAACAATTTGAACCTGAGCAACACCGCGTGCAAGATGGGAATGTAATATTACAAAACACAAAATTTGGTTATTTAGTTACGGGCATGCTTCCTCAATTATAAAACCAAGCCAATTGTTATTTTATAAGTGAACCAAACTTAGATATAACGGTTAAGAAGTTTTTTTGAACTGGAATCCCTTCCTGGTGATTCTAGAAAAATAATAAAGAGTGAAGAAGAAATTTATTGTGAGGAGCATCCTTAAAGGAAAACGCAGAATCAGTGCTAGGAAGTTCTAAAGAAAATGCAATCAAGCGACTGAATGGTATCTGGAATAAATTTAACAAAAATAATACTATGGAAACCTTATATAAGGAATTTATGCGTGAATATGAAAATTTAGGTCATATGGAAGAAATTAAAAATGAAATTATGGACAAGGTGAACTATTACATTCCTCACCATGCCATATTCAAACCAGAGAAGACATCCACCCCATTAAGAGTTGTCTTCGATGCTAGTGCCAAAACAACTAGCGGGTTGTCTCTGAATTCCATTTAACTGAATGGAGGAATTATTCAGCGAGATCTCTTTTCCATAGTCAGCAGATTTAGAAAGCATAAGTTCGCGTTTAGTGCTGATATCAAAAAAATGTACAGACAAATACTTATTTATCAAAATCAAAGAGACTTGCAACGTATTGTTTAGAAGACACGTGCTGAGGCTACAGTCAAAGTTTACAAACTATCTACAGTAACCTATGTAACAGTGTCTTCACCATTTTTAGCTACCAGGACCTTAAAGGCCTTAGCAGATGAAGAAAGAAAAGGCTTTCCTAAAGCAGCAGATGTGATTTGTTCGGATATCTACATGGACGATATTCTATTGGGTGAGGCTACAAAATAGAGGATGCTAAAAAAACTCCAAGCTCAAATTTGTGAACTTTTCCTGAGAGCTGGATTTGAACTACACAAATGGGCATCTAATAGCCCTGACCTGTTACAAGATCTGTCTACATCATCCTATTCGTTTGATAAAGGACAAGATGTTGGCCCCGTAAAAACATTAGGTTTGCTTTGGGATTCGAAGGTTGATTGCCTTACATATGAAGTAAAGATCAAGGATAAAGACTCTTTCTCAAAAAGGGAAGTACTCTCAGAAATTGCGAGACTACATGACCCCTTAGGACTTATTGGGCCTATTATTACCAAGGCTAAGATATTTATTCAAGGCCTTTGGAAAATAAAATTAGACTGGAGTAACAGTTACCACCTAATGCAATGAAAGAATGGAAAAAATTCGATCTGAAATTATCAGAAGTAAATAACTTAAAAATTCAAAGATATATTTTACTTCCTGGAACAGTGCGTATTGAGATGCATGGATTTTCCGACGCATCGGAACGTGCTTATGCGGCTGTTCTCTACTTGAAGTGCTTCACCGAATCCGGATAGTTTAAAACTAGTCTATTGTGTGCAGCAAGTCTAGAGTGGCTTCGTTGAAAACACTTACCATACCCAGGTTGGAACTATCTGCCGCGTTACTGTTATCGAGATTAATTAAAAAGTTTGTGCCAATTCTACAATTACCCATTGATGAGATTTCGTTATGGACGGATTCTACGATTGTTTTGGCGTGGATCAAGACTGAGTCCCATAAGCTGAAAACATTTGTCTGCAACAGGGTTGCGGGGATCCAAACACTTACGGAAGATTGCTACTGGAAACATATGTTTTGAAAAGAATCCTGCGGATTTAATTTCTAGAGGGTGCCCTGCAGATGAACTCTTAAAGAATGATATGTGGTTTTCTGTTCCATATCTACAAACTGATGAACTAGAGGATAACCAATTCATTCCAGACCCTACTTATGTTGACGAACTAAAATGTGCTGTGACTCTGACATGTAATGGCTATAATTCAGAATTTTATGATGAATTTTTTAATCGAACAAATAATTTCACAAAATTAATTAGAATTGTTAGCTTTATTTTTATGTTTATTAATAATACTAAAGCTAAGGAGTGTCTTAATAAGGTGAGTAAATACTTAACTGCAGAGGAACTACACAGAAGTATTGAATTTTTAGCTCGAGTGGCACAGTTGAGTGAGTTTAAAGCAGAAATCGATGTATTAGCAAAAGGTAAAGCTGTTGCAAAAACAAGTAAGTTAAAGGCTTTAGATCCATTCTTAGATGAAAATGCTTTACTCAGAGTTGAAAATAGACTTAATAACTCTGACCTACCATTTAAATCTAGGCAGCAAATAATTTTGCCCAGTGAACATAAATTTACTAAGTTACTATTTGAACATTTATATAAAAAATTTCTGGATATTGGTGCTCAAGATTTAGTACATCAAATTAGATTACAGAATTGGCCCATTAACGGCAAAAGTATTGCACGAAAAATTGTTCATGATTGTATTGGATGTTTTAGGCAAAGGCCTAGGGTGATAGAACAGTTAATGGGAAATTTACCTTCAGAGAGAGTAACCCCAAGTGCACCATTTTTAAATTCAGGGGTAGATTTTTGTGGCCCTTTTCAAATAAAATTTAAAAACCAAAGAAAGGGTATATATTCAAAAGTTTACGTAGCGATTTTTGTGTGTTTGGCTACTAAAGCTATTCATTTAGAGACGGTAACAGATTTAACAACTGAAGCTTTTATTGCAGCATTAAAGAGACTTTGCGCCCGCAGAGGCCGCATTGCAACATTAATATCGGATAACGCATCTAATTCCAAAGGCGCAGCTTCAGAATTAAATCGTTTGAAAAAATTAATTTGTAAGACTAATGAGACTTTAGCAAATTATTTGACCTCGGAAGCAATTCAGTGGAAATTGATCCCTCCTCGCTCTCCTAATTTTAGGTTATTGTGGGAGGCAAGGGTAAAATCATTTAAGCATAATCTTTACAGAACTCTAATTGTAAAATAACTATCGAAGAATTTGAAACAATAGTTATTCATATTGAAGGCATACTTAATTCACGTCCATTAATTCCATTGTCAGATAATATTAATGAATATGAAGTTTTAACTCCTAGACACTTCATAATTGGACGCCCTATCACTGCAATACCTGAGCCAGAAATTTTAGATATTTCAGATAATACGTTATCTCGATGGCAATATACTACCAAGTGTGTCCAAACCATTTGGAAGCGTTGGAAAACTGACTATCTTAATCATTTACAACAACGAAATAAGTGGCAGTTTAAAAAGGATAATGTTAGAGTAGGATGTTTAGTGTTATTAAAAGAAAATGATGTGCCTCCCTTCAAGTGGGCAATGGCAAGAATTTTAGAGCTAATCTATGGAAATGATGGTAAGGTAAGAGTGGTTAAATTGAAAACTTCCACGGGCATTTTTACAGGTTCTATTTCAAAAATATGTCTCTTACCAATAAATGATAATTATGAAACCTAAATTGTAATATAATATAGCTGTACATAGATATTGTATTTACATATTAGTATAGAATTTGTATATATCTGTTGGGTATTGTGTTCATTTGTAAATAATTCATTTGAATATTTTCCATTTATTTGAGTTTAACTAATTGTATATTTAAGTGTATTTTGAAATATTGTATATTTCAACGCCGGGCGGAATGTTACGTCATGGCTAGCAAGCGCGCCCTGTAGCGTCACCTGTAAAATATTGAAATAATGTAACAGTCTAATGCTGTATCTCTACATAAGCGGATGCACGAAACGAAACTGAATTAAGAAGCTTAGCATTACAAGAGAAATTTGCCTTTCATCCAAAACCTATTTACAGTCCTAATTTACGACGGAAACAGTTAATTTTAAAAAATTTAATATGGTATAAAAATAGTTTCGTGAGATAATATTCTCCAAAGATATCTCGGAAGAACGACTTGCTTAATTTTTAATTAATTGAAATTTTAAATAACTTTTGGTCTTTGAAAAATTGAAAGTGATCTTTCTCTTGTCTTTAATAAAAATTGTGCAAAGTTTGGATGAAATCAGTCCAGTGATTTAGGCAGAGATGTGGAACATATATACATAGCCATAATGACTTTTATTTAAATTAAGATAATTGTTAGATGATTATAAGATTAAGATTGTTGGCAAATGCTATGAGCCATTAAAAAGGTATTAGTGAAGATTTCATCACATTTAATTAAATATTTAATTTTAATTAAGTAAATAGTTGATTTTAATTAATCAAACAGTTAATTTAATAGTTAATTTGATAATTAGTTAATTTGACAGATTACTTTAATTTGGTATATATTTTTTTATCAGTAAGATTTAAAAAAAGGAAAAGCACGTGGTACGAATCTAAGTCTGGTCATTTCTGAAACAATTTTGTTGTCATAACCGAATAATTACAAAGCATACATAAATCTGTCAAGAAAAGTCAAAATGGCTGAATATTCAAGTTTTGAAATTCCCAATTTACAGTATAAATAAGGGATTTAGTAATAAAACTTACCTAAAAACATTGCACTCCGCTGCTTCATCCACGTTGTACTATAACCCTTCCTTATGGGAATAGACCAACCAACAAAGTGACAAACTAGCCTTTAAATTCCTCACATCACAAAACGAACCAGATCTTTCTGCGCATGCGCTGTTCAAAGCGAAGGGGCGTGACCTACGAGATAAGGTCACGGACGGGGCCGGTAAAGGATCGAGAGAAAAGTAATTTTCCCTTCAAGATCGAATTTATTGATAGTCTGACGAGAGAGCCGTAAATATTACACATAAAATAGTAATAATCTCACGGTGCTTTTCTTACAGTACATAAAGTGACAATCTTACAGTAATTTTACGTTCAAAGAAACGTACACTGGTGCCCAAAAACAATGCACAATTTTGAAGATGCTACAAAATTGCAGTAATACAAGGGCTGGTTCATAGAGCCTTCAGCGAAGAACCAGTGGGGGTATCTGATTTCGCCATTATAAAAAAAAACCACCTGGAAATAGATCGAATAATTAAATGTCTCGAAATATCTTCTGCTGTCCACTTGAATATGCTTTTATTTTCTATTACGGCATTTATCTATGGCCGTGGATGAATGATGAAGTTTCCTGACTCCAATTGGTATTATATCCTCCGACCAAAAACATATTACAAAACGTTAAACTCTAACGCTTTTCAAAATAAAAGATAACGCAATTAAAAAACTATAAGAAAGGTTTTAAGGCAATTTTTATTTCACAAAACACAACAATGTACATCAATGGCAAAAGACTGTTGCCATATCGTAGAACAGAACTAAAACAAAACAGAACTAAAACAAAAAATGCAAATTACAAAAGGCTATAGCACAAAATCACAATAGAAGTTCGAAGATTTTAATCGGGTTCTAAGTAATAGATCGGGCTCTAACATGATGCAGTTCCCACTGAGCCTCAGTAGTCCCCCTCCCCCCGATTCTAAAGGACGATACTTTACGTCCAAATCGTGTGGTGTACGTAGAACTGCCTGCCGGAAGACATGCACTCGCTGTACTGGATGCGCTAGGTTTATTCGCTGGGATGGATTCAATAGGTTTATTCGCTGGAATGGATTCACTAGACTTGCATGTTGATACCGATGCACCGGGCTCCTTGAAACCCAAAACGGGTTTTAGCCTGTTTATGGAGATCCAGATAAGTTTATCTTTAACCTGTATCTTATAATCTTTCTCTGGAACACTTGAAAAGGTCCATCATGTTGGAGTGGACGGCACACAGCTTCTCGACGGACGAACACATGAGAACAGTTGACGAGCTCTTTGTTTACAAAAATTTGGGCTGAAGAATGGGATGATGCTGCCACAGGTCTCAGGTCTCTGAAGTGTTGACGCAATAAATCCAGAAATTTTGATGGTTCAGTTTTGACACTATTATCAGGAAATTTGGCAGGGTAATCGCAAGTTAGATCCATATACAAGATCAGCTGAAGAAGCATTGATATCTTCTTTAAATGCTGTACGGATACCTAGCAATATCGTCGGTACTTGTTGTACCCAACGTTCTGTTGAACCTAAACGGCACATCAAAGAAGCTTTAGGTTGGCGGGGAAAGCGTTCTACCATGCCATTTGCCACAGGATTACACGCAGCTGTTCGAATTTTAGAAATACCTAAATATTTGGTAAGGGAATGGAAAAGATCACTCTCAAAGTTCCTACCCTGATCAGTAGTGATGACTTCTGGAACTCCAAGGCGTGAAATCCAACCGGAGTAGAAAGTTTCTGCAATTGTGTTAGCCTTTTGATCAATCATAGAAAACACCTCTGGCCAACGGGTAAATCGATCCACCGCCGTCAGACAGTACCTATAGCCTTTAGAAGGGGGTAAGGGACCGACAACATCCAAATGGATATGACTAAATCTTGCGAAAGGTAATGAAAAGTCACCTTTTGGAGATTTAACGAGAGACTGACTTTGGACTTTTGGCAAGTGAATCATTATTCAAAGATGCCCATATGAATCGTTTCACAGCATTAGCCGTGGCCTTTGCACCAGAATGAGCCAGTGAATGAATCACGTTAATTATAGTGATTCGAAAAACTTTCGGGACATAAGGACGAATGTTTTCTGTAGAAACATCGCAATGTAATGGAGTACCATGAGGTTCTAAGGAAATAGTTTTAAAAACTAAATTCGAATTTGCACCTTGCAAAGTTAAAAGTTCCTCGTCATCAGCCTGTGCTCGTGCTATCTCTTCATAATCAATATCCGAAGGAATACAGATTTCGTCAATACGAGAAAATGCATCAGCTACCGTGTTTTGAATACCAGAAATCTATCGGATGTCTGCGCTAAACTGAGAAATAAATTCAAGATGACTTTGCTATCGAGGAGATGTCTTATCACCCGTTTGCTGAAAAGCAAAGTCTAGGGGTTTGTGGTCTGTGTAAATAATGAACCCTCTAGGAAATGCCTAAAATGCTTGACAGGAGAGTAAAGAGCAAGTAATTCTCGATCATACGTACTATACTTAGATTCTGCTGGTGTTAATTTCCGAGAGAAAAATGCAAGTGGCTGTGTATTTTTTAAATATATTCCTGCTATACCTGTATTAGATGCATCGATGCAAGTGAAAGTTTGGCTTCAGAATTTGGATGAGCCAAAATAACTGCTTGAGCAATCGAGTTTTTGTTGGTATGAAAAGCTTATACAGCAGCTTCACTCCACTCAATGGTAGTTTTGCCGCGTTTCTTTTTACCCTTAACAAGGTCATATAGGATGCGCAGTATTTCCGCGGCATTGGGAATGAATCGGCGGTAAAAATTAATCATAGCGAGAAAACGTCTTAAGGCGCTTACATCTTGTGGTTGCGGATAATTAGCAAGGGCTTCAACTTTTCTTTTGAAGGTGAAATGCCATCCTTAGAAACCTCACAACCAAGAAAGGGAAGTTTATCAGCTCCAAAAATACATTTTTCAATATTTAGCGCTAAACCTTTCATTTAACCTTTGGAACACTTGTTCCAAATCCCTATAATGGGATGCATGGTCAATAGAAGCTATCAAAATGTCATCCAAATGCGCAAAACAATTTAAATCGCGCAATATATCGTCCAAAAATCTTTGAAAGGTTTGCGCGGTGTTTCGCAAACCAAAAGGCATATAAAGAAATTCGTATAAACCACATGGAGTAATTTGCACCGTTTTCTGCATGTTCTCAGGTTCGACAGGGATTTGATAATTCGCGCGTTTTAAGTCTAATTTAGAGAATACTGTTTTACCGCATAATTCAGATGCGGAATCTTGAGTGTGAGGCAAGGGGTACCTCTCCGGTTCTGTTACAGCATTAAGACGACGATAATCACCGCAAATTCTCCACTCTGTCTTTTTGGGTACCAAAAGAATAGGACTAGCCCAAGGGTTTTTCAAGGGACGACAAATACCCTGAGCAGCCAAATTTCTAAACTCCTTTTACACAGCTTTCAGCTTCTCCGCAGTTAATCTCCTGGCGCTTGAAAAAACTGGCAGTCCTTTAGTGTGTAGTTCCATGGGACTATGGTACAATATGCAGAGAAGGATTTGTTAAATTTGGAAATTTAGACAAGAGTTTATGAAATTGTGTATCTCCTAATAAAACAGTTATACCCAGAGATGAGCCAAAAGATAAATGTCCACGAGTTGTCCGATTACGCTCAACATCAATCAACTTTTTATTCTTAATGACGGTTACGAGAAGGGAAACTGGTTCGATACCTGCGATGAGGAGATGCATTACGAAAACGTTTGCAATTAGATTGAAACTGTTGAACAGCAGAAGTTAACTCTGAAATTTGAATCTCTAACCTATTCAAACGTGCCGATTCAACTTCAACCGAGTTTGCATATGTCCTTACATCAGATACTTCTGCGATTTTGTCAGCTGTGAGTGCGAGACTCGCAATTTTGTCTGTACTAACCGATACGATTTGTTGGGTTGTTATTGGAAGGCGTTGGAACCAAAGCATTCTCATAACAGAAATTCCTCAGTTTTACCCAAAGACAAATCTTGCATCTCGTGCAGCAACCGAGACGGTTTTTTATCACCCAATTGCATATCAGAGCAAATTTCGTAAATGTACAGATTCAGAGTCAGCCAGTTGAGTTATCAGACGATTTTTTAATTGTGTATACGGGTTATCATTGGGCCTGCATCTAACTAAATCAGACACATAACTCAATACATCTTCTTCCAAAAGAGCAACCATATAATGGAATTTAGTTTCTTCTCGACTAATACCAGCAATCAAAAACTGGGATTCTATTTGACTAAACCATAATTCTACGTTATTACGCCACAAGGGAGGGGGGATTAAAAGCGACCCTAGCAATTTCAGCAGAGACGGAAGGTTTAGTATCAGACTCGCCATTGTCGTTCGGTGGCCCCATACTCCAAAACAAATGAGCGAGAGCACAAGCCGATGGCAAAGAATCTAAACTGCAGTTTTCCAGTACACCATTTCATCAAACTGACGGGAAGGAACTAAACTAAAATTCCGAGGTCACCACTTTATGGCCGTGGATGATTGAAGAAGTTTCCCGAATCCAATTAGTATTATATCCTCTGACCATAAACATATTACAAAACGTTAAACTCTAACGCTTTTTAAAATAAAAGATAACGGAATGAAAAAAAAAAATTATAAAAAGGGTTTTAAGGCAATTTCTTTCACAAAACACAACAATATATATCAATGGCGAAAGACTGTTACCATATCGTAGAACAGAACTAAAACAAAACAGAACAACTAAAAATGCAAATTACAAAAGGCTCTAGCACAAAATCACAATAGAAGTTCAAAGATCTTTATCGGGTTCGTGTGGTGTCGATTATTTTAATTATTGTTTATTTTTCGGCAAATTAATTCCTTTATTTTTGTTAAGACACTTAAAAATTTCTTTGTTTAAACTTACACAAAATGTTTTTTTCCCGTTGCACTTTTTGAACTCTGGACAGCTAGCCTTCTTTTAACTGTATACAACCCCCCCTTGTAGAATACGACCTTTTTCTTTCCTCTTTTACCGTATATACCTCCCCCTGTCTGGAGAAACGCATTGCAGGTTTGAATCGCCCGTAATTGCTTTTTTTCACTCTTTTGAACCCCCGTTGAGTTTGAAATTAAAAATTGTTTCTTGAGTCTTCCGCTCCTTTGTAGAAAAGGATCCGAATCTCCCGTTTTACTACTTAGGTCAATTCCACTTCAGCTGTTTATGACTCTTTGACAATGTGCGTGCAACGGACCTCCCAAAGTTTACTATCCTGACGCGACAGATTGTCTGTTTTACACAAAGAACCTTTTTCAAACAATGGCCGGTTTGATTAATTATCCTTTGGGGTGTTAGGGCAATACCAACCCTTTTTCTGAGAAACCTCGCCTTCCAATCAGAAGAGTCTAAGCTTCCCAATTGGTTAATTGGTCTTTGGGTGTACACAAGGGGTTTGCTGGACGGTGTAGCGAGCTTCTGCGGACAGTTTGGCGTCTTGGCGCAAATTAAGAATTTTCATTCAATGTCTTGCTGATTGAAAGTGCTTGGTACTTTGGCTCAGGAATTGAGCAATAAAAGATCGACTTGGCACTGTATTTTTTTTGGTATAAGAAAGAAAGAGAATTAAAACAAGAGGAGACTGATCGAAAGACAGAGTTGAGTTCAAGCCAGAACAAGCGAAGATGATTTTGATTTTACCTTCTTTTGATCGGGCGCAGAGAGATCTGGCAATCAACCTTCCCCAGTATAGGGATCACGTTTTTTCAGCGTCGGTGAGCTACCATTTTGCGGACTTGCAAAGAGAAGATGATTCGACGATGAAAGAAACTGATTAGAAAAATTTGTTTTCAAGAGCGGCCATGCGTAGGCCCTTTCCTGGGAGCGATATAGAAATGTCCAGGACTGTACGTCTGGACAATCAGTGCATGTTGGCGCACTGAATAGCCCAGCAAGATTCCAGGCTGAAATTATCCGGTCACCCGTCCGTTTCAGAAGCTATTGTCGCTGTGTGATTATCCTGGAGCCTAGCAACTGAAGAGCCAGAAGATGTCACCGGGCATACCCAGTTGATCCGCCTACCGAAAGGAGCTGTCAGCAACAATTCCAAGTGTCCCGAATATGTGTGGTGTAATTATCGGCTGAATTGGGAGGACATTTTCCCTTACAAGGTCCCATCAAAAGGCTCGAAAATGTGTAAAAGAGACACGCCTCGCCTTCCAGCTCTTGTGTGCGCCTCCGAATCCAGCCCAGATTACCCTCATCAATGCTATCAGCTAAGTTTCTTTTATTTATTTTTTCAAATGAGTATTTTGAATAGAACTACGAATAACACCTAGCAGCATAAATGCAATATTCAGTTTGAACATTTTTTTTATTGTATTGTTGCAGATAGGTTATTTGGAAAAATTTTGAAAGAAGTAGGGATTCAATTGTGGATTCTTAAAAATCATAAGGTATTAACAGGGTTACTATGCATTGGAAGTTGTACTCTTTTATTATATTTTGAGTAAAGACCATTGTAAGGAATGCAGGAATGTATTTTGTGTGCAGGGTAAATTCTTAGCATTAGAAATGTAATGTCAGCCCACGAACTTCATGATGTTAACCTACAATTCTGATTATACTCGTATGACAAAATTAAGGATTGTAATCTTGCAATACCTTACATGTGTAAATGACCTTCACCTGTTAGGGCTCCCCAAAATTTGCATTTCAGAAATTTATGTTAAGTGTTTATGATCCAGAAAGAGTGTATTTTTATTCAAGAGTGCTAGCAAATTGTGCACACAAACATGTCTATCGCCACAAGCGTATATGTGTTTTTTATATTTTTTATCCATAAATAAATTGCATTTAGTTCAACCTTACAGTTTCTGTCCTACTTTCATGGATATGTTTTCTCACTCAATGTGTCCTAACAGATTTTCCAGGTCTGGTATTATCTACTTATAAATTTATGTCAGTGTAAGGTTTACCTGGGGTTAATAACTAGCCTTTTGAACACAACGCAATTACGATTACTTTCCTGGCTATTCTATTATACGATCAAAAATTGAATTTAGATTAATCAAAGATAACTACACGGCATTCGAAGTAGTAGATCGGGCTCTCACTGCACCACATATCTGTGTTGATATTAAAATATTTTTTCAAAATTTTCTTCTATTTTCGATGCTTCTTCAGTTTACTTTTTAAACTTTTATTTTCGGTTAAAATACGGCTAATTTGCGCTTTCGTTTTCATTTTTTTTCTCTCCAGCTCCTTTTTTTGTCTTTTCAAGTTCATTATCAAGAAATCTAATTCTTTCTAGAATTAATGCATTTTCTTTTTGAGTTTCAAAGCAAGATGAGCAAATGTTTTAAGTTTTTGATGTAGTAAATAGCTGTCGTGACATTTTGATCTGATTTTTGTTTCCTGCAAAAAACTTCTTTTCCTTTTCCTCTCACTTCTACTTGTAACATCTTCCCCATTATCTTGCAATGGCAAGTTGACACTCGGAACTGCATCAGGTTTAAACATTTTCTTTTGATTTAAACCAAGTAGGCGATTTCTTATGCCATCCATGTATTCGCTTGGGCTAAAGTGATCAATACATGTCCTAGCGTATTTTACATTTATATGACCTTACCTTTTATATTTTGAGATCCAAATTTTATTCAGATTCCGACACACTGAAAACATGTGATATATTACACCTTTGTCTTTCGTTTTCCTGTAATACACTCATGTCCATAAATTAAGGATAATTCAGAATCACACAGAAATTGAACTCTAAAATAAAAATTTCACCTGTAGAATTATCACACACATCTTGAAGAAGAATATGCAAATTACAGGAAACCAGCAGATGGCGCGGATAGTATGTCACAATGACGAGAGTGTAAGAGAGGGGTATATAAGGAATGGTGGCAAAGAAGTAAAATTGTTCACAAGCGCTTTAAAAGCCTTTCAGTGCAATAACCGCATAGTTATGGCACAAAGGAAGCATTTGGATGATTTTTTACGTGTTAGAATTAACGGACGACTGGAATGTGGACGTACCCAGCTGGAAGTATCCGAGGAACTTGGAATCGCCCAGAGTGTCAACTCCAGGCTTTGGCAACGATTCCAAGATGAAGGTAATGTGAGTAGATGTTACAGCACAGGTCGCCCACCAATTACAACGCCGAATGAGGACCGGTATTTGGCAGTTACTGCCAAAAGAAACAGACGGAGCACAGCATCAGACCTGTCTCGTCAGCTCTCTTCAGCTACCGGTAAGACAGTTTCAAGGCAGACCGTGTACAGACGCTTAGGGCACATTGGTCTATATGCTCGTAGGCCTGTCATATGTGTTCCACTTACCGCAACTCATTGTCGCCTGCGATTAGCCTGGAGTAGAGAGCATGCATTGTGGACACCGCAACAGTGGTCTTGTGTGATGTTTTCCGACGAGTCCAGGTTTAGTTTGCAGTCTGATTCTCGCCGGACTTTCATATGGAGAGCGCCAGGTACCCGTTACCACCAAGAGAACACCACTGAACGACACCGTTACGGTGGTGCAGGATGGCTCGTTTGGGGAGGAATTATTCTTGGTTCCAGAACTGACCTGCATGTTCAGAGTGTAACGATGACAGGCCACATCTATCGGGATGTCATTCTGGAACAACATGTACGTTTGTTTCGGGGCGCCATGGGTGCTGAATTTCTGTTTATGGATGACAACGCCCGTCCTCACCGTACAAACATTGTAGACGAATGCCTTCAATCGGAGGATATCACCCGTATGGATTGGCCAGCATACTCACCGGACTTGAATCCAATAGAGCATGTGTGGGATATGCTTGGCCGACGAATTGCAGCCCGTCAACCCCCTCCCACCTGTCTACCGGAACTTCGGAGGGCATTGCTTGATGAGTGGTGTAATATTCCCCAAGATCAGATTGATAATTTGATACTCAGCATGCCTAGGCGTTGTAAGGCCTGTATTGCATCGTCCGGGAGACATACTCCGTATTAACCATCATACTAACCATGTTATACTGTTTTTTGTAAATAGGTTCTTTTTTGAAATTTGCTCCAGGGAGTAAAAATCGCAATTTTTATTAATTATGTCAAACATATAGCATCTGTTTTGCTCTTTACCTTTTGTTTAATAAATAGACTTTACAAATAAGTCAAATTTGTTTTGCTTCTGTCTCTTTCTTTGCCTGAACTTCATTATCCTTAATTTATGGACATGAGTGTAATATGAGCACGTAGCGACACCACAAGTAGTCATAGTTACAAGAGATGAAAGATTTTCTTAATATTTTACCAAAATAACAAGTAAAACAGAACAACACAGGAAAAAATAGCTTAGAATTAAAGAAACGGCGGTGGACGCTCTCGGAACCCCCACAAGCTTCCTGTCAGAGTAGTGACGTCAAAACTGGTTTCCTCCCTCTTTTCGGCAATTCTAAAACTTCAAAGGTATGAACCAACCCTTCTGTTTCCCTGATCCTGGGCTCGACTTTGCACAGACGAGGTACCCTGTTCCAACGACTCGAGGGTTTGTGGGATGGCTGCAACATTCTGGAGAAACATTTGTAAATGATTGGAAGGTCAACGAAAGTGGACAGAGACCTCGGTACAATTCCTACGGGCAGTTGCATATGCGTCTTGGGACGGTATTCGACCACCCTCTGTTCGGGTGGTCGAATTACGACGGCAATAAATCCCCAACGACGGTTCTGGAAGCCGAAACTTGGACTTTGGGTACAGGGCTATTTTATCTATCCTTTTCTTTTGTATTTCATCTTTACGCTGAGATGGTTTTGTATAAACGTAAGCCTTATCTGGTGGGTTCCCTCCCGGTGGATTAATAATAATAACAATTTATTTTAGAAAAGCTTAATATCGAGAAAAGTTCTTGTTTTTTTTTTCTCTCCCACACTTCCTGGGTTCCCACTTGCCATCGGGCCAGTTGGTAACCTCGCCAGTCCGCCACTGGATACCCTGTCGATTCTTCTCTTGCAAGCAGTTCCCAAATTTTTCTTAAATATTATGCGGTTCTTTGCCTCCGCTGTAGAAAATAGTCCCAGTTAATTAAGATATTATTTAAAGTAATCTTAATAAATTTGAATAAAAAAAATTGAGAAATATGGAACTCCGAATTACAATGTTTTATCATTTTATTTTAGTTTTTTGCGTATTTCGCAATTCCCAGTAAATTAAATATTATTGTAATTTAAAAATAAAATTTTTATGGCATTAATGTACTGCTAAGGAATTCTATTGAATAATTTAATAATAGCAACTTTTTTTATTTCCCAAATTCATTTTTTTTAAAAAAGAAAACGTTATCTTTAATCGAAATTACTATCGGTTACTTTATGTTGTTACACTATTCGAATTTTGAATCTTATTTTTGTCCCTGTACTGTTTTCAAAAATATCAGTTCAGTTAAAATTAATAAATTCTCCCATAAATCAACTTGACTTCATTTACAGTAAGTTTAAAAATTAATGCAAATGGCGTACTAAATTGTAATTTAAATAGAAATGGCTGAAGGAATTTTTCATTAATTAGATAATAGAAATTCATGAGTTAACTTTTTAAAACCTTTTCTTAAATCCTTCCTTTTATAAAGAGTGATATTTGCACCTTTAAGCGTATTTAAATGAAAGATGACTGCAATAATTAATCACAGACCACTTATTAATGTGCCTCTTTTTATTTGCCGATAGGAATGTTAGTTAATTGCACCATAATAAAAAGTTATAAAATTTGTTTTCAATATTTACAGTAAAGCACTGTTTATACGTATTTCAAGGGACTGATTTAAAACGACGTATAAATGAAAAATCATCGAAATTTTAATAAACAACACTGATTATTGGAAATCTAATGCTACTAATGAAACTTATTTTAAAATCTTTAATGTTATTTTTTTTTTAATTTAGTTCTTGTAAAATACTACCAGGTATGAAAATCAATAATTAAATTTTAAAATTAAGCATTTATCGTAAAAGTGTAAAAATAATACCTTTATGGAATATCTTGAGTACTAATTATAGATATCTTGTACAATTTATGTACATGCAGGTAGACGTTTAATTTTTTTTAAAAAATCGTTAACCGTTTTGCTAGGTGCTGACTGTCTGTGAATATTAAGTACAGCATTATGAATCGAATGAATTATATTAAATGCTTTTTCACCATTCTTTAGGAATAAGAAATAAGTTCGAAGTCTTTCAATGGAGTCCGTTGGGTCTTTAAAGGAAAGTGCAATAACATCATCGCTTAAATTTAGCACCAGAAAATTTGTCTTCTAATAATTAATCAATTGTGAATAATTTCAAAGTTATGATATTTTTATCACAGTTCACATACTAGAAGGAAGGAAATTTTCACATTTTATAACGGGGAAAACAATACATAACTAAAATCTTTGCATTGTGAAAACGAAGTACTTTATCATTACAATGAATACAAATGAATCGGGACTGTGATGAAAACGACATATAAATGTCGACATACGACGTAGAAATGAGAAACCTATAAATGGTGATTTACTGTATTTTGAATCAGCCTGAGGAGATTTTGAAGGCTCAACTTCCTTAAAAGTATTGCTTTGTATATCTCTTTTTTACAATGACTGAGAATTTTAGCTTTTTTCTTTATGCTGTTAGCTACACACTGAAGATAAGCATTCACAAATATCGATAAAATGGGTTAAACGGTCTTTTAAAAATATAAATAGTAAATACAAAATTTACAGCAGGGATGAAATTGGCAAAAAAAGAAAATGAAATCGTCCGCGAGCCAAAAATTTGTACCATAATTTATACGCGAAATAGGTTTTAAGAAGTAAAGCATGCAACATGATGAAAATATTACACTATAATAATTAATATCTTAATTATTTATAATTCAGTACGTATAAATAAGAAAAAGAATATTAAATTATTATTAAACCATTTACATTAAGAGTTTACAAAAAAGGTTAACACATCATCAGGGGCACCAGAAAATACAAAAATTAGACATTAAAACAAATGTACATCACTGAGATGCAACATTCACCCAACAGAAGGGAATGAGAATCTTTGTATAACTCGGATTTGAAAAGGTTGAGAATTTTAGCTTCAGATTTTTTTCCCTTTATGCTGTTAGCTACACACTCAAGGTAAGCATTCACAAATATCGATCAAATGGGTTAAACGGTGTTTTAAAAATATGAATAGTAAATACAAAATTAAAAGAAAGAGTCATATTCAGCAAAGAATTTGTCTTGATTCAATTGATTAAGCGTACGAGAATATAATAAAATATAATTTTCAGTAGTAAAATCGAACAATTTTTCAAAGGATTTAGAAGATCCAAACACTGGGAAAAGAACAAGTTTTGTCTTACCAGCTCTGAAATAAAAAAAAAAACTTTTGAGTCTTGAATTTTATCGGGAGTTGGCTGGGGTAATAGTAAAAACATATAATATAATAACTGTTACATAATAACTGTTGAATTTATGCAAAAAAGATATTTTTTTTCATTTGGAAATAGCGAAAAGTTTAAATATTAGGCAGGTAAGCTGTAATAATGTAAGGATCGTCAAATCATTTTCTTCATCCCACTTGCGAATTTGAAATAAATTGTAAAGTAAAAAAGATTAATTTAAGAATGATTGTAAGCTTTCATACACTAATTTTTCTGAAAAGTTCTGCATTTTAATTTCTGTTTATATTTATTATTATCTAAGTTAAAGAGTATGCATTACACAGACTGAGGATTGGGGTATATTTATAGTATTCTAATATTTGTTTTGTTATTTTTCCTTTTTGTGTATTTCCTTTAAATAACTGCCTCTCATTTTTAGGAAGAGAGACATTTAGAGTTTTTTAATGAGAGACAAATATTTCAGCATAGAAGTAGATAACCATATAGCACCATGACAGAAAACCATATTAGCAATCATAAAACACACAATAGATTTTTTTAAGCTATCCAACTAATTCGATAAGAAAATTAAGTTTTATCTAATGGCAACTCTATCAAATGTACTGGCTATTTTATTTTATCCATAATTAAATTTAATTAATATATGCAATTCATATTCTTTTATCAGAGATGACATGTCTATTTATAGCAAAATGCAAACAAATATGCACAAAATTTTGATGCGAACATTTCATCTCCTAACATTTATTGTCTTTGTTCTACTGTATCTACTTATGAAACAGGCATAATACTTCTGAAGCATTATTAACAAAGATTATGTAAAACATAGGCTTTGTTATTATAAGAATTGTTTATATTTATTTTACTGTGCTTTGATAAATAATTACAGTATTTTGAAAGTGTAGGCATACGATGAATAAGTATAATGTGACAAATTTTCTTTTGACGAAAGCACTTGGGACATGACCTTGACATAAAAACTGGGGAAAAAATCATTAATGCTTTCCTAAATTATATTACTGTCCACAGTCATATAATATTTTGCATGGATAATATTTTAAAACAAACTTCAAAGAAATAATAAAAGCCATCTTAATAGAAATAATATTTCATTTTAATATACAAAATATGTTAAACAAAATTCTTTCTTTTCCATTCCAAGTATTTTAAAATATTTGAAAGACGTGCCAATTGATTTTCTTTCCTTTACAAATATAAAATATTTTACTCTAAAAAATATCATTTTTAAGCATATATTCAATTTCGTGTTTTATGCAAAAGTGTTCCTATTGTTTCTGGTAAAGATAATGATGTATTTTGTTCATAGTTCAACGTCACTTCAATCACTTTAAAATATTTCTTCATTTTTTTCATTTCATCTTTAAAAGAATTAGGAATGAGACACCAGAATTCTTTAAAAAGTGTTAAGTAATCGAAATATTCTACACCTTTCAAGATGTACCACAATATGATGTGATCCAAGACAGCATGAAACTGATAAGCATCCATGTGGCTCAATAATTGATTTGCGATCTCCATGAAAAGAGATTGAAACGGCCATTTCAAATAGCCAA
Organism: Araneus ventricosus; assembly: GCA_013235015.1. Lineage (NCBI taxonomy): Eukaryota > Metazoa > Arthropoda > Arachnida > Araneae > Araneidae > Araneus > Araneus ventricosus. The sequence continues at coordinate 83,916 of BGPR01000130.1, forward strand.
AAAGAATACGTGCAGGATATGCATGGAACAGTTCCGCACATTCTGTTTTGTCCATTGTTTGCACGCACAATTGCAAGTCATCACGATGTGCATATTCCCAGTCGAGATATGGAAAATAATTCCTTTTGCCCTCCCAAGATAAATAAGGGAAGAAACAACTAATTCTTAATCGGATGACCGAACGCCGAATTCTAGGCGTTTCAAAATATCCGTTGATCATCGCTTTCCAAGACTTCTTTCCCCAAGATCCTTTCTTTAAGTGTGTCATCCAAAATCGCACTACCTCGTTTGTGCCGCGGCGAGGTATACCCATTACCTTCACTTCTTTATCTCCATGCCAAAGCGCCAACACTTCATCTTCGAGAAAATAGGTACAAGCCACTTCAAATCGTGTTTGAGAGCTGACATTCTTGTCTCGAACTATCTTCTTCGCTGTTTTTATTCTATCAATAGTTCCGTCGGTTTTCCAGCAAAGAATGTTCTTGTAGGTAAGGTAACAATTAGGACGACTAAGTTTCATGAGCCTATCATGATCTCGGATCCATCGCCACGTTTCCATATGGATCGGACGGATGCACTTAGAAAGTCTAATCTTAAGTGTATTGGGAAGAAAATGCAATTTCTCAATCGCTATCATCTCGATCTGTTTCCAGAGTTGATGCCTGTCTCGATCGAAACAATCCAATTGAACAGGCAGCTTAACTTCTGTTTTCAGTATCTGTTCTATATCCTTGTCATAGTACATGGCTAGAACAATCCTTACAGAGGCCATGTGCTGTATCGAAGGAAGAAAATGACAATTCATGGTTTTTAGTACGTGAATATCTTTAGTAATTGAATATGGGCGAAGAATAGTTTTATGCCAAGGTTGTTCAGAAACTTGCTATCTACATGTAAAATGAGAGAACGGTGTGCAGTAATCCTTTTACAGATTATAGTATTCTGGAGAAAATATTGTTGTTATTGGAGTAATAATCAAGAAGGAGAAACAGCTGCACAATCGAAACATCTGATATTTTTCCAGCAACTTCAAAATTTATCTTTGGAAAGACCTGAAATATAAAGGAAATTAACAAATTTGATATATATATTTGAAACTGAAATTCAGATTTTAAAAATATGGAAGTTTAAAATTTGTATGCAATCGACATATCATTACAGTACAGCTCAATAATACATAAATTAATGGATCGGAAAAAAACCAGTTACTAAGGGAAAACAAGCGATTTCGTTTGAAACTGATGTTAAGAGAGAATTTTTGTAAACAGTTCGAAGATGAAAAAAATTATTTAAAAATTTTCTGAGAACGATAAGTCTGAATTGTGTTTAGATGGATATAGAAAATATAAGTTGAATAAATTATTACAAGTATCACAATAGAAAGATTTTCGTTTAGATATGCGACACTGCTGCATTACATCAAGATAAAATTTTCCGACGTGCAATGGCGACATAAATTTGAAATATAATTTTGGAGTTTTGGGAGACAGTTTAGAAAATTGATAAGGACATTAATTATGATAAATTTACTTATTTATACGAGGCCTTACTACCAAGCGGCGAAAGTAACGAGAAAGTGATAAAACAGCTGCAGCCACGTTTTGGAGAGGATAGGTTGTTAATTCAAGCTTATCTAAAAGACTTCCTTGCTTTAATTATTCGAAAGCAAAATGCACCAGGATGGTATTTAAGAAAACTTCATGACCAATTAGAATTTCAACATCACGCCTTGGAAGCTCTTGTAGGTACAAGAGAAAATATGCTTCCATGCTTTTGTCGAATTATCTGAGCCTGATGAGATGCTTACAATGCGGGAACCCTTTTAGCAAAATCGCAGACCTAGAGATGTAAACCCGGAATCCGGGAAAAATTTCGAACAGTCAAAACTGACCTACAAATGTGATTTATATAAATTTATGGAATTTCTGTAAGATGAAGTAGAGCAAACTCTTTAACCTTCCAGACTTTTCATCAAACCTAGCCAGAAAGATATGTTAGCAAATAATACTAACAAAAACAAGTATACCAAATCGAAATTTGGCAAATCCCGGCATTGTACATATTACATTAAAATTCTTCACAACAGTCAATTTACAAAGGTTATACTACATAATGTTTTCAAATTTTCATAATTCTTGGTATTGTTCGAAGTCAAGAAACATGTCTATGTTTGAGGGAGACGATATTGCTGGCATTGGTGACGAGTCGGACTTCTTTTAGGGAAAAATTAAATTTTTATTTCATATTAGCCACCCCTAACTAGACATTAAAAAAAGCAATAGTGTTCAGGAAAATTAGTTAATTTTTAAATTAAATTTTAAAATCTTCTTGTCTGCCCCCAATACTCCCGGGTCTTTTAGATGTCTGTAAATTTTTTCCCCCTCTCACTTTTTCCACCCAATCGCCGCCACTGATTGCTGCGAAATCGCGCTGCTGTTTCCTTTGTCTGGGTCCTAGGCAGCGAGTATTGTAATATAATCTAAAATAGGGTTGCTTGCTGCGTGGAAAAAGGCATCAAGTATTTTATGTGCAGAAATATATCTCCAGTTAGTGCGCATCATCCCAATAAGCGTCAAATGAAACTGATTCAGAAAGGGATCAGGCACTTTCAAATGCGTTAAGGAAACCTAATGCTATGTTGGGAATGTTAACTGTGAATTCTAGAAGTAATGGAGAAAGCGTATATTTCTGACCATTATGGATTCTGTTTCTCAGATATCTTAAATTTCGAAAAATATGACGAAAGAAATCGGATATGAAGCTTGAGGTAGAGAAAACTTTCAACATTCACTGTTCGAAAGAAATTATATAAAATGATCGATTAATGATATATTAATCAATTATAACCATTGTCATTCTGAAACATTAAACCAACCTGTAATACACTATATGCCCAAGAGTATCCGGACACTTGCAGAATTTCACATTTTTTAGAATTTCTCCAGAATGATTTAGTTGACTGCCTTTAAACTTCGGACATGTAAACAATAGACAATAACTCACATTTTACATTGAAGATTCTGTCCTGAGAGCAATAAGGGGACCATCTAAAAACTGATGAAGAAAAAAATGTTTTTTTCCCACCCCGCTTCACAAAATACTGATGACAAGATGAAACTTTCAGAACTGGTAATGTATAATGTTCATAATATTTACAGGAATTTTCGTAAACTCAGCGCAAATATTTGGGAAGATATAAAGGTTTTCTTAAAAAATCTCAAATTTTCTCACCTGTTATTTGCTTATAACATGCAGAGTTTTCTGTTATATTATACGAAACTTACAGAAAAGATGACAATATGTTAGAAAAGCATTTTGAAAAATTTTGGAAAAGAATGTTTGAATATTACAGGAATTATGAGAAAATTTAGTAAATATTGTTTTACTGCGCATGCGCGAAACATAGTGTAATTTTTCTTTCACAACTTTAAAGACAGATATATAGGGCAACTTATATAAAAACAGTCAGTTCAATATCATTACTATTCAGAAAGATATCGGCATTACAACCAACAGAAATTTAGCTCCTGTCGAAGAGAAGCTGAAAGATGAGGGGTTCTACACAAATTGATATTTTTTAAACTTATATCTTTAAATAGTTATATTGAATTGTATAGTGGTTAGAATTTGCTGAATACCCATGAACATATCTAATATTCGTAACGAATAAAAAATATATATGTAGAATTATTAAAATATTTTAAGAAAAGAAATTAATTAGTTAAAAAATCGTCTCGCCATAAAAGAAATATATTTAAAAATATCGTTTTGCCGTAAAATTGTACTATATAACTTGTTAATAATCATGTAAATAATATAATTAAAGTAATAATTTTTTTAAATTTATAGTGCCTAATTAGCTGGAATTTAAGTTATGCACGCAATTGATAAGTCTCCATGGGTATTCAGCAAATTCTAACCACTATACAATTCAATATAACTATTTAAAGATATAAGTTTAAAAAATATCAATTTGTGTAGAACCCCTCATCTTTTAGCTTCTCTTCGACAGGAGCTAAAATTCTGTTCGTTGTAATGCCGATATCTTTCTGAATAGTAATGATATTGAACTGACTGTTTTTATATAAGTTGCCCTATATATCTGGCTTTAAAGTTGTGAAAGAAAAATTACACTATGTTTCGCGCATGCGCAGTAAAACATTATTTACTAAACATGCTCATAATTCCTGTAATATTCAAACATTCTTTTCCAAAATTTTACAAAATGCTTTTCTAACATATTGTCATCTTTTCTGTAAGTTTCGTATAATATAACAGAAAATTTTGCATGTTATAAGCAAAAAACAGGTGGGAAAATTTGAGATTTTTTAAGAAAACCTTTATATCTTCCCAAATAGTTGTGCTGAGTTTACGAAAATTCCTGTAAATATTATGCACATTATACATTACCAGTTCTGAAAGTTTCATCTTGTTATCAGTAATTTGTGAAGCGGGGTGGGAAAAAAACATTTTTGTCTTCATCGGTTTGTAAATGGTCCCCTAATTGCTCTCAGGACCGAATCTTCATTGTAAAATGTGAGTTATTGTCTATTCTTTACATGCCCGAGGTTTAAAGGCAGTCAGTTAAACCATTCCGGAGAAATTCTAAAAAATGTGAAAATCTGCAAGTGTCCGGATACTTTTGGGCATATAGTGTATGTGATGACATGCCATCGGTGGCATCGGAACTGCGTATAAAAGAACTTGCAGACTAAGACATTAATGATCGGTATTGTGGACATAGTTAGGTTTTGACAGGAGTTGACATAGCAGAAAAGTTGATGGTTGACGTTTTTAAATTTCTACCAACTAACGAAACATAACTAGTGTGGACAATTATGGGTCTTTCCCCAAAAGTGTCATCCAGTGAAAATTCAACTTAAATTTCAATGCTGAATGAAAACGTTTTAACATATTTATAAAAATTAGATAGTATAGGTATAAGAGACCTGTAGAAAATAAAACACGATTCGAACTCGCAGAAGCTGCTAAGTCCCATTTGTTAAAAGCGAAAACAAAATTTTATAGTAAATCTACCTTGGATTGACGTTCACCACTTTCTTCCAGATATTTATGACTTATCATTCAAGAAATTAGATTCTACATAACCGTAATGATGTTATAACTGATCCTTTTAAAAATATTACAACTTTATTGAAGCAAATAATTTAGTTTCCTCATTTTCCAAAGTTCCTGTAGTCTTGATATTATATTTAACTCTGTCAGTCCCAATATTAACAGGTGAAAGAAGTTTCTCTAAACTAAAAGTTATTAAATCTTAAAGTTCGTCAAAGCATCAAGGGACTTTGAGGACTTCAGGTTTAATAGCAATAGAGAAAGATTTGTCAGAAGAAACTAAATTGGATAGTATTATTGACCAACTAGCAAGAAATGAAAGCAAGGAGATCGCATTTTTATTTTAATATTTTAACTTAGTGAACTAATTATAATACGCATAATTTAATAATAAACGCCTACTTTTCAAGTTATTTCTTTCTCTTCATTTTTCATTTTCAAATTTTGCCTTCCTAATAAATATCATTTACAGGTGTGATGCAATGGCTGTTTTCCGCACAGGTGCTAGAGGCAGTCGCCTCATTTCTGGGGTGTGTGTGTTAAAATCTAAACCTAACTTGTAGGGTATTGACTCCTCACAGGAAATTTTTCTCTCCTTTACTTTTTTGTTAAAAAATATAAATGAATGAAAACATCTAAATAAACATTGGGGGAAATGAGCCCTATTGTGACATGTGTATCATTATTTACAAATTACCTTGTGGTTACACTGTGCGTTCTATATACAAGTGGATACGAAGAAAGTGATAAAATTTCTTTGCTGATACGACCTTTCAAAACAGGGTACGATGATCTGCTAAGTGCTTCCACAGGTATAGCAAATGCAAAGCTGTTTTCTTTGAAGAAGTTCTTATTGTTATGTCGGTTCCGACATTGTGATTATGAGAAACTCGTGTGGTCCTGCTGCTCATGTGAATGTCCGAACTGGCCTTTCTCAGTAAGTTAATGTATCAGTATGTTAATGATCATACTGACGTGCTTAAGCGGATGCAATATAAGTAAGGCATGAGAGGGCCTGTGTACTTCTTTTATAAATATAAATTTCTATAGGAAGCTACACAGGGGTTTTTACCCCGTTCACTCAAAGGGGTATTCAACTAGTACATAAATAAAGATCTGGAGAGAATACTCCCCCCCCCCCGGCAGCAGATTGTGCCCCTTCTGTCCGTTGGGCAGACTCTAACGCCACTCCTGAAGGTATATATTATATATACAGAACGCCACTCCATGTCTCCTTATCTGATGCCAATACAGCAACTGTACCGGTTGGGTGGACATAGCTATATTTTAAATCTAATTTTGCACATCATCTATTCAGATGCCGACCAAAGTTGCTCAAGCCATTTTTCCATATCTGTTATTATGTTACTTCCCCCTTCTGTTACTACTTCATCGCTTTCTTCTCGGAAGGAATCTTGATAAACTTCTTCGTCGTTAATTTTTCACAATTGCCTCTATACTTTTTAAGCATGCAACAAAAGGACTAAACTTTTAGCAATCACTTTTATATCAGAAACGTAAGTTGTTATATAAAAGTAAATGTCCAATAAAGCTCAAAACACTTTTATAACTGTCAATTACACCATTGTAACCATAAATTTGAAAGGTAACAATTATTACAATATGTAAAATTTTTTAAATCTAAAACATAAGAAGTGAAAAAAATTAAATCTTAGATTGGGGAATGATTCGTTTTTAAATATTTTCATATTGCTCATTATTGCTATTTGTTATTTAATATTTTATTCAAAACGCAAAGCCGTATTCGAACCACTTAATTTTATAGATTATTACTTTTGAAAATTGAAGAATACTTTCACTTTAAAATTGCATTAGTAAAGATCATTTATCTATTAAATTATAGAAAGATGTTAATTTTAACACTTTATTACATATTACAATGTCAGTATACTGTACGTATTTTAATAAATGTAGCGATTATTAACAAAAATAAGTAAAGTTATTTCATACCAAGTTAATTATAAATTTAAAGTTATGATAAAATATGCTTAAAATTTTAAGAATAAATTGATTATTACCTTTATAAAGTAATCGAGAAAAATTTATTTCATTTTGGTTGCCTTTCGCAATTCTCCCTCGGCTCTTTTTAACACTAACTCCTCCTTTTCAGAAGAATTTTTATACCGCCACACATCATTAGTTTTACATTGAATATCCTTCAAATGTTTGTCTGATGAAGACTTTTTGAAACTTTCAAAAAAAATTTAATACAATATTTCTCGAAATGAAGACATATTTTCGATTCGACTTGTTTTATGTACTGTGCGGTTTTAAAAACTCCCGAGACACCAGACAGTAGAGATGTCGGCCAATATGGTTACGAGGAGGTGTGAGGTGATTAGTTTGGTTTCGGAACAAATTGGCGGAAGAATCGTTCTTGAAAACGAACGAAAAATTGTGCATGATGTTGTCGATGGAAAACAACATCATTAAGATACGAAAAGATCGATCGAAGGAAAACAATATTATTAATAAGCAACATCGAAGCTAAACAACGTATAATACAATGAAAAAATTAGTTTAAAAACAATTAAAAGCATTTTTCATTTTCGTTTTCCAAATAATGGAAAAAAAGATCATCGAAACAATTATCCACTTAACTCTCATCGGATATTAACGCTATGAAATTGAATAGTGAAAAAAACATGCCAGAGAACAAACGAAAAAGAAAAAAACTGAACTATTATTGTTAAAAAAAACTATGAGAACCTAAGGGGAAAAAAACCGTCAAGTGATTAGCAGACGTAATGTCTACCAAAGATCTGCGGTTTGAGAATATTCGTTATTTTATTGTATTTCCGCTTTCAGTGAGATTTTTTTTAGTACATACTAAGATTAGGTTAGGTTAGGTTGCATTAACGTCCCGTTTTGAAGCAACACGAGGGCTATTTAGGGACGGAACTCGTAATTTTGAACCGTGGTCAGATGACGACGACGACACCTGAGCTGGCACCCCCTCTCCAAGCTTCCGCGCCACACCAACGGGAGGACGTTTGGCCACTACGTATGATTTAGCGTGAAGCAGGCCCCATACACGGCGGATCTTCTGTGGAATTGGGTTTTGAACTAGGCCACCGCGGCCTCTAGTGCATACTAAAAAGATGTATTGTTTAGCAACGGATTCGGAAACCCTCCGCGCTTTTGCGCATGCGCCGGGCGGAGTTATTTTCATCAAAATAGGGGGAAAGTGAAGAATGGAAGGGTGATGTTTACATTTTACTGAGCGTGACCTAACAAAGAACTCCGGGAATGCGCTCATATGACTCATTGCCTGACACCTCTTTCCGGTGTAAAATCGTCCAAAAGTGGTTGTCTCACAATCCTTTGCTGAACAGTAACTTCAAACGTGACTAAGAGTATATATTTTTTTATACACGAAATATTGAATGAGTTTCAAGTTTGTTGTAACATGTTTATTTGTGCTTGCTTGGAAACTCGTATTGTCACAATACAACATATTGGTCCATTTCATTCGAACACATCATTGGAAATTTTTAAAAAGTTCTCAGAAATAAGCCTCATGCATCAAACATTATTATGAGCTGTCATCTTCAGCTATTATAAAGAAAAGATATTCTTATCCATTGCTGTCAATGAACATTCATCCTATCTATCGTTTATGTTTTTCTTGTGTGGTTAAAATGCTTGACCTCAGAACACCATTGAAAAAAATACTTCAAGTTTAATTTTCTTTTGCCAAATTTAATTTTTTGTCAAATTTAATTTTTTTAATTAAATTATTTTTGCAAGTTACAAGAGATTTTCGGAATTAAAGTGATTTTAATATCTTACGTAAGCATCCCTCATACCCCCTCTCCCCCCTTGTCAGCAAAAATAAGTAAATCGCACCCCCCCCCTTAGGTGCTTACGTAATATTTGAATGGCCCCATACAGGGTGTCTACTCTAAACGTGGCCCAATAGTTAATTTCTAAACCGCTAGGTATAGGCATATAATTCCAATTGGAAAAAGACTTTAAATGGCGTAAAGGGTTAGAGAATATCCTTAATCTATAATATAAAGCAGAAAATACATATGTCTGTCTGTCTGTCCGTCCGTATGTCGGTCACAAGAACTCCTCCTAAACGGTGTATCGTAGCGACATGAAATTTGCACACGACATTCTAGAGCACATTTCTAGGTCAACGGTGCTATTTTCAACTTTCAGAGTTAATTAGTTCTTAGGATATTTAATTAACTAACGAAAATTAGCCGCTCTTAAGCCTAATGCTTAGATGGTTTTTGCCAATAACTCCTGAAATACTTATTGCAAGAAAATAATTGTTACGCCATCTTAAAGAGCAGAAAATTAGTTTTTTAATGATATTAATTCCATTGGGGTGAAGTATTTTCTCTTATTGTTATTAACGTTTAAAAATATGCAAGGTGCGTTCGAAAAGTTCGGTGAATGGTCCCATAGTTGAATAACCGCGCTGGTTCGGATGCTGCGCTCAAGCTGACGCAGTGAGAGGCATGACAACTAGTGCCCCCTAGCGTCCAAATCACGACAGTTAAGCAGAAGTGCGCGCCACGACCAATTTAAAGAGTGAGTGTGAGAAGGCCCGTCACTGCGGATGGAGCAACGCGTGAACATCAAGTTTTGCTTCAAATTAGGCAAAACGGTGACGGAGACGCATGAAATGTTAGTGAAAGTGTACGGTGTGGAAACAGTGAGTAAAAAGTGTGTTTTTGAGTGGTTTAAACGCTTTAGAGACGGAAAGGAAGATGTCGAAGATGAGCCGCGTTCGGGTCGACCGCCAACAAGCACAACTCCAGACAACATCGAACGAGTGCGACGGATGCTTGCGGATGATCGACGGCTGTCTTTGAGAATGATTGCAGAAGAATTGAAGATAAGCCTAGACAGTATGAGAAACATTATTCACGAACATTTGCAAAAGCGTAAGAAAAAGGTCTACGCTTTTCCGACATTTCGCAGGTCCAGCAACGTGTGACAACTGTGCTTCGAGAGATACCGAAATAAGTGTTTGCTGACAGTTTCCAGCAGCTGTACAACCGATGTCAAAAGTGTATTGTAGCTAATGGTGATTACTTTGAATGCCAGTAAAAGTATTTTGTTTGTATACATTGTTTCCTTTATTTTATGAGACCATTCACCGAACTTTTCGAACGCACCTTGTATTTTAACGCAATATTTAACAATACTTTCTATTCTTATATTAAGTTCAGACCAATTTACTGTTTATCAAATTCTCCATTCACGTGTTTCATTAACGGAGGCAGAAACACACGTGCTGTGTGATTAAGAAAATATTGCTTTTATTTGAACATTAACTCAAAGACAATGTTCTTACTGCCGTTTTTATTTTTAAGCATATACAACTTTTACTATGCACGTGCAATAATCCAATGACGTTAGTTTGATTACAATGCGATTTTTCGAGTTTAATTTTATTCCTAATTAGTGTGTAAGGTCATTGAATGTTTTTTAATTCCGGAACAACGGAAAATGCGGCGGAAAAAAATTGTTTTATTTAGTTTTTCTAAAATACTTAACCAGTTAGTGATTTTTCTTAAATTATTTACTTTATGAATATCCAAAGAAAGGCAAATATATTTTATTCTGAAAGTCTTACCATAATGCATTAAAACTAGTCGTGGTACAAGCAAGCTAAAGAACACAAATAAAAAACAAGTGAATTGCATTTCTTTCAACGAGCTGAGAAACGAAAGAACGAGACTCATAAAGAAAAACTGTTTATTTAGTTTAAAGAAAATACCTAATCAGCCTGCGATTTTTCTTAAACTTCTGATAATATTTTGTTTTTAAATGCCTAAAAGAAAGAAACAGGCATTTAATCTTTCACGTCTCGTCACAATGCGTAAAAAGCAGTCGCGGAAGAAGCAAGCCGAAGAGAAAAATCGCATATCCGTGAATTGGACAGAATATATCAAGCTGCTGGACGAGCGAATGAAACCGCTGAAAAAACTGAACGGCGACGTTCTGAGGACAGATTTCGAACAATTGCAAGACGAAATAACACGAGTGCTGAAGAAACTCAACAGCGACATTCTGACGACCGATTACGGGCAAGTGCAAGACGAAATAACATGACTGCTGAAGAAACTGAAGAGCGGCGTTCTGAGGATAGATTGCGAAAAATTGCAAGACGAAATAACACGAGTGCTGAAGAAACTCAACAGTGACATTTTGACGACCGATTACGGGCAAGTGCAAGACGAAATAACATGACTGCTGAAGAAACTGAACAGCGATATTCTAACGACCGATTACGGACAATTGCAAAACGAAATAATGAGTCTTTTGAACCAGCGCCAGGCGTCAGATCGCTTACGAACTTTAAACTCGAGAGCTACTGAAAGCAATGGGAAGCGAGAGCAAAGGATTCATTGAAATGCATTTGGAAACCAGAATCGAATAGAGGATGAAACTTTTGATGCTCGGCGTAATACGCTCCAGCTAGAAAGAGTGAGACAAGGCACTTTGAGGGCAAGTAACTGGCTTTATTTGAAGGACGAAGCACTTCATTATGATCCTAATTCAGACTATCCCAATTTTCCACAGATAGTCATTGGTAGTATATCGTCGAAGTGCACATTTTGCGGTGCTCTGAAATTTGAAGCCGAGGCATCAGGATTACACTGTTCCAATGGAAAGGTTTATTTACCCGAACTCCCTCAATTACCAGAACCATTGAAGAGTTTGATGGAAAGGAATCATCCAAAATCGAAAGAGTTTCTGGGGATGATCCGTAAATACAATAGCAGTTTTCAGATGACTTCCTTTGGAACCTCATGGCCCATGTTGGACTCTACAGTATTTATGCCAACTTTTCGAATTCAGTGTCAAGTATACCACAAGGCCTGGTCGCTTATGTCGCTTCCCAATGAAGAAGCGAAGTTCCTCCAAATATACTTCCTTGGAAATGAAGAAGCTGAAGCGAAACGTCGCTGTACGTTGATTCCCGGGACCACCAAAAGTTTAATCGAATCCTTGCAAAAGATGTTGCACGAAAACAATCATTACGTTCAAAAATTTAAAATGGCGATAGAGGATAACCCAACCGAAGACCTACAGATTGTTATTAAAGCAGATAAGAAACCAATAGAAGGCCACGAACGTGTCTTTAACACACCGGCGTTAAATGAAGTTGCCATCATCATTGCAGGAAATGACTTTGAGAAACATGACATTGTCTTGACAATGCGCAGCAACGAGTTGAAAAATATTTGCGAAACACACATTTCACATGATGCCTTACAGTATCCGCTTATGTTTCCACGTTGTGAGGATGGATACACAATTAATATCAACAGGGTTCTCACTCTTATTGAAGAAAAAAATTCAAGGACTTTTAAAGAAAATTCAAGGACCTTTTGCGGAAAATTCAAGGTTGGTTGGTTGGGGTTTAATGGCGCAAGAGCCATTTTTGGCTAAACTGCGCCAATCAAATGGTAAAATTCAACACAGAGGTACTAAAATTTTAAAAATCAGTGAAAATGTGAAAAGGAAATTGTTTGAAATGATCCAGATGTAAAAAAGCAAAAAAAACAAGTTAAAAGGACTAAATGCTCATAAAATACCCAATGGTCTTTAAAAATATTTGGATGGTATGTCTCACCCACCAAGTCTTGTAAAGTTACAGACGATGAATTAAAATGATACTCACGATGACATTTAAAAGAAGGACATTCAATTAAAATATGTTTAATAGTGAAATTTTCATGACATGTGGGGCACAATGGTGCTCTCTCGACAAAAAGGAGATGCCTGTGAGTGAATCGAGTATGTCCTATACGGAGGCGAGTCAGTTTGACATCAGCCTCTCGTATGGGCAGAATGGGCCACAAACCAATTAAAGGTTTGACAGAACGTAGTTTATTGTTAGACTGAAGACTCCATGACTGCTGCCAAACAGAAAATAAATGAGAAACGAAAGACTTTTTAATATCCGGATAAGGAAGTGCTCGCGGAAGAAAAGCTGAGGCAAATTTTGCAATAGCATCAGCTATTTCATTACCAGAAATCCCTACATGACTCGGAACCCAGCAGAAAATAATATGAAAACCGTTATTCCGAAGACCCTGTAAAACGGATAAAATTTCCAAACCAACCGGATGCATTTGAGTGTCATAATGAGAAAGAGTTTCCAAAGCACTCATGCTATCAGTATAAATAATAAAGTTGCGCTGGCTAGAAGGCGAAATGTCCTGGAGAGCACAGAAAATTGCCACTAACTTAGCAGTAAAAACAGAGCAACAATTATGCAGACGATAGCTCAGTGTATCAGATGGAAAAACTACACCACAACCAACATGTCCATCTGATTTCGAGCCGTCTGTAAAAATTGGTACAAAAGAGGAATACTGATAGCGATGGTGATGAAAAAGTTGTTGAAAAGTAACCGGGGCAGTTGAGGATTTATCAAATCCTGAAAATGGATTCAAAAATGAAAATTGTGGAATATCCCAGGGTGGAAAAGTAAAGAAATCAGAGAACTGAACGGAAACATTATTTAAGTCCTAGTCATGCAGAAGTATTTTGGTTCTCTCACCGGAAAATTCAAGGACCATAAAATTACATATTGTAGAAATTGCACAAAACTGAATTTTTCACTTGAAAAACTGTAAAACGTGTCTATACACTAGATATTTCAATTGTTCTGATTTTAACTACAAATTAAAATATAAAAAATAATAATAAAAATAAGTTATAAAAAATTTTTCAAAAAAAAAACCGACCATGATTTTTTTAATATTTGATGTCAATAGGACAAGCGACAGTGTAGAAGCAATAATGAATAACAATAGAATCTTAAATGAAAACTTGAAATATACTGAGATAAAATCAAAAATCGTATCTAATTTGTCTTGGATATCCATAAGTCAATCTCAATTGAACACTAAAGACATTTACAATTAATAACTATTTTATGCTTTTTGGAACAGATCTTTTATAAACCTTTATATTATAGCTTTTAAGATCAAACCTTGCCATTTTAGTAATTTAATCACAATCTAACAATGATTCAAACAGAATAAAAACTAAATTTTTAAATAAAAATTAATTTTAATTTTGACCTTCTAAAGAGACAATAATCAAAAGTAGATATCAATACATGATTGATTAAAATTTTAAACATTTGAAATAAATAAAAATAAGTCACTGATATTTATCCCCCACCTAGATATAAGTTTCAAGTCTAAGCAGCGAAATTAACTCTCCATACTGAAAGGTCCGAAACGTAACGTGCAACCAACCTACGGTTCGAGAACGTCCCACTCTCTCTGTAAATTTTCCGCCTTGGGGGGGAGGGGATATTTCCTAGAACTGTTAGGGAAAGTCCGAACACAAATTCACTGTAATCCTCAAAACTGGCCATTAACATTTCAACACCGAACCAATTTCTTTCAAATAAAACCCCTTAAGATTGTCAGCTCTCATTGCGTTTTTTTTTTTTGGGGGGGGGCCGGGGGGGGTGCTCAGAGTATCCTACGAATCAGAGGGTTAAAGCCTACGAACTTACTTACTTATACTTATTATTATTAGGTACTTACAAGAGTACTGTTTGCTTGAAAACCCCGAGGGATTCCGAAGGTCACGGACTACCCCTCTTGAACTATTTTACTCTGCAGAGGGGGATAAGCGGCGAGGAGAAACATGAATGCATTCCCAGAGTTTTTTCGGGGACCTTCATATTTCGCGTTGAGGAGAAAATGGGGGCACAGATTATCGGCGGGTCGCATAAGAATTCAAGGACTTTCACGGACCTCATCATTTTTTCAATGACTTTCAAGGACCTAATTTCATCTAAAATTTTTCAAGGACTCTCAAGGACCGTGGGAACCCTGATCAATCAAGTTGATCCAGGGACATCAAATCAAATTAACAAGATGGTATCTGCAATGTCGTTCTACACCTATCGTTTAATGATGCGATCGACAGAGAACCGTTTGTTGAACTACAGACAACTTTTGCATCAATATTTGGTTGATATGTATGCCAAAATTGAGGCGGAGCGATTATTATTCATCCGACTGAATCAAAAAAAGCTGCGTGTTGATGAATATATTCATTTGAAAAATGCAATTAAAAATGATAGTGACCCAGCTAATCATGGAAAATTGGTCATTTTACCCTCAACGTTTACTGGTTGTGCAGGAATTTGCTCAAGATGCCGTCACTTACGTTCGTCACGGAGGAAAGCCATCAATATTCATCACATACACTTTCAACCCAGATTGCAAAGAGATGGCTTAAAATGTGACTAATGGCCAATCAAAAACTAATAGACATAATTTGGTTGCAAGGATCTTTCGGCAAAAGTTAATAAAATTCATGAATGTGTTGATAAAAGGCCAAGTTTTTGGTTCTGATAAGTATTGAATCCATCGAATGGCAGAAACGTAGACTTCCGCATTCACATATTTTGATTTGGCTAACGAACACATTAAGACCAAACCAAATTGATGTTATTATTTATGCAGAAATTCTTAATCCTAATCTTAATATAAATAAAAGTCATTGTGGGTATGTATGTTCCACATCTCCTCCTAAACCACAGCACCGTTTAGAACCAAATTTTGCATACTTATTATTTAAGACAAGAGGAAGATACCTGTCACCTTTTCAAAGTACAAAAGTTAATTAAACAGTCAGTTAATTAGAAATTAACCGAAACCGTTTTTCCGCAATAACTTCGTTACAATTTGCTCCACAAAAGATATTTTTATTCCATCTTAAAGTTCAAAATTTTTCCTTTTCAATTGATACCAATTTTATATCTGTTAAATTTTCCCTCCAATTTTTATTAATTTTTAAAAATTTAATAAATAATTGATTACCCGCAGACGATTTTGAAATAACGCACATTTATAGCTACTCCGTTGCTAGGCAACGGTTCGACTTTGAACTAATATACCTTTATTTCTAAAATTTTTGTTTTTTTCCATAAATATATTTTATGTAAGACGAGAGAGAGATCATCATCAACTTTTAAAAGCCCTAATCTTATTACATTTTCAGTTAATTGGAAATTAATCAACAATTTTCCGTGACATTTTTCGAAAATATGCATGATGTCACAAAAACTATTTTTACACATATTTAAAGTTTAAAAAATTATCTTTTCATGACACAGGTTGACGTTCAATTCGTTGCCCTCATTTTAAAAATTTTTCAAAAATTAAATTGTGTATAAAATTTACAATTTATAACACTTTATTTAATGGTGAAGAACAGGAATACATAAGAAGAATGTTGCTATCTCACATTAGAAGAATTCCGGGTGAAGACTAATTTTATTATTTTTTATTCATATTTATTTCAAGGCTTTTTCTTAATTAAAATTTTACTATGTAATTAATTGTCCCAAAACATACGTTAAAATCTTTCTTGTATAGCCAGATTTATGAACAAAATTTGAAGTACCTATGCAACAAAAAATGAGGGGTCTATTCTAGTACCCCCGGTTGGGGGGTGAGGGGTCAGTTTTCCTGTTGTTACGGGGCGGAAAATGTGAGGTCGCCCAACCAAACCGGGGGTACCAGAATAGACCCATTAATAACTTATGTAGAAAATTAGCTATCGGCGGTTTATAAAAATCGTCTGGTTCAATTGATATTGTAAGGTTTCCTTCCCGCGAGCTTAATTCCCATGAGAAAAAAGAGTGCCTGCCCTTTTGATATTGGCGGTAAACAGCAGGAGAGTTGCACCTGGACATCGCTAACGAGACGGGTGCAAGGAAAAGGACTTCACACAGAGGGCCGCCACAATGTCGAGGAATAAATCACTGTCAGCGCTCACATTAGCTGTACCTTTGGTGATTCCTGAATAGGCCGGTGGTGACGAAACTCAAGAATCTTCCCAGAATAAGAGGTGGACCACTCGGAAGGTGAGTTGTTGGTCAACCAGAGTACGATTATCCAGTGAAGGGAAAGATAGGAGGGGCTTCACCACTTCATCCACCCCCTGAAGGAGTGAATAAAAACTGATGAACGGAGAGAAAAAGGGGGATTAGGTCTCGAACGAGGTTTCAGGCTGCGGAGTACCGAAGAAAGCTGTGTGATCAGCGGATTGAAAGT
The DNA here is from genome assembly GCA_013235015.1 of Araneus ventricosus. Taxonomy (NCBI): domain Eukaryota; kingdom Metazoa; phylum Arthropoda; class Arachnida; order Araneae; family Araneidae; genus Araneus; species Araneus ventricosus. The sequence continues at coordinate 101,078 of BGPR01000130.1, forward strand.
CCCGACTGAAGTCGGACTTTGATAGACAAACCCGAGGAATCGGCATCCCCGAACTCTCGCCTCTTGAACTTGCGAGCACGCTTGGTAGTCTCGTAGTTTGGTATCACGTGGATAGGTGGAAATTATCCATCCGATAATTACTAGTCTTTCTGGACTAAATTCTCATGGAACTTTGACGTTTTAGAACTATGATTATGTTGGTTCCTTTGTAAATAGTCATATTTAATCAAGACTTCTCTGCGAGAAGTGACTCTTAATTATTGCTGTATGAAATAAAAGTACTTAGGCCAACCTAAGCTTGAATTATTTGGTCACACTTAGGCCAAGACATTACAGCAATATTCTCATTTTAATCATAAAACCTTTCAGAAGATAAAAGAATTTTGAATATTGTAATTTTCTACACAAAAGTAGTTTTTAACATCAAAAATATTAGACGTGAAAATATATTAATCCCGAGCAAAGCCGGGCATAACAGCTAGTAATATAATAAATGCGAAAGTGTGTCTGTCTCTCTGTTTGTTACGCTTTGACGACCAAACCACAAAACCGACTTGGATGAAAATTGGCAGAGTTGTAGCTTGAAACCCAAGAACGGACATAGGGTAGGTGAAATCACGTTAAATTAATTTTTTTGAGTACAGATAACAATTAAATAATTAACAAAGAAATCCCATTGACTCCGCAATTCGCGATGAAGATTATTTTATTTTTCAATCAATTGCCACGTAATCCTTTTTTCCGCTGTAACTTCGAAACAAATTGTCCGATAAAAATCATTTTTATACCTTCTTAAAGTTACAAATTTTACCTTTTCAATGATGCCAAATTTATTTCTGTAACATGTTTTCTTCAATTTTATTCATTTTTTAAAGTTTAATAATTTTTACAAACGTGCAGACGATTTTGAAATAACACAAATTTATAGCTACTTCGTTGCTAGACAACGATTAGACTTTGAACTAATTTACTTTTATTTCTGAAAATTTTGCTTATGTTACAAATATCTATAAAATAAGGCGAAAATTACATGTATCTGTCTGTCTGTTGGTCACATGAACTCCTCCTAAACGGTGAACGGTAGCGACATGAAATTTGCACAGGACATTCTAGAGCATATTTCTTTGTGGTCAAAGGTGCTATTTTTAACTTTCAGAGTTAATTAGTTCTTAAGATATTTAATTAAATAACGAAAATCAGCCGCTTTTAAGCCTAATGCTTAGAAGTTTTTTGCCAATAACTTCTGAAATATTTATTAGACAACAATTATTTTTATGCCATTTTAAAGACCAGAAAATGATCTTTTTCATGCTATTAATTTCATTGCGATGAAATGTTTTCTCTGATTGTTATTAAGGCTTAAATATATTTTTGTAACTTAATTTCTAAGAATACTTTTTATGCTTATAGAAATAAATTCAAGCCAAATTACTGTTTCGCGCGCGGGCTTTTGCGGGGTTAAAGTTAATATAAGAAAATTTCGCTTTCTTTGACCATAAACAACAGAGGAGACTTTACACTTTCGGTTTCCTGTTGTGGTAGCATTTACAGCTTTTAATAAGGTTACGCAGTGATCCAATGACGTTAGTGAATTATTCTCTCGATGTTTTGTTTAACTTTCACAGTGAGGTATTACAGAATATCCATCTGTAGATACGGTAATGGGCATTAACAAGGAACATCATATCTTGTAGAGCTCTTCAACATCTTAGAATTGTCAGGGGCACCTTCCGACAAGCCGAGATCGATAGTCGGTGTGCCAGTATTACTAATACTTAACCTCGATATACTGAGACTGCGCAATGGCACACGGTTACAAATTACACACCTTGGTCCAAACGTCATGAAAGCTACTGTTATGACTGATATAGGGAGAAGAGAGAGTGTTTTAATTCCACGCCTTCCTATAATACTGAAGGATCTATCATCTCAGTTCGAAAGGTAACAAATCCCTTTAAAAATGGTATTTGCCAGGCTCAGGGCCAGACACTGAAAGTGGCAGGCGCACATTTGGAAAAACCATATTTTTCGCATGGGCAACTAACTATATGTGGCGTGTTCACGTGTGTCCAGCCTACACAACCTCTACATTTGTGCAAATAACGTGGTATACAAAAGTGTATTAGCATAGATAAACAATGTACATAACTATATCAGCATACATGTACAGTATACTCCTGTCAGCCGTCCAATTAAGTATTATCAAATGACAGAACTTTTACTTTCCCCTTTCAGAATGCAACAAAACATTTGCATTCGTGAATTAGAAAAAAGAATAATTCAAATTCTTCACGGACGAAGTCGCGGGTAACAGGTAGTAATAAAATAATTTTTTTAAAAATTTTAAGGTATAAGCTTTTATTCAAAATGCACTTTAAATTAGAAAATACGTTTGCACATTATAATTTCATTAAAATGAACTCAAAAGTAAAAAGTAATTTTTCTGATCACAATAAATTGCTTGGTTCGAATAAAAGCGTGGGCGCCTTATATAGCACCTTATATTTTGTGTATATTTCCTTAAACAAATGGAATATTCCTAGAAGGTAAAGGCGCCCAAGCTTTAATTCGAGCCATGCATTTTATTGTGATCAGAAAAATATTTTTTACTTTTGATTTCATTTTGACGAAATTATAATATGTAAACGTATTTTCTCATTTAAAGTGCATTTTGAATAAATGCTTATACCTTAATTATTTTTTTATTTATTCTATTTTCTACTCTTTAGTGACGGCTGACACGAATACACACGAAATGTTAGGTATAGTAAATCAAATTCAAATATTGAATTCTCCAATATAAAACACATATTAAAATTATTATATACATATATACAAATACATTTTTAAAATGATTTTATGACATTAACTTTTTAAAATATAAATCCGTCACATATTACGTGAAAACTTATAATTTTTATCAACAATGTAATAGAAAAAAGAGAGAATCGATCTACACAACTTTCTCTTTTTGCTTTCAGTGCGAAACGTTTGGCACACACAAAGTAAAAAAAAATATCTACTTCTGGTTGTCGGCGAATTCTAATAGAAAGTAAACCCAAGACGCGTAGAAACACGAGCTACGTCATTCATCGGTGCAGCGTCGGAAGTATAGCGTATTCTCTTTGACTATGTTAATGTTGTTACAAGCCTACGCAACGTGAGGTTACCACCTTTCAAACTTTATCGTCCAAATATAGGGCTAAAATTTTAATATCATTTGGTTAGGTTTAAAATAGGTATAGATTGCATTTTATTTTGCATATTATTGTATTGTCTCCGGAAACCCACCACTGTGCTAAATTTCAAAGCTGTAGCTCGATTGGAAGTGGGTAAGAAATCGATCTCAAGACTTGAGGACAAGACACTCAAGTTGAATAAAAGCTTATAAAAAGTACAAACTCTAATACTTCCTCCTTTGCAAAATGATACATTTACTGAATGACTTCGTTTATAATCTTCAGCAGTGTCTTAACATATTTATTTGTTTCGCATATTTTCTTGCTGCCTAATGAATTTTACATTGTTATATTTTTAAATATTGTACTGGATTAACGTACTCGGTACTGTTTTTCTACAGTTCAGCACAGAATTTTTTTTCCATGAGTCGTAACACTTTTGACAAAAGAAATTATTAAAAAAATAATAAAATGTTCCATGCTGTAGAAAAATATATTAAAAAAAAGGGTAATAATAACAACTTTATTCCAAGGACATTTATTGACAGGTTACGTAAAGTGTCTTTTTTTCCCCTTTTTTCTTTCTTTGTGTATGTCTGTGTGTTACGTTCTGATCAATTTCGCCTTCTACTTTAAGTTCACGATAGACCATGTTTTAAATCTAAATGGATCACGTTCTAATTTACACTTTTGATTTATTTGTTTTATACTTTTTGATATAAACTTATATTCAATTTATGTCATTGTCGTTAAGAAAAATAAGCTGGCAAAATCAAAAATGTATTCACTTTTTTTTCGATTTCTCTTTCAAAAATTTATTTTACGTCATTGTGGGCCTTTTTTTATATTTTTGAAGTCATGATGCCACGGGCAACGCCTTGCGGTATGGCTAGTTAGTCATATTCAGTAAATGCTTTTCGCACAATAACATTTCAAAGACTTAGTCTTCTGCGACTAAAACTGACCGAGTTATGAAGCTTTGAATATCGTTGTTTTTGACGATTTTAGACCATTTCAATGGTAGCCTCAACGTAGATAGAGAGAAATCTATCAGAGTTTGAGAATTGTTTTATAAAAGTGCATGGCTGATTCTCTTTATCGTCTTTCTTTTAGCTAATTTTTTACATTTTAAATAGGTCAACATTATAATTTTATGTAAGTGGATACTCTAATGGGATGGAATTGTAGTGGTGTGTGTGTAGGTGATATCTGAATGAGAGAAGATATTTCATAATAATCATTTCTAAACCATGCAATCTGTTTCAATAAATGTTTCCAGGTAATTATGTTTTGTGTCTCTTTACGGCCCATGGAAAACTTACTTTATGGGTGACCGAATACCTTAACGATATTAAACGTTTGTGTTCAGTGTATACATAATCTAAATTGTAGTTATTAAAACTTTTTAGGAGGGGTCTTCTATATTGTGAAACAAAACTCTACAGTCAAGTAGCAATAATTTCAACGAACGAACTGACGATACTTCAGATGTTTTAAAACAAATACAGTTATCAATAATACTTAAATATATACTTATGAAAATTTATATTTTAAGTCATATCAGTATACAAATGCTAAAAGCTCATTAACACTTTTTCAGTTTATAACTAGGGGAATTTGGGATAAAACCGGGTAGCTAAGGTTCGAAGGCCTCTTGGAGCTAACATATTTGATATAGAGTTTGTCGAATTTTATTAAAATATTCGTTGTTTATCGCAGTACAATATACCTCTCCAGGAAATTCTCAATTTCATTACTTTTTTTATCAATGATTTTTTTTTTTAAAAAAAGTCAAACTACCCGGTTTTTCCCCACTAGTTGGGTAAAACCGGGTACACATGTTAACGTTAAGGGAAATTTGGAAAACTCGATTTTTAGTGGAAAAGATGCAATCATTTTCATTTTGTATCACATTTTAAGAACCTTAGCTACAAATTTCACATGTAGAGAAGTTGTCATCTTCCTTCGCGCCATTGCAGCTTTCGTGGGCACAGCTAGGAGAGTTTTAGATAGATTCCTGGAAGTCTACCTATTGCAAAGGTTCTCATGACACGACTTCTGCAAATCCTACCCGATCATGACCCCTAGAACCCAAAAACACCCTCTGTTAAGAAGTTTATATATATATATATATATATGTAATAATCTCACTTAATTTTATTTGAAATTCTAATATTATATATTTTAAAGTCTTAATGTATTCCAAAATCACTTTTCTTAAACTCCAGTTTCGTTCTATTTCCCTCTCTGGAGGTATAAATCTCGCGTTTTGACACATTTATTGCTAAAAGAATATTCTAATTGCTTCATAAATTAATTTTGGTTAAATGTGTTGTTTGAGTGTGGCAAATTATTTATATTACATGACTTAAAAGAAAAATCAATAAAAGAAATATTACTATACTCAGAGATATAAATAATGAATAAACAAAATAAAATAAATAATAACGCCAACTCCCTCCATTCTGAGGCCTCGGGAGATCAGTTCTTGTACTCTTTCGACTGCTATAACAGATTGAGAGTGTAGTTAGGTTGTTAAAAAATTAAAAGAAATAATTTTCACAGGAGATTTTGCGATGTGGATTAGCACAGAGTTTGACCATCAAAACCAAAAATGCTCATCTCTGCAGGCTGTAATATCCCATCGTATCTTTCTTCCTAAACAGAAAATTCTTTACTTTATAAAAAATAAATTAAGTCATAATTTTTAATTGCCATACTACCATCACGACACTTATAACATTTAAATTTCCTGATTTCTGAAAACGAAAAGAAAAAGAGAAATTGAAACAATTTATATTGTAGAATTATATAGCAATGTTTTTTATTTGTTTACATTTAGAGTTTTTTACAGGTATCAAGAATTTTTACAGGAAGTACAAGAGTTTACATTTGTTCATATTAATGTTATGAAGTACATTTGAAATTATTTTCATGTTCATGATAAAGTGAAGGGAAAATTTTATAAGAATTCTATCTCAAATTTAAATTTATTATTTGGGCAACCCTGTAAGATACGGTTGTGTGTCAAGGGCCCTGGCGCACACACGCGTCTTGCGGAGGGGGGAAATTGTAATAATAGCACTTAATTTTATTCCAAATTCTAATATTTTATATTTTAAAGTCTTAATGTATTCCAAAATCACTTTTCTAAAACTCCAGTTTCGTTCTTTTCCCACGCTGGAGGTATATTAAATCTCTCATTTTGGCATGTTTATTACCAAAAGAATATTTTAATCGCTTCTACGCGCACACAAATTGCGAAATCAGCGACTTATTGCCGCCAGGCATTTTCCCTAAAACACTTACGTAATATACTAAAAATAGCTATTATTCCTTTCACTTTGATCACATGTCTATCTGCTAAATCCCTACTTGAGAAAAAGAAGGGATCTTCTGTTCACTTTTGGCTTAAAACTTAAAGCATGATGTACGTACATTTCGTCACTCTCCAATAATAAAAATGAAATTAGTTAATAACTCGGCTTGTATTTATTTAACGACTACATTTAACGAATACATTATATATATATATATATATATATATATATATATATATATATATATATATGTGTGTGTGTGTGTGTGTGTGCGTGTATACTGTATATGGGGGGAAGTGGGGTAAAGTAAAATCCAAAAAAATGTTTAAGTGTTAACATGTAAATGAAGTCTGTTGCTATGAAAACTATTGAAAAAAGGCAATCCAAAGATATGGAGTTTTCAACAATTAAATTAGTTGCTTGGCTGTGAACAAGCTTAACCAGGTTAAATAAATTTTGCTGTACAAACCATCCCTGTTACTAAAGTTGATGAAAAAATTTATCCTAAAATGAAAGAATTTAGAATATAAAATCATACAACAAAACTAATAAAATATCATACTAATCATACTAACAAAATATCATCGTTATATGGAAACTAGCAAAATTAAATCTATGAAGTACATCAATATATAGCGCTATTATATTCCACTAAAAACAATAAATACACCATTCAATAAATATCCATAGTTATTCACTAAGAATTATAGAATCAGTGTTTTTTCTTATCCCATATATATATATATATATATATGGGATAAGAAAAAACCGTATATATATATATATATGGGAAAGTGGGGCAAATCGGGATACGTAATGTTTGAAGGCCTGTTGGAGCTAAACTATTCGACATAAAGCTTTTCAAATTAAACTAAAATATTCTTTATTTATCAGAGTTTAATCTTTCAGGAAAAGTGACAGTTTTATTACTTTTAATACTAATGATTTTTTTTGTAGAAAAAGTCATAGTATCCCAAAACGGAATACACATGTTAACTCTATGGGAAATTAGGGAAAACTAGATTTTGAGTGGAAAAGTAGCATATTTTTTATTTTATGTGACAATTTAAGAATAAAACAATTTTCTAAGATTCATCAATAGTTATAATAGTTGACAATTCAAGAAAAAAGACTATTTCTTTAAAATTTAACAATTATTACAATAGTTGACAATTTAAGAATAAGGACAGTTTTTTTCGATTTATCAATAGTTACGATATTTAAGAATTAAAGAATAATGACAATCCTTTAAGATTTAACAATAGTTACCGTAGTTGACAACTTAAAAATAAATACAACTACTTTAAGAATAGTAAAAATTAAGTAAGAATTTTAATAATTCATATAACGTAGTTGTCTTTATTCTCCGCTGAAATGCAGATTTAGTGGACTTATTTAGGTTTTTATATAAGAAGGCTTTGGAGTATTGGATTTTCATACTCTTCTCTTTTTGATTGTTTTGTTTTGAGGTTTTCTTTTCCTGTTTTTTGAGTCACAAAAAAATAAACAATTTTCTCTTCTTTAATATCATTTGTTTTCATTTTCTTTTTAACTGTTGGAAATGCTTTCCGTCAGATCATTTGACGCAAAGGTCAAATAGGAATGGCTCTCACTAACTACCAACTATCTCACAACCTAAGAAAATCCTCTTCGGTAACGAAATAGAACAGCGTAATTATTGAAGTAAATCCTTATTCTTTGATAGGGTATAAATCCTTAGTAAACGTATAATAAGCTGGACTAAAAATGATTTTAAATAGTGTAATGATTTTTAATTAAGGACAGTTTAAAATCATACGAACATTGGAGAGTTGACGTCATAAAACAAATAAACCTTCACAGACGAAGTGAATTTAACAACATCATAATGGAAACAATGACAATAATTTTTCTTCCCTAGTGGAGAATAATTCAGTATTTGTCCACTAGAAAGAAGAATTAACAACGCCAATATTAATGTATCCCGTTTTACCCCCACTCTCCCTTATGTATAACGCGTTTTACCAAGTTATCTTGCGAACACGATAACTGGAATAATTTTGATTTAAACTTAACGAGAATGGGATATGTTGGAAGGACGGTGAAAATCTCGGCCGAGTTCATAGATGGGCCCACGAGCTCAAATGGGGTGGAAATGGTGGGGGTGAACATTTTATTTTCCCATAATTCCATTTTCCTTTACGATTGAAGATATAAAAAAAAATTGGAATTAGGCGACTTATTGCCTCATCATGACAAACAACTTTTGTACTGAAACTCTTTTGATGGCTAAAATTGCTTAGAAGTTATGAGCTAAAAAGCTATTTTCAATCCCATTCTCCAGCTTATCATTTTCCCATAGCTCTGTTACGACTAAAGACAGAAAAAAATTTCAATTAGGCTATTTTTTGCCTAATCATAACGAACAACTTTTATATTAAAAGTTTTTTTTGTCAGCCTTAATTGCTTAGAAGTTATGAGCTGAAAAGCTATATTCAATCCCCCCCCCCAAATTTATCATTTTCCATTTTTCTGTTACGATTGAAGAGAGAAAGAAACTTTCAATTAGGCGAATTATCACCTAACCAAAACGAGCAACTTTTATTTTGAAAGTTTTTTGACAGCAAGAATTACTTAGAAATTATGAGCCCCCATCAACCGCATTAACTTCCACTTTTTATATGGTAAACAAGTTGATATACCTTTCCTCCAGATTAAAATGCTATCAAGTCTAATATTTTTAATCTAAAAACTACTATTCAATAAAATTTATAATACTCAAATTCCTTTTCTGATCTGAAATGTTTTTAATTAAAATAAGAATATCAATTGAACCAGACGATTTTTAAAAACAGTCATTTCCTCCATAAATTATTATTTGTTATATAAGTATGGTGCACTCTTGATTATCCGGTAGAGTGGATAATCCGCGCACGGATAATAGAGATTACACTGTACTTCAAATTTTGTTAACAATTACTAAAGTAAAAGGAAGGATTTTAATGAATACTTTGAAACAATTAAATTCACTACTTAGTTATTCATTAAGTTAGTTCATTAGTTATTCATGAAATTAAATCAAATCAATAGTGGTCCTGATATAAATTATTAGTCGTACTTTTAAAATTTCCTTTTAGCATTCGTCCAGAATTCTGTTAATGCATTCTGACAACAGTTGTTCGTATTAGTTTTGTTCTTCAACAATAAAGAATATTGTCAGGAATTCTGTATAAAATTAATTTTGAAAAAAATATTCATAAGTAGTAATTCATGAATTAAATGCGTATTGAATCAATTAGGATATGCGAAATTTAAATGATGGAATAAAACTCAGAAATTAAATTTAAAAAGAACTTAAGTTTAATTCATGAATTGATGTTCCACTGTAATTAAATTATAATAAAATATTTTTTATCTTTGTTAGTGACAATTTTCAAAATGACTAACTTTTCATATTTAATCAAAACAACAACAGAAAGAAAGAATTTAAAAAAAGCATAAAAATTACTTTCTAAGAAAGAAAGAAAACCTACCAATTGAAATTAATTTCTTTACAATACTCGACATGCATGCTTTCGCAAAATCACCATTCTAGTCCATACTTTAGTAAAGTTGGAATCATCAAATAATGATCGCTTTTAAAATATTGATTAATTATGCTAAAATCGTTTAAACTATTCCATGAGTATAGTCTCAAATCTTACTTCTTTCAGTATTATTTTATTTCACAAACTAATTTTTCAATTTCATAAATTACAATTTTTTCCTTCTAATTAGCTAGCTCTGACTAAATTTAGTTTGCAATTTGAACATATTTCTTCCAATAGCAAAAAAGTTAACAAGTATTAAATCTTTCTTGGATATGAAAGATGTTTTCCCTGCATTATGAAATTTGTTGAAATTAAACATAAAATTTTGATTTTCGATCCAATTTGAAGAATAAAAAGACGCAAAAATATTTTAAAGTTGGCTGCTTAAGCGAAAAATTGTCTCAAGTTAGACAAATAGACTTCATTCTAACGTTTGAGAGTTACTCAAGAAGTTAATATGCTTCAGTCTTTCATTTAAAATAACGAAATGTTTTTAACTTTGACGAAGTTTTAGCATACAAAAATGATATCGATTCTCAGTTTTTATCAACTTAAAATTTTGAATGAAGACTCATCACATAAATATATGAATAAAAACTGTAACTTATGAGTGAAAATTGTAAAAATTACGAATTTGCATGATATTTGCTAATTCATATAATTAGGGTTTTATTGAAGCTGGTATATATTTTCTCAAGTTGACTAATTAATTATAGTAAATTTTGTTATACTAAAAACTTACAATTAATTAAGTCTATTAGATTTTGTTAATTAAGCCTATTAGATTTTGTTAAAGTTTTTTCTATAGGTTTACAAGTTTTTCTCTAATTGAAATTAGTTATTTGAAATGTATTTAAAGTTCTTATCATTATATAAATAGCTATATTATAAATAGCTATATTATCCATGATTAGTGAATATTGTAAATTTTTCATAAACGTGATTGAGTGGTAAGTGAATATCTGAAAGGAGTTAATTTTTTAGCATTTGACTTCATCTTGCTCAGTCATAAACTGCAGCCACTTGTCTTGATGTATCACTATAAAAGACAAGACAGTTTCTAAAGACACATCTACTTTAGTGACTATTTTCCTTTTCAGGACTGGGGAAGTGTTTGATTAATCGTCAAATGATTATGAATAATCAGTTGGAAGAAGTAAACGAAGGTTTGTCTTGATTTTGGCAACATATTTTGCCATCGGTGAAAATCAACAGAATATGAAAGCTCTTCATATGTTATGGCGGTCTGTTTCAGATGCTATCATCAATAAATAGGAAATGATAAGGGCGATAAAAAAAATACAGGATGAGGTGAGGATTTATTTCGCATTTGTAACACTTCAATATGGTGGGGAAAATGGTCATTTGCCAGGTCCTGGGACTTTGAAGCATCTTTCAAGATGCAACGTAAGGCAACAACTTGGCAAAAACTTTCAAATACCCTACAATAAATTAGATCTCGATATTCCTAGATCTTTAATATCATTTATAAATTTGGAGGAGGAGGAGTAGAATCACTAATGAATTAGTTGGTCATTTATAATCAATAGTAAACAATAATTTTTTTAAAAAAAATGCCTCTTGTATAGGAAAAAAAAAGCATTTCTCTTTATATTTTCAGAAGTATTAGAGTTGTAGGAGGATGGTAGAGATTGTAAATGATGTGAGACACTTTTCAACTTATAACTTCAAAGCAATTGCATCAATCAAAAATGCTAAAATTGTTTGTTATGATAAGGTGATAATTCGTATAATGTAGAATGTTCTCTAAACTTTAAGGATAAAATACTTAGTGACTTCGAGAACATATATGGGGTAACAAGACAATATTTTTATCGTTAACCTTCTATTTGAGGGAAATCACTTTTGTAACTTTTATGAATATAATAGGCATTGTGTATAAAATATACTTTCTTGATAGAGTTTTGATTTTTGCTTGTAGAATTAAGACATGAGTGGAAAAAAAATAATTCATAAAAACATCAACAAAAGTTTGAGATTTAAGAAAAAAGGAAAAAATTTATAAGAAGGTATATGTGTAAGACTTGTTGTATAAAAATTCCAACAACAGAAATAGGGTATTCGACTATTTAAGTCAATGCATTGAACTTTTAAGTTTAGATAGTTTTCATGAAGTTAAAATATTTTATTGGAGAAATATTTATAATCTTTTTTCAAAGGAGATGAGTGGAGAGATATATTCCTATAATTGAAAAAAAAATGTAAAATAAAATGTATGCCTAAAAAGAAAAAATAAGTTCTAGAAATAAAAGAAGATTCTCTTGTTGTAAAATTTTTCAAAGTAATCACACAGTTAACAAAATTTCAAGTCTGAGAAGAAGGATAAATTTATTCAGAAGTGGTTGATAGTTTCATCTTTTACAATTCTGGAAACTGAAAGAAAAATGAAATTACAAGCTTCGTGAAAGTGTGTGGATATTTAAGTGAATGCGTTGAGTTCTATTAGCATGAGATGGTGAGTAATTCATTTTCTTAAGGCATTTGATAGGGAAATAGTCATGTGATTGAAAACATTTTGGAACTTAAAAGACAGATAAGAGATAATAATGAGAAATGAATGCTGAACTTAATTAGACACGTTGATGTGTTCGTGATATAAGGGAATGCAACAATAAGTTTAAAGACGGAAAAACATTAGAATATATGAATAGATCATGTTAAGGTTAATAATGCATCAAAACGATTAATTTTCTAGAATCAAGGTAAGCTTTGAAAATTCATAACAATTTTTTTTTTATAATCTTCCTGAAAAGTGCGAAGAAGGATAATTAATTAAGATTGATATAACTTTCATAGAACAAAATTTTATGAAACATGGAAAAGCTGAGATGTGAATGAAAATCTTTTAATATTATTAACAGAAATAAATTGATATATGTGAAAGAGTGCTAACAGAATCAAAGATTAGCATGCATAAACATATATATGTCAAAGACTTGTATAAAAATTCTAACAACAGAAATAGGGAATTTAGCTATTCAAGTCAATGCATTGAACTTTTCATTAAGTTTAAATGTTTTATTTCATCATGTTTTATTTTGATAGAAAAAAATATATGTAAAGTATTCACACAGTTAACATAATTCCAAGTCTGAAAAAGAAGGATATAATTACCTAGACGTGTTCAATAGTTTTATCTTTTGCTATTCCCACAAACCTAAGAGATTTTTAATGATTGCTTTTATATTTCGACGATAATTGTATTAGTCAATGGAAAAAAATATAGGTTCAAACGTAGATTGAGTTTGAAATTACAAGATTCATGAAAGTGTGTGCATATTTATGTGAATGCGTTAAGGTTAATTATGCTTTAAAATGGTTAATTTTCTGTTAATCTTTAAAAAATTGTAAGTCAGCTGATTTAAGGTATGTGTGAGAAAGAAAGATTCAATAAAGTTGTTTGTTAAAACATTGTAAAAAGTTTTAAGTTTAAGAAAAAATTCAATCTCGAAGTGTTTGAATGAGGTTTATTTTTTTTTTCACTATGCAAGAAAAACTTAATCAAACCAAAGACATTTTTAATATGATTGTTTTTATATTTTGTCAATAATTGCATTCGTCATTGAAAAAATATTTTCAAAAGTAGAGTGAATTTTAAGCACGCTAAAAATAAATTAATCAAACTAGCTATGTTTCATGCGGGATTGACACAGAGTAAGCAATGATTAGAATTATCAATGTGGAATATTCTCAAATGATAAAATAATCTGTGACATAGAGAATCAAACACAGACGTGGCAACTCTTTTATCGTTATTCGAAATAAATCTCACATACACACGAACGCACGCACAAACACACATGCATGCACACAAGCACAGACATTCATGCACGCACAAACACATACACATGCATGCACACACACACAATCATGCATACTCAAACACACACATGCACGCACAAACACACACATGCATGCGCACACAGATGCACGCACAAACACACGCACGCACATAAAGTCTTCTTGAATTAAACACGCATGCAGAAAAAAAAGATCTTTTGTGGTTAAAATTGTCGAGACTAAATTTTATTTGATCTATGTACAAAGGAATTAGAATGTAAAACATCAGTTTCTTTTCAATAATTTATTCAAACCTAAGAAATTTTTATTTTTCTTTTATATTATTGATAGAATATTCTATGATCGTTTTCATCATTGGAAGAAATGTGTTTAAAAATCAAAGTGAATTTCAGTCATGTAAAAAAAAAATAGTTAGAGAAAATGCATATAATTAATGAAATAGAATAAATAGTTTGTGAAATAAAATAAGATTGAAAGAAATAAGGAATTAAGAAGAAAGTCAAAATAAGTTCGTAAAAGCAGAAATCACTCGACATTTTTTTAAGTATCGACAGAAAGATATGTTTAATCAGTTAATAGGCGAAAATTTTAGATTAGTGGAATGTTTTATATAGTTTTAGAGTTATTTATGATGAATGATCCCTAAATTTTTAAGATAAAATGATTTGTGATGAATCAGTGCATTTCTGACGTTTAATGTAACCTTTTTAGCGTCATTCGAAGTAATTTGCAAAGTCTTTATAAATAAGTTATATGTTCAACAGAAAAAAAGTTATCTTTAATGGTTAATATTAATGAAGCTATTTGGTCGATGTTGAAGTGAATTTGGAAAGAAAAAAAATAAAGCCAACACTTTCTCATTCAAGATTCAAATTTTCCATTTAACTTTAAAAGAGTTTAACGTTTTGTTATTCCTGAAACAGTTAAAAACGGAATTTTAAGTTAACTTATTCAAACTAGAGACTTTTATTGCTCTTGTATGTTATTCTTAGAATATTCTAAAATTGTGCTTGTTAGCGAAAAAAATAAGCTGGAAACAAAGATGGAAGTTGATTATGAAAGAAAAATAAATCGAAGCTGGTTCATTCGAAGAATTATTCTTATAAAATTGATTTAATTCAAAAGATCTTGTGTGAATTAGTGTCTAAGTAAACTCTTTGTTATTTAAGAACAGAGAATGCACAAGTTTAGAAATTTTCCTGAAAACAAATGAAAAACTTTATTCGATAATGAAAAATAAAAAGAAAAATGAGAATGCCGAAAAATAGAAAAAGATTGAAAGTTTAACTCAAATTGATTAAATTCTGTTCAAAAGCCGAGAAAATTCAAAGTCTTTAAAAAAACAGAAGGAAAAAAAATGAAATTAAGATTGTAAGTATCAAATTATTATGCTTATTTTATATTTAAATGTTTTATTTTAATGCACGCATGACAGTTTATGACTGAATTTATACAATCTGTGAAAGGATGTCGTGAAAAAAAATCTAAGTCACTAAAATCAAACTTTAGTATAAGAAATATTTATGCTAAGGGTTCGAATCCATGCGAAATAAAACCTTTTTTCTAATTAAAAACTACAGTTATAAATCTTTTCAACAGATGTCAATCGACCAAGAACTCTTTTATAAGATTATATTCTTTTCAACTGAGCAGTGTCATCTAATCTTGCACGGTTTAATGCAAATCTGTGAAAAAAATCCAAGTCCAAAAAAAAATAAGCAGGAGGAGACAACTCAGCAATCGCTAGGGGGGTTACTACTTTCATATGAGAGAAACAAATTGTATAGAAATGAAATTTTTGTTACTGAAAAGCTTCTAAAAATTTAAGTCACTGATCAAAAATAAGTCACTGAAAAGTTTCTTAAAAATTTAATATGATGTAAAAATAGTTTCGTGAGATAATATTCTCCAAAGATATCTCGGAAGAACTACTTGCTTAATTTTTAATTAATTGAAATTTTAAGTAATTTTGGGCTTTGAAAAATTGAAAGTGATTTTTCTCTCGTCTTTAATTCTGCGAACTTTGGATGAAATCAGTCCAGTGATTTAGGCGGAGATGTGGAACATACATACATAGCCACAATGTCTTTTATTTAAATTAAGATAATTTTTAGGTGATTATAAGGTTACGATTGTTGGCAAATTCTATGAGCCATTAAAAAGGTATTAGTGAAGATTTCGTCACATTTAATTAAATATTTAATTTTAATTAAGTAAATAGTTAATTTTAATTAATCAAACAGTTAATTTTAATAGTTAATTTGATAATTAGTTACTTTAATTTGATATTCATTTTTTTTATCAGCAAGATAAAAAAAATAAAAAGCACGTGGTACGAATTTGAATCTGGCCATTTCTCAAACAATTTTGTTGTCATAACCGAATAATTACAAAGCATACATAAATCAGTCACGAAAAATCAAAATGGCTGAAGATTCAAGTTTTGCAACTCCAATTTACAGTATAAATAAGGGATTTAGTAATAAAACATACCTAAAAACATTGCAGGTTGCACTCCGCTGCTTCATCCACGTGGTACTATAACCCTTCCTTATAGGAAAATACCAACCAACACAGTGACAAACTAGCCTTTAAATTCTGCACATTACAAAACGAACCAGACCTTTCTGCGCATGTGCTGTTCAAAGCGAAGCGGCGTGACCGAGATAAGGTCACGGACAGGGCCGGTAAAGGATCGAATAATACAAGGGCTGGCTCATAGTGCCTTCCCATAGCCGTCTAGATATCAGGCCCGTGCGCTGGTTCGTGACGTCATCAGCAGAAGGAGCTGTAGATTCGGAATGGCGAACTCTCTCCTCTAACACAATGTCGCTTCTCTCCGTTTCAAATGAGTTCTTACTTCATATTACATTCAAAATTCGTCGGATAATTTATGTTCAAAACAGACATGCAAAATGTTAACTAAACTGAAATATTAGGAAATGATTAAACTTTTCTCCTTTTAAGGGAATGGAAAAAAAATTATCTTTTAAAATAGGAAAAATAAATATATTTATAATAATTGTATCTCTTTAGAATATAAATTGCAGTCTTTGAATATATTTAAATAATTTCACCTGTTTTCTTGAGAGAGAAAATTAATAAATTTTTTTCTGTATGAATTATTTTAACTAAAACCTAAAAATTAAAAGTACAAGTATTTGTTCGTATTTTCCAATTATTTAATTAGAATACCATTTCATTTTATGTACATAGTGGCTAAGAGAACATTTACAAATATGAGATACATATTTAAATAATTAGTGATTAAAAATCAAAATGAAATAAAAGACAAGACCCCTAACACAAATTATGTAAGTGTTTATATATTAACCCCCTAGCATGCTTAAGAAAATAGATCATAACCCAATTTTTAAAATAAATATAGAATCAGGACATACGTGCATATTCTAATTTATTTTTCTGTGTTCGAATGATTTTCCTACAGAGAGTACTTCTACAAATTATCTCTGTTATCAACATCCCTTTTTTCCCAATAATACAAAGCCTACAATGATGAATAAGGTGTCAGTGGATAGGACTTTTTACCTATTCTCTTTCAATATGTTTTAAAACAACATATTCAATTTAATTTAAAATACATTGCTTACTTAAAATTTTTGAGACAAAAAAAATTTAAATAAAGTTTACAAAGAGGTATTGTAAATAAGTTAAACTTAATAACTTTGTACCGTCTTTGCTATTTCATGTACATACTTTACATGATTTTACAGGTTATAAATAAGTGAAAACTAAATTTACTAACCTTATAGAAGGCCAGAAACTGATGGAGTGCCACACATAACTCAGTTAGTCATAAAAGTCTACAGATCAGTGAAAGCCAGATTTGGCTGGTGTATAACTTAAGCTAGACCATTGGGACATTTCTTTCAGCAGCATATAACATATGAAACAGTAGAAAATGTAACTGCACCTATCTTCTGTATAAAAGAAAAATTTACATAAAAGCTATATACTGCAATTGCTTACCTGGTAGACATGTTTTCTGCTTATGAGATGCTGAATGTGTGAATTGTTCACAATTATCACATTATTGCGTCATGAATTAATCCTAAAAGTTCTAATAATTCAGAAATAAATCACTGAATATATAGTTGCAATAAATGCAGACTTGCGCATGAATTAAATCTTTACACATGAAATGCAATGTCAGAAGTGATTCTTCGAATAAAATTCACAGATATAAAGTAATTGGCTTAATAAATGAAGAGCTGATTTTTATAATTAAACTAATAAAATCTGAGTACGCATATTCAAAAAAATGCTTCATTGTTTACTTTTGCTTAATTTACAGACAATATTAACAGAAACTTAGTAAAATGGATTATAGTAAATAAAAAAAAATCTAATATTTCAGAAATAAATTTATCATACTTACTAAGAGAAATGAAAGCCAAATCTTATTATTACGATCCCTGCGAAATAAGAGAAAATGATTCTAGAAAGACTGATTCTAGAGCGAATGATTTTGAAAGAGATTTCTAGACGGCTCTGCTTCAGCGAAGAACCAGTGGGGGGAAATTTGTGACGTCACCAAGCCGACACTCCGCGCTCGAAAATACCAAATTCCTTTTACTATAATGGGTTTGATATAATTGCTTTCCTTCTTTTTTACTTAATATTTTTAATTGGATGCCAGTATATCAAAATATCATAAGCATAGTAAATATTTGCGAAACAGACATATATTTTTAAGTAATTGTTGATGGATGGTTTTGGATCTTAAAAATTTAGGCAAAAATTCAAATAATACGCGTTCAGGTGCAAAATATTTCATGTTTTGATTGAACCAAAAGTTAAAACCTTTTTAAATACTCACATATGCGATATTTTTTGCAAACATATCAGAAATATACGTACTAAGTAAAATTATTCATTTTATAACTATACTTAAAATATGTAAAAAATATAATGCAGTTATAGATATTTAGTATTTTTATCATAACCAGCAAAAAATCAAGAAGCATACCAGGTCTACAAGAAATTGTTGAACAGCATCCCTTTAATGTGCTAGCATTGGGAAATCGTATCCTATTTCCCTATCTGATTTCGCTAATATAAATAATACCGCCTGGAAATAGATCGAATAATTCAATGTCTCGAAATATCTTCTGCTGTCTACTTGATTTTGCTTTTATTTTCTAAAACGGCATTTATTTTTTAAAAATTTTCTTCTATTTTCTATTGCTTTTTCAGTTTACTTTTTTAACTCTTATTTTCGGTAAAAATACGACTAATTTGCGCTTTCGTTTTCATTTCTTTTCTTTTTTTCTCTGATTTTTCTCCATCTACTTTTTGTCTTTTCAAGTTCATAATCAAGAAATCTCATTCTTTTCAGAAGTAATGCATTTTCTTTTTGAGTTTCAAAGCAAGATCAGCAAATGTTTTAAGTTTTTGATGTAATAAATGGCTCCATAGCTGTCGTCACATTTTAATCTGATTTTTGTTTCCTGCAAAATACTTCTTTTCCTTTTCCTCTAACTTCTACTTGAAACACCTTCCCCATTACCATGCAATGGCAAGTTGACACTCGGAACTGCATCAGGTTTAAAAATTTTCTTTTAATTTAAACCAAGTAGGCGATTTCTTATGCCATCCATGCAATTACTTGGTCTAAAGTGATCAATACATATCCTAGCGTATTTTACATTTATATGATCTTGAGATCCAAATTTTATTCAGATTCAGACATACTGAAAACGTATGATATATTACACCTTTGTCTTTCGTTTTCCAGTAATAATTTGAGCACGTAGCGACAGCACAAGTAGACATACTTACAAAAGATGAAAGATTTTCTTAATATTTCACCAAAACAACAAGTAACACATAACATAACACCACTCCATGCCCCTGCAACTATAACCATATGGTTATTTAAGCAGTGACGTGGTCATGAAGTGGAAGAGAAATCACAACACCCGAAGGGGTGACCTCTCTTAAAACTTGACATTTCTCTATACCGCTGCCTAATTAAAAACGCAACAAGTCTACAAACATTTACAGGAGCAAAGGAAGAATTGCTATTGTGCTATACATTAAAAAAATATTTTGGAAACATGGGAAAATAAAACCTTGAAAAACACAATATTACACAGTTATACATGAAATAGCTAGAAAATAATAAAAACAAAAATGCAATAGAAAGACTATACGAAGAAAAAAATACATTAAAAAAACCAGAAAATGAAAGGGAAAAGATGAAAAACAAATTAATACAGTAATAAAAATAACATAAAAATGTACACAAGAACAGAGAGATGGGCCGCACAGTATTTTAAAAAGTTTGATTTTGAAGAGGAGTTGGCTGATGGAACTCTATTTGAAGGAGAAACACGGAGGATCTTGGAAGAAAGTCCTGAAAGAACGACAAAGCTGTTCTGAATTCATTAGGGGATGATGGGCTGAAGAGGAGGCAAAGTTGAATGTTGAACTGGTGAAACGGGACTTTCCATCTCCAAAGGAAAGGGAAAAAATAGCTTAGAATTCAAGAAACGGCAGTTCACGCTTTCGGAACCCCACAAGCTTCCTGTCAGCGTAGTGACTGGTTTCCTCCCTCTTTTCGGAAATTCTAAAACTTCAAATGTATGAACCAGCCCTTCCATTTTTCTGCTCCTGGGCTCGACTTTGCACAGAAGAGGTATTCTGTTCCAATGGCTCGAGGGTTTGTGGGATGGCTGCAACATTCTGGAGAAACATCTGTAAGTGATTGGAAGGTGAAAGTAAGTGGACAGAGACCGCAACACAGTTCCTACGGGCAGTTGCATATGAATCTTGGGTCGGTATTCGACCACCCTCTGTTCGGGTGGTCGAATTACGACGGCAATAAATCCCCAACGACGGTTCTGGAACGCCGAAACTTGGACCTTGGGTACAGGACTATTTTATCTATCCTTTTCTTTTGTATTTCATCTTTACGCAAAGAGTGTTTTGTATAACCGTAAATCTTATCTGGTCAGTTCGCTCCCGGTGGATTAATAATAATAACAATTAACTTTAGAAAAGCTTAATATCGAGAAAAGTTCTTGTTTTTTTATCTCCCACACTTCCGGGGGCCCACTTGCCATCGGGCCAGCTGGCAACCTCGCCAGTCCGCCACTGGATACCCTGTCGATTCTTCTCTTGCAAGCAGTTCCCAAATTTTTCTTAAATGTTATGCGGTTCTTTACCTCCGCTGTAGAAAATAGTCCCAGCTGATTAAGATATTATTTAAAGTAATCTTAATAAATTTGAATAAAAAAATTGAGCATTACTCCGAATTACAATATTTTATCATTTACCACTTATCATTTTATTTTAGTTTTTCGCGTATTTTGCAATTCCAAGTAAATTAAATATTATTGCAATTTAAAAATTAATATTTTTATGACGTTAATTTACTGCTAAAGAATTCTATTAAATAATTTAATAATGGCAAATTTTTGAGGATATTCTTTTTTTTTATTTCCCATATTCATTTTATTAAAAGAAAGGAAAATTTTATTTTTAATGAAAATTACTATAGGTTACTTTCTGTTATTATACTATTCGAATTTTGCATCTTATTTTTGTCCCGGTATTGTTTTCAAAAATATCAGTTCAGTTAAAATTAATAAATTCTCCCATAAATCAACTTGACTTCATTTACAGTAAGTTTAAAAATTAATACAAATGGCGTACTAAATTGTAATTTAAATAGAAATGGCTGAGGGAATTTTTCATTAATTAGATAATAGAAATTCATAAGTTAACTTTTTAAAACCTTTTCTTACATCCTTCCTTTTATAAAGAGTGATATTTGCACCTTTAAGCGTATTTAAATGAAAGATGACTGCAATAATTAATCACAGACCACTTATTAATGTACCTCTTTTTATTTGCCGATAGGAATGTTTGTTAATTGCACCATAATAAAAGCTATTAAATTTTTTTCTATAATTACAGTAAAGCACCGTTTATACGTCTTTCAAGGGACTGATGTAAAACGACGTATAAATGAAAAAGACGTATCATCGAAATCAAACAACTCTGATTATCACAAATTTAATGCTACTAATGAAACTTATTTTAAAATCCTTAATTTAAATTTTTTTTAAAGATATTACTAGTAAAATACGACAAGGTATGAAAATCAATAATTAAATTTTAAAATTAAACATTTATCGTGAAAGTGTAAAAATCATACCTTTATGGAATATCTTGAGTGCTAATTATAGATATCTTATACGATTTATGTACATGCAGGTGGACGTTTAATTTTTAAAAAAAATCGTTAACCGTTTTGCTAGGTGCTGACTGTCTGTGAGTATTAAGTACAGCATTATGAATCGAATGAATTATATTAAATGCTTTTTCACCATTCTTTAGGCAAAAGAAATAAGTTCGAAGTCTTTCAATGGAGTCCGTTGGGTCTTTAAAGGAAAGTGCAATAACATCATCATCATCGCTTACATTTAGCCCCAGAAAATTTGTCTTCTATTAATTCATCAGTTGTGAATAATTTCGAAGTTATGATATCTTTATCACTGTTCACATACTAGAAAGAAGGAAATTTTCACATTTTAGAATGGGGAAAACAATATTGTACCAAAATTGCATTGTGGGTGTACGCGAATGGAATCCAATAAGCAGGATTTAAAAAATAAAGCTCTTTATTTTACAAATATTCTAGGAAAAGAAACGTAGCACAAGTATTAAAACAGCATTTGTAAGAATTCACAGCAGAGATTACCAATAAATCTCTACACAGCGCTGAAAAGTTTCTTATCAGCTCACCAGCTTGCTTGCTGATCAAAATCCAACTAACTCTTCTTGGCTTGAGAGCTTGCTTTTATACTTTTTCAATAGGAAGTGGCGTAATCTCCAGAAAGTTCATGAAGCCGGTAGAAATAGATTGAAAGTTCGAGGTCCTTCTAGAAAATTCCTTTTGTCGCCAAAGGCGCCAGCTTTGTCGCCAAGTTGCCAAAATGGTCGCCAAATTTATCGCCAAGATTAGAATCTCAGGGAAACAACTTTATAACTTTGTAACATTTCTCCCCTCTTCAAAGACTGCACGTCCCGGCAGTCTCATTACATAGAACTATGATCAGTGGCCCTGTATGGAGCTAGCCGATTTATATGGATGACTTCTGGCTTGGCTTTGGTCGACCTCTGTACTCTGTAGACAAGATCGTTCAGTTTCTTGACAACAGTATACGGTCCTTCCCAGTTCTGTTGTAACTGGGACTCAGGCCTCTCCTTCGCTTCGGGTTATACATCCAGACTAGATTTCCATCCTTGAAATGGTGGTCTGTTGCTTTGAAGTTGTAGCGAGTCTTCGTTCGTTTCCTAGACAGTTTAACTTTCTCTCCGGCAGATGCCTGAACGCTTTTCAAACGTGCCTCTGAATTAGTCGGCGAAGATCTTAGAATTCGGTCATAAAAGATCTCTGCTGGAGTCCGTTCAGTTACTGACTTTCCTTGTTCTATTTTCGGCCCTTTTCGGGCTCCGCAAGCTTGGGATTCCCTGCGCCATTTCTCAATGTCGGCACGAAGTCGGTCCCAGTAAAATCGCTCCCTAGTTTTACGCAAAGTTTTTGACTCCAAAATGTCTTCCACTTGTGTTGTCATGAATCTCTCGTAGAACTTCTTGAATTCTGCTCTTCGGGAGAATTAGTTGTCGTCGATAAAAGTCTCCATCATTACTGTCCCACTAGCGATATAGAACACCATCTTTAAGATATAAGGAGTTCCAAAGAGCCCAACATCGTTTGGTTGCGGGACTCTCGCGAGCGATTTCTTGCCAAGATGGTCGATCCGCCATTTTAGTTTCTTCTCCAGAATTGGTCTAATATCTAGATCTTCCAGGTGTGGTTTTTGGATTTTACTTAAAGACCATCTATCCTCAGTTGTCATGGTTAAGGCTTCCACAGAAATATCTGTTTCCATACTGAACTTCTTTTCAGGACTCGAACAAGGTTCGCAGCCCTCAACACAGAGTCCTCGAGAGAGGACATCCGTTCCATCAGAGGTTCTTTTGCGATGTTGCGTATTGACTGAGAACAAAGAAATTTTCTCCGATCCTGTCCGTATCTCGTTCTTCTCCAAGTCTAACGTAAATTTAAATTTTTGAAGAAAATCCAGGCCGAGAATACAGGAATCGGTGATATCAGCTACGTAGACCCTATGTTGTAATTTTCTGGATCCACATTCGATCGATGCATCAAGTTTCAACCGTATCTTTGATTTTTCACCTGTGGCAATCTTAAGGGTCAAATTTAGAGACGTGTAAATAAGTCTTTCCTTCACTTTATGGGCTAGGTCTGCTCTTAAAAGAGTTATATTCGTGCCTGTGTCCACCAAACACAAACGCGGGATATCACAAATCGATCCTTCCAGATAGAGTCCATGTCCCCCTCCGCTAAGTGCAGAAACTTTCAGTCCTTCTTCAGAGGGCTTATTCGGAATGGGTATCTTTCGCTCCGCAAGACGACCGGAAGTCAGTTTTCCTGAGTAGCCGTCATTCGCTTAGCACGCCCTCTGTACATGCCCCTTCTTAAAGCACTTCCAACAAATCACGTTCGGATTTCGCCGAGGAGAGTTCTGTTCAGCAGAAAGACTATTTACTCATTTTTCCAACGCTTTCAAAAGAGATTCTAATTTATGATCTCTTTCTTTCCAAGTATCATCCTCTGACTCCATTGACCTTGCGTGTATAGAGATCTCCGAAGCACTTTTCGCAGGCTCAAATTTCATGCTATATGCCAATGCCGATTTCAAATCTGTAAAGTCCATTAACCTTGTTGAAAGTTGTGTTTCTTCGTCTTTGATGGCATCGACAAAGAACTGGACCGCTAAACTCTCCCGAATATCTAAAGAGCACTCAGCGTATGCCAGGCTCATTAGTCGTTTCACATCGTCGGCCAATACTTGAAGGCTTTCTTCCGGCTTCTGTCGTCTTGTCTTGAGTTCGGTTCTATAAAATTGCGTCAGGTAGCTGTCTTAAAATCTAGATTCCAAAGCCTTCTCGATGGTCGTTAAATCTGTCAACTTATCAACGGAAATTCCTTGAAGGACCTCCGCCACTGATCCTTGGAGCGATGCCACAAGTTGACTGGCTTTCACAAAATCCGTCCATCCATTTGTAGAGCTCACAACATCAAAATGATTCTTAAAGACTGTCCATGATGTTTGTCCGTCAAATGTCAAGAATTTTAGTGTTGGTCTGGGATGCATGAATTCCGGACTTGCCGAGAAAGCGAATGGTCTATCCTCGAGTTCACCAAGCCTCCTCTCAATGTCGCCGATCTTCTCTTGAACTTTTTCCTCTACTGCTTCTATCTTCCTTTGAACTTCTCTCTCAACTTCCTCGATTTTCAATTTCACACATTGGACTTCTTCTATTTTTCCAATGCATCCGTCAACATGAATCTTAATTTCTTCAACTTGACTCTCGGTGTGTGCTTGGATCTGGCTTTTCATTTCCTCTTGTCCAGTTCGCATCTCTTGTTCTAGCCTCTCAAGCCCGGATCAAATCTCATCCTGTCCATCTTCCGTTTTCTGTTCCAATCCGGCCTGTGAAACTCTCATCTCTTCCTGTCCAGCCTTTATTTCTGCCATCATGGCAAACAGCTTTACAAATTGTTTGTACATCGATCTGGTCAAAGTTCCGGTCTCTGGCATTCACAGGAAAATCCAAATACCCCAATTCTGACACCAAATGTACCAAAACTGTCTTGTGGGTGTAAGTGAATGCAATCCAATAAGCAGGATTAAAAAAAATAAAGCTCTTTATTTTACAAATATTCTAGGAAAAGAAACGTAGCAAAAGCATTAAAACAACATTTGAAAAAATTCACAGCAGATATTACCAATAAATCTCCACACAGCGCTCAAAGGTTTCTTATCAGCTCACCAGTTTGCTTGCTGATCAAAACCCAACTAACTCTTCTTGGCTTGAGAGCTTGCTTTTATACTTTTTCAACAGGAAGTGACTTCATTACGTAGGAAGTGACGTAATCTCCAGAAAGTTCATGAAGCCTGTAGAAATAGGTTGAAAGTTCGAGGTCCTTCTAGAAAATTCCTTTTGTCGCCAAATTGGTCTCCAAATTTATCTCGAAGTCGCCCGCCAAGATTAGCATCTCAGGGAAACAACTTCATACCTTTGTAACAATATATAACTGAATCTTTGCGTTGTTAAAACGAAGTACTTTATCATTACAATGAATACAAATGAATCGGGACTGTGATAAAACCATATATAAATGTAAACGACGTAGAAATGAGAAACCTATAAATGGTGATTTATTGTATTTTGAATCAGCCTGAGGAGATTTTGAAGGCTTAACTTCCTTAAAAGTATTACTTTGTATATCTAGGATTCAAAGAGGTTGAGATTTTTAGATTTTTTCTTTTGCCTTTATGTTGTTGACAACGCACTGAGGATAAGCATTCACAAATATGGATAAAACGGGTTAAACGGTCTTTTAAAAATAGGAATAGTAAATACAAAATTTACAGCAGGGGTGAGATTGGCAAAAAAGCAAAAAGACTGAAATCATACGTGAGCAAAAAATTTGTACCATAATTTATACGCGAAATAGGTTTTAATAAGCAAAACATGCAACATGATGAAAATATTACACTATAATAATTAATAACTTAATTATTTATAATTCAGTACGTATAAATAAGAAAAAGAATATTAAATTATTAGGGGCATCAGAAAATACAAAAATTAGACATTAAAACATATTTACTACCTGTACAGCACTGAGATGCAACATTCACCCAACAGAAGGCCGAGAAGAATTATATTTAATAGCTTTTTGATAAAAGGTAGCTCAAAAAATAAGAACAAAAAATTTCTTTTGCTTCATGCAATTGTGTAGAGAGTATTAGCTCTTTAAAAAAATATAATAATGTATCTTATACTGAATTCTGTTTGATTTCTTTTATTTTTATACATTTTTTCAAAAGTAACAGCACAATAATTTTGCACCTTATAAAGTGAAAGGGGTCGAGAAATTGTAGTTACAATGACAGATTCATTTAGCATTATTGTTATTTGAAACCCTTTGAAACATTTCCTTAATTGTTAAAGAAGTGGTTTTCTTTCGTTTTTTTTAACTGTGTGGCTTTTGTTAGCAACAGATCTCCATTAACACGCTTCACCCCTTGTTTTGGAGGCCTCCTGGATTTTACTTTAATAAAGAATGTGTTTGCAGCCTCTGCAAGTTTATTTTCAGTAGCGGCTAAAGTTTTTGCACAGTCTTCATTAGTATCCATCAGTTTAATTAGTGGCATAGTTTTAGGGACTATATTATCTCTAAAATTCCCTTATAAATCATCTATTATTTTTTTTATTTGATGAGATTTTTGTTATGTCTTATTCTCTGCTTTTTTGCTGCATTTGCACACAGCTTTTTAACTGCCTCTTTAGACAGAAGTTTTTCTTTTTTTATGTAGTTTATTTATTTGTTTTTATTCCATTTCTTTATTTTTACTTTCTCGTATACGAAGTATACAAAGAGAAAGTATTGTAATCGTCAAAAAATTCGAACTCGAGATTTTGACGAATCTCCACGTTTTAGACCTCCCTGATTCCGAAAAACACAATTTTGGAATTATGTCTGTCTGTGTGTGTGTCTGTATGTGTGTCTGTGTGTGTGTCTGTGAACACGATAACTCGAAACCTATTAGAGCTACGGGGATGAAATTTGGTATGTGGTCTTTAAACATAATGTGTAGGTTTCTATCAAATTTTGGACAAAATCCGTCTACGGGAAGTCTGTCTGTCTGTATGTTCGGGGTCATGCGAACGCTATAACTCAAAAACGTGAAAAGCCAGATGGATAAAATGTTATACACAGTTTTATCGTCCTGAATGTAGGTCCGTATAAATTTTGGGCCAAATCCGTCAAAGGGTTGACTGTCTGTCTGTCGGTCTGTATAATCGCATACTTGTTCAGTTTTGAAACTAACTCCCTGCGCATGCCTACTAGTGGCAATGCCTGTGCAAGGAAGGGACGCTCCGAAACTTGGCAGTTTGCCAAAAACAAATTCTGGAGTGATTTTGTAAGGAAGCAAACATTTAGGGAGTCTCGCCAAAGAATGAGCAGAGGATTTGAATTTGTTTTGATCCTTCAAACCACGCGTGGTTCCAACTTTGGTTTACTTGCGACGGAAGTTTATTTGACGTCTTTTATTATTCTAGTTTTCTCTACATGTGTTAGGAGTATACGAGAAAGTTTTGGGGAGACCACTCCCTCTGGTTTCATCTTGGTACGCCCTACAAGATGACATAAGTTTTCAACTAATTTTTTTCAACATTTTTATGCAATTTTTTTTCTTTGCAAAATATGCTAAAGAGGTTTTGTTTTCTGCAAAAAGGTGGTACTTAATACTTTGAATGGCACTGAGTGTTGGAATGTTCATCCTTGTAGAGCTTGCAGATATAATGTTCATTCGTCAGTAGAAGTCGAATCAGCTAGTTTCCTAGCCGGTGGAATTAAGCCGCACGGTCCAGCACGTTTTCCAAAATTTTCTTTCGAAAACGGAAGATTTCTTTTCTTTCTGTAAAAGCGGAATTTTCGAAAGAAAAAGCAAATTTTTGCGGGAAAAAAAAACAAACGGAGATCCAGAAAAAAAAAACCCGGAATTTAAAGAGAGAAAAAAAAAAGACAAAACAGTGGAAATCCTCTTAAAAGCGGAAGAATCTTATCCTGTTAAAGAAAGAGCCATATTCAGCAAAGAATTTGTCTTCGTTCAATTGATTAAGTGTACGAGAATATACTAAAATATAATTTACTGTAGTAAAATCGAACATTTTTTCAAAGGATTTAAAGGATCCAAACATTGTGAAACCAACAAGTTTTGTTGTCTTACCAGCTCTGACTTAATAAAAGAAACTTTTTAGTCTTGAATTTTATTGGGAGTTGCCTGGGGTAATATTAAAAATATAATCACTGTTAAATTTATCCAAAAAAGGATAATTTTTTTCATTTTGAAATAGTCATAAGTTCAAATATTAGGCAGGCAAGCTGAAATAATGTAATGATCGTCAAATCATTTTCATCATCCCACCAGCGAATTTGAAATAAATTGTAAAATAATAAATATTTAAAAAATATATTAATTTAAGAACGATTGTAAGCTTTCATACACTAATTTTTCTGAAATGTTCTGTATTTTAATTTCTGTTTATATTTACTATTTTCTAAGTTAAAGAGTATGCATTACAGACTAAGAATTGGGGTATATTTATAATATTCTAATATTTATTTTGTTATTTTTTTCTTTTTGTGTATTTAATTTAAATAGCTGTCTCTCATTTTTAGGAAGAAAGACAATTTAAGTTTTTTAATGAGAGACAAATATTTCATCATAGATGTAGATAACCATATAGCACCATGACAGAAAACCATATTAGCAATCATAAAAAACAAAATAGATTTTTTTAGGCTTTCCAACTAATTCGATAAGAAAAGTAAGTTTTATCTAATGGCAACTCTATCAAATGTACTTAAATATAAATAAATTATAATTTATCCATAATTAAATTTAATTAATATATGCAATACATATGCTTTTATCAGAGATGATAGATGCAAACAAATATGCACACAATTTTTATGCGAATATTTCATCTACTAACATTTACTGTCTTTATTCTATTGTATCTACTTATGAAACAGGCATAATACTTCTGAAGCATTATTAACAAAGATTATGTAAAACGTAGGCTTTGTTATTATAAGAATTGTTTGTATTTATTTTACTGTGCTTTGATAAATAATTACAGTATTTTGAAAGTGTAGGCATACGATGAATAAGTATAATGTGACAAATTTTCTTTTGACGAAAGCACTTGGGACATGACCTTGACATAAAAAATGGGGAAAAAAATCATTAATGCTTTCCTAAATTATATTAATGTCCACAGTCATATAATATTTTGCATGGATAATATTTTAAAACAAACTTCAAAGAAATAATGAAAGCCATCTTAATAGAAAAAAATATTTCATTTTAATATACAAAATATAGTAAACAAAATTCTTTCTTTTCTCATTCCAAGCATTTTAAAGTATTTGAAAGACATGCCAAATGAGGTTCTTTTCCATACAAATATAAAATATTCTACCTTTTTGCACATATTCAATACCGTATTTTATACATAAATTTTTCTATTGTTTCTGGTAAAGATAATGATGTATTTTCCTTGTTATAGTTTAACGCCACTTCAATCAATTTAAAATATTTCTTCATCTTCTTTATTTCATCTTTAAAAGAATCAGGAATGAGATACCAGAATTCTTTAAAAAGTGTTAAGTAATCGAAATATTCTACACCTTTCAAGATGTACCACAATATGATATGTTCCAAGACAGCATGAAACTGAGTAGCATCCATATGGCTCAATAATTGATTTGCCATCTCCATGAAAAGAGATTGAAACGGCCATTTCAAATAGCCCAAAAGAATAAGTGCAGGATATGCATGGAACAGTTCCGCACATTCCGTTTTGTCCATTGTCTGCATGCACAATTGCAAGTCATCGCCATGTGCATATTCCCCGTAGAGATATGAAAAATAATTCCTTTTGCCCTCCCACGATAAATAAGGGAAGAAACAACTTATTCTTAATGGGTTGTTCGAACTCCGCATTCTTGGCGTTTCAAAATATCCGTTAATCATCGCTTTCCAAGACTTCTTTCCCCAAGATCCTTTCTTTAAGTGTGTAATCCAAAATCGCACTACTTCGTTTGTGCCGCTGCGAGGTATACCCATTACCTTCACTTCTTTATCTAAATGCCAAAGCGCCAACACTTCATCTTCGAGAAAATAGTTACAAGCCACTTCAAATCGCGTTCTAGCATCGACATTCTTGTCTCGAACTATCTTCTTCGCTGTTTTTATTCTATCAATAGTTCCGTCGGTTTTCCAGCAAAGGATGTTCTTGTAGGTAAGGTAACAATTAGAACGACTAAGTTTCATGAGTCTATCATGATCTCGGATCCATCGCCAGGTTTCCATATGGATCGGACGGATGCACTTAGAAAGTCTAATCTTAAGTGTATCAGGAAGAAACGGCAATTTCTCGATCGCTATCATCTCGATCTGTTTCCAGAGTTGATGCCTGTCGCGATCGAAACGGTTCAATTGAAAAGGCAGCTTAACTTCTGTTTTCAGTATCCGTTCTATGTCTTTGTCATAGTACATGGCTAGAACAAACCTTACAGAGGCCATGTGCTGTATCGAAGGAATAAAATGATAATTCATGGTTTTTAGTACGTGAATATCTTTAGTAAATGAATATGGGCGAAGAATAGTTTTATGCCATGGTTGTTCAAAAACTTGCTATCTACATATAAAATGAGAGAACGGTGTGCAGTAATCCTTTTACTGTAGTAATCCTTTTAGTATTCTGCAGAATGTATTGTTGTTATTGGAGTAATAATCAAGAAGGAGAAACAGCTGTATAATCGAATCATCTGATATTTTTCCGCAACTTCAAAATTTATGTTTGGAAGGACCTGAAATATAAAGGAAATTGACAAATTTGATGTATATATATATATATACATACATGTATGTATATATATATATATATATATATGAAACTGAAATTCAGATTTTAAAAATATGAAAGCTTTAAAATTTGTATGTAATCGACATATCATTGCAGGACACCTCTACGTTTTTTGCATTTTCAAAAAATTATTTTTATTTATTTTACATTTTTTTCATTTAAAATGATCTGAAACAAATGCTTTTCTTATTGCTGTCTGTCATACAGAGTAAAAGCGATCAGCACTAGAACTCTACCTGCTGATTTAATATTTATAATCAACAGCGTGGAGTATTTATTAAATCTTGCGATGAATTTCAGTAATAAAAATGAATTAATGGATCGAAGAAAACAGAACAGAGTTACTAGGAGAAAACAAGCGATTTCGTTAGAAAATGATGTTAAGAAAGAATTTACGTAAACAATTCGAAGATGAAAAAATTATTTAAAAATTTTCTGAGAATGATGAGTCTGAATTGTGTTTAGATGTACGTAGAAAATATAAGTTGAATAAATTATTACAAGTATCACAATAGAAAGTTTAGATATGCGACAATGCTGCATTGCCTCAAGATAAAATTTTCCAAAGTTCAATGGCGTCATAAATTTGGAATATAATTTTGGGGTTTGGGGGGACAGTTTAGAATATTGATAAGGACATTAATCATGATAAATTTGCCTATTTATTCTAGACCTTACTACCAAGCGGCGAAAGTTACGAGAAAACGATAAAACAGCTGCAGGCACGTTTTGTAGAGGATAAGTTGTTAATTCAAGCTTATGTAACAGACCTACTTGCTTTAATTATTCGAAAGCAAAACGCACCAGGATGGTATTTAAGAAAACTTCATGAGCAATTAGAATTTCAACATCGCGCTTTGGAAGGTCTTGTAGGTACAAGAGAAAATATGTTTTTATGTTTATATCGAATTTTATTTGCCTGATTAGCTGCGTGGCCCGGCGATGCACGCGCTATCTCGGATAATAGGATATTCCCGGGCGGAGAGAAGGGAGGTCATATGGCTTCATATATTTTCATATGGCCCGCCTCTGTTTTTTTTTCAACAAAAATTGTCACTTACTTTCCCCAACAAACGTTACGAAGCGAAACACCTTAATACAAAAAGGAAAGAAAACGATTTTTCTCTCGATATTAATAAATCCAAACACATAAGCTCTCTAAAAAAGAAATAACAGCTTCCGTTAAATAAATAAATGGAAATGGAAGAACACCGTATGTGAACCATTAGATTTTAAAAGGGGACTTCTGTAGACTCGAATGAAATGACTTTTTTCACGTTTTCGATTTGATGAATGTAGTTGCACTGTTTGGTGTAAAACCTGAAATTCTGCCATTCACACTTAAATTGTAGTAAATCATCAAAGTTTCAGTATGATGTTAGAAGAGGACTTCACCGGGGATTAAATTGCTTGCTTCATTACAAACAAATTTCACATTTAGTTTTGTTTTATTAAAATTTAAATTTATTTGCAAATAAACGAATTTTGAATACAATTTGAGTTTAATTGATATTTCTTGTTTCATATTTGTTTATCCCTGGATTTTTTTAAAATCTGAATATTACTTAAAAAACCAGTAGCTTTTGAAATTTATATTTCTTTTAAGCTTCTAATTATTTTTTCCATGATTTTTTTCAGTTGTAAACGAATAACTTTAAAATTATATTTTATTTGCTCAATAGATGACGGCACGTAACTGACCGATATTCATGATTTACCAGAAAATGATTTTATTATTTTGTTTTCGTTGTTTATAATTTCAAAACACCGAGTTAGCTAAATAAGGAAAAAAAACCTTTTATACAAATTAAAACCAGGTTTCGTTAAATAAATAAACAAAAAATTCCAAGAACTGCGGATTCAAAGTTGTCAATTAAAAAAAATAAAGAAAAAAAGAAAAAAAAATGCAAGAACGTTGGATGCCAAAGTTCTCGATAGATGGCACCACGGGGGAATCAATCAATATTAAGTTTTTAATTAACATCTTTTTAACTAATTACAATTTCGGAATTTAAATAGTCGAAATGGATTCCTTGGATTTTTTTCCATCTTTAGGTACTCACGGCTAGTTTCAGGATACAGGGGTTCGTGAGAAGATAGAAGGACATACATACATACGTTTGTTGACATTCAGCCTTTAATATATAAGATGAGATTCTTATACAACGCGGGAACTCTTTTAGCAAAATCGCAGACCTGGAGACTTAAACCCAGAATCCGGGAAAAATTTCGAACAGTCAAAAATGACCTAGAAAAGTGATCTAGATAAATTTACTGGAATTTCTCGAAGATGAAATAGAGCAAACTTTTTAACTTCCCAGACTTGTCATCAAACCTAGTCAGAAAGATATGATAGCAAATGATGTATAACGCCGTTTGCAAATAAAAACAAGAGTACCAAATGGAAATTTGGCAAATCCTGGCATTATACATATTACATTAAAATTCTTCACATCAGTCCAAGGACAAAGGTTGTACTACATATTCTTTTCAAATTTTCGTAATTCTTCGTATTGTTCGAAGTCAAGAAACATGTCTATGGTTGAGGGAGACGCTATTGCTGGCAGTGGTGGTGAGTCGGGGGGGGGGGGTTGGAGCAGTCGCTCACTACTTTATTTAGGGAAAAATTAAATTTTTATTTCATATTAGCCACCCCAAACTAGGCATTATAAAAAAAAAACAATAGTGTTCTGGAAAAACAGCTAATTTTGAAACTAAATTTTTAAATTTTCCTGTCTGCCCCAAATACTCCCGGGTCTTTTAGATGCCTGTAAATTTTTTACCCCTTCACTTTTTCCACCCCATCGCCGCCACTGATTGCTGCGAAATCGTGCTGCTGTTTCCTTTGTCTGAGCTCTAGGCAACGAGTATTGTAATATAATTTGAAATAGGGTTGCTTGCTGCGTGGAAAAAGACATCACGTATTTGTGTGCAGAAATAGAACTACAGTTAGTGCGCATCATCCTAATATCAGACTTAAAATGAAACTGATTCAGAAAGGGATCAGACACTTTCAAATGTGTCAAGAAAAACCTAATACTATGTTGGGAACGTTAACTGTGAATTCTAGAAGTAATGGAGAAAGCGTACATTTCTGCTCATTATGGATTCTGCTTCTCAGATATCTTAAATTTCGAAAAATACGACGAATGAAATCGGATATAAAGCTTGAAGTAGAGAAAACTTTCATCACTCACTGTTTGAAAGAAATTGTGTAAAATGATGGGTTAATGATATACTAATCAATTATAACTAGTGGCGAATCCAGGATTTAGGTCTGAAGGGGGGGGGGGGCCGAGGCCATAAAAAATATGCATCGTAGTGACGAATGTCAAACCTCATGACATATGTAAACTAAAACATTTCAACTTTCTAGACTTTCCTCACCTGAAAATGAGAATAATCAAGAACACTACAATACTTTCGATAATTTAATAAAATATACAATGAAATAACTAGCCAACAAATGCCTTCGACCGCGTCAACGCTACAAGTACAAGTGGAATGACTAGAAAAGTAGGAAAATTTTCGAGCCTGTCAAGGCAGAAAGCAATGTTGTCACGATTTTTTTATTATTTTTTTAAAATGAAAATTAAGAAAAAACAGTTGTAATGATTTTAAATAAAATGAAGAATTTTGTTTTAGCTCTGGGAGGGAGGGGGGCTGCAGCCCGATAGTCCCCACCGATTCGCCACTGATTATAACCATTGTCATTCTGAAACATTAAACCATCCTGTAATATGTGATGATATGCCATCTGTGGCATCGTGGCAAAAGAACTTGCAGACTAAGACGTTAAAGATCGCTATTGTGGGCCAATTTAGATTTTGATCGGAGTTGACATCGCAGGAAAGTTGATGGCTGACGTTTTTAAACTTCTACCAACTAACGAAACATAACTAGTGTGGACAATTATGGGTCTTTCCCCAAGAGTATTATCCAATGAAAATTCAACGTAAATTTCAATGCTGAATGAAAACGCCTTAACATATTTGTAAAAATTAGATAGTATAGGTATAAGAGACCTGAAAATAAAACATGATTAGAACTCGCAAAAGCTGCCAAGTCCCATTTGTTAAAAGAGAAAACAAACGTTTTATTGTAAGTCAAACTTGGATTGACGTTCACTGCTTTCTTCCAGCTAGTTATGACTTATCATTAAAGAAACTAGATTCTACACAACCTCAATGATGTTATTACTGATCCTTTTTTAAAAATTAGAACTTTATTGAAGCAATAATTTAGTTTCCTCATTTTCCAAAGTTTCTGTAGTCTTGATATTATATTTAATTCTGTCAGTCGCAATATTAACAGGTGAAAGAAGTTTCTCTAAACTAAAAGTTATTAAATCTTACTAAAGTTCGTCAATGCGTCAAGGGAGATTGAGTACTTTAGGTTTAATAGCAATTGAGAAAGGTTTGTCAGAAGAAACTAAATTGGATAGTATTATTGACCAACTAGCAAGAAAGGAAGCAAGGAGAGCGCAGTTTTATTTTAATATTTTAGCTTAGTGAACTAATTATAATACGCATAATTTAATAATAAGCGCCTACTTCTCATTTTATTTTACAATTGAAATTCTTTCTCTCTCTTCACTTTGCATTTTCATATTTTGTTTCCCTATAAATATCCTTTACAGGTGTGATGCAGTGGCTGCTTTCCGCACAGGTGCTAGAGGCAGTTGACTCCTTCTTGGAGTCTCGGGGTGTGTGTTTGAAAATCTATTCCAACCTTGCAACCGTCTCCTCTCACACACACACACACACACACACACACATAATACTGTCAATACTGAATAATAATGTCAGACACACACACACACACACACACACACACACACACACACACACACACTGTAATAATCTCACTTAATTTTATTTCATATTCTAATATTATATATTTTAAAATCTTAATGTATTCCAAAATCACTTTTCTTAAACTCCAGTTTCGTTCTATTTCCCGCTCTAGAGGTATATTAAATCTCTCGTCTTCGCATATTTATTACTAAAAGAATATTTTAATCGTTTCCACGCGCACACAACTTGCGAAATCAGCGACTTATTGCCGCCATGCATTTTCCCTAAAACACTTACGTAATATACTAAAAATAGTTATTATTCCCTTCACTTTGATCACGTGTCTATCTGTTAAATCCCTACCTGAGAAAAAAGCAGGGATTTTCTACTCTCTTTTGGCTAAAAAACTTCAACTAAGATGTACGTACATTTCGTCACTCTCCCATAATAAAATGAAAATTAGAATTCAACTCGGCCCGTTTTTATTTTATTTAACGACTACAATAACGAATACATTTCAATAGTCGGTAGGATGATTGTTCCGAACGGGAAAAAAATTAAAAATGTAACAATTAAAAACGAAACAACGTAATGGAGAGCGACGGGGAATAACAAAAAATGGCTGATCAAAATAGCTGCAAATTTATCGGAACTTCTAACAGTGCCTCCTGAAAAATCAACACCAGACTCTGTACTTTTCCTGATGTCTCGTCCCTGATATCCTGAAATCCAGCTGCCAGCAAGGAAATTCCTGATACAGCGTCAACTCCACTCCACGTCTACAATGTTTTTCAAAAGTGTCAACGAAAAGTCCGAAAAGTCCATTGTGTTTATTACCTGCTTCAGGAAATATGTGATTTAGTTCTCAAAATTCTAACGGAATATCCATATTGTGCTTCAAATCTTCATTTCATTTTACGCTTCTGTTTCGGTTTTCATCGGTTTTTCGGAAAAAAATAATGTACTAATTTCGCCAAGATTTGCATAATTTCAGTTTCCCTGTGTTATCGGTTTCAAAAAACTGAAGCTGATTCAAATAAAATCTATAAATCTACTCTAAAATTCCTCGACGTAGTGCACCAAAAAATATAACTTCGATAATTGTTTAATTCTTATCTTTTCATTATTAATTGATTTTAAGTTTTTTATTTGAAAAAAAATTTATTTGGTGTTGTTATGTATTGATTTATATTTTGTGATTGATCATAAATTGATATGAAAAAATTTAAAGTGTTTGTGATTTGAAACTAATTTTGCAGTGTCAATCTTAAATTTTGAAATTTAAGGTATTTATGTTGAATATAAGATATTTTACAAACAAATATTAATTTTAAAAGTTTGGTTTTATTATGTTTTTATCATATGTTTCATTTGATATAATAATTTTTGACATTAATTTAAAAAGTGAAAGTATTCTTGTTTTGGTTTTGAAATTTATTTTGCTGATATCTATGCTATAATAAATGTAGAGGTATAAGAGGTTTTATTAAGAATAAGAAATATGGACTTAAAAATTTTGAGTATTACTTTGCAAAGTTTTAAGTTGAAAATTTGATTTATTTATAGATTTGATTAATTTATGCATAGTTTGATTTTGTGCATCTTTTATATTTTGAAATGAAATCCCATGCTAATCTGAAAATAACATCGTTCGATTATTTAAAAAAAATGGCCTTAAATATTTATAAAGTAAACTTAGTTTAAAATACTCTAAATTTTATAATTCACATAAATTTTAATTGCTTCATAAATTAATTTTGTTTAAAATTAGAGTTAAATGTGTTGTTGAAGTATGGCAAATAATTTATATTACATGACTTAAAAGAAAAGTAAATAAAACAAATTTTACTATACTTAGAAAAATAATGAACACAAAAAAATAATAATAACATCAACTCCCTCCATTCTGAGGCCTCGGTTTTGAAAAAGGTTTTAATAAATATTTTGAAACAATTAAATTAAATAATTATTTTTTCAATAATTAAAAGCATGAAATAAATTGTATCAATAGTTGGTCCTGGTATAAATTATTACTCGTCTACTTTTTAAATTTTCTTTTGGCGTTCCTCCAGAATTCTGTTAATGTATTCTGGTAACAATCCTTTGTATTATTCTTGTTCTTCAGCAATAAAGAAAATATTATTACGCATTGTGTATAAAATTAATTTTTAAAAAGTTATTAAAGTGAGAGAAACAAATTGAAGTGAAATGAAATTTATGTCATTGAGAGCTAATATTTTAAAATTGAATATTGTGTAACAATAGTTTCATGAGACAATATTTTTTTCGAAAGATATCGAGGGAAAACGCCAAAATCTTGCTTAATTTTTAACTAACTGAAATTTTATCTAATTTTTGGGCTTTGACAAGTAGACAGTGACATTTCTCTAATCTTAAATAATAAGTTTGCAAAGTTTGGTTGAAATTGGTCCAGTGATTTAGGAGGAGAGGTGGAAAATACATACATATATAGCCACTATGACTTTTATTTATATTAAGATAAATCCAAATTATTGCTGAGAAATGCTATGAATCATAAAGAAGGTTTCATTGAATATTTAATACTAAATCCTAATTAGAAAAAGAAGTCCTAATTAAACAAATAGTTAATTCTGAGTTAATTTTAGTAAATTTAATATAAAATAGCCAAAACCTCAGAAAGATAGATGTTTAAAATTAAGCTTTCATTTTTTCCTTATTGATACTTAAAATTATCTCATTAACATAAAAATTTTTTTGACGTTTTCTGTTACCTTAAAATTGATTTAATACTATTTGATTTTAACTGTCGATGGAGATTTAAATTCACTGTTCCAAATCTCTGTCTTCATATCCCATGCTGTAAATGCTATAAACACGTATTTAATTTGCCTCTAAAAATTTCGTATCATTCTTTAAAATTTTTACTAACTTATGATAAAAATTACCTTTGACGGTTTATCGAAAATCGTTTGGACAACCTAGCTTTTTGAGAAGCTAAGAGATTTGAAAATTCCTTCGTGCAACAGATTTTCTATTTCTAATTAAAAATAAATGATGCGGAAGATAGAAAGATTTTATGTTTCAACTCCGTAGAGTGCTAATTTAAGTAAATAAAGCTAAAACGTCACAATGTTTAATTAAATTGTGTGTCATTCTTTAAAAAAGTAATAACATATGAAGAAAATTAGTATTCCAAGGTTTTAAAAATCGTTTGGTTCAATTGATATTTTCATTTTTATTTACAAGCATTTCACATGAAAACAAATTTCTGTATATTAATATTATATTAAAATCGTTTGGTTTAATTGGTATTTTCATTTTAATTTTTAAAAATCGTTTGATTTAATTGATGTTTTCATTTTATTCTTTAAAAATCGTTTGTTACTTAAAAATTCAATTGGGAGAATTATCACCTAATCATAACGAAAGATTTTATACTGAAAGTTTTCTGACAGCAAGAATTACTTATCTGAAGTTATGAGCTCCCAGCCGCATTCACTTCCACGTTTTATATGGTAAACAAGCTAATATACCTGCCTTAGCATCGAATTAAAATGCTATCATGTCTAATATTTTTAATGTAAAAACTACTTTTGTATAAAAATTATAATACACAAATAAAATACCTTTTCTGATCTGAAACGTTTTTAATTAAAATGAAAATATCAATTGAACCAGACGATTTTTAAAAACAGCTGTTTTCTCCATAAATTGTTATTTAGGTACTTCAAGTTTTGTTAGCAATTACTAAAGTAAAAGGAAGGTTTTAATGAATATTTTGAAACAATTAAATTAACTAGTTAGTTATTCATTAATTAAAAACATGTAAATTAAATCAAATCAATAGTTGTCATGATATAAATTGGTAGTCGTCTATTTTAAAAATTTTCTTTTAGTATTCGTCCAGAAAATTCTGTTAATGTATTCTGGCAACAGCTCTTCGTATTAGTTTTGTTCTTCAACAATAAAGAGTATTGTCACGAATTCTGTATAAAGTTAATTTTGAGAAAAATATTCAAATAAGAGAAACAAATTGTATGGAAATGAAATTTTTATCACTGAAAAGCTAATTTTTTAAAATTTATTATGGTGTAAAAATAGTTTCGTGAGATAATATTCTCCACGGAAAAACGACTTGCTTAATTTTTAATTAACTGAAATTTTAAGGAACTTTGGGCCTTTGAAAAGTTGAAAGTGACCTTTCTCTTGTCTTTAATAAAAAGTATGCAAGCAAAATTTGGTTGGAATTAGTCTAGTGGTTTAGGAGGAGAATTACTATCGAATTATCGCATTTTTAGGCTTATAAACTAAAATTTAATCATTAATTTGCTTAAAAATGTGACACAAAAATTACGTAGAATCCATAAGCATCTCAAGTATTCTATGCCTTCTTATATGAATGGGACAGCCCCTTTCCAAAACAGGAGGGAGAGTCATCTTAGAAGAGGTTAATAAACAAAAATTAAATTATTCTGAAAGAACCTCAAAATATTTTTCAAAAAATCTCTGGTCCCCTAAAGTTGCGGGGCTCATAGGCAGTTGCCTACCTTACCTATTTAATAATCCGGCCCTGAATCGATGAGGCATAAACAAAATTTCTTTGAAGAAAATAATGGACTAGTAAAAATTCGCTTCCATAATATTCAGAAGTTACAATCCATTAAGAAAATTCTTTTTTTTTAAAAAAAATAAACTTCTTCTAAAAACCATATTCTATATTATTTACCATCTGATATTACACGATTACATTATCTAGTTCTGTATGATTCTCATAAGATTATGAATAAGCAAGATAAACAAAAAAATTGAAAAGCATGAGATAGGAATCTAAGTCTGGTCGTTTCTGAAACAATTTTGTTGTCACATCCGAATAATTACAAAACATACATAAATTACAGAAATCAGTCGAGAAAAATCAAAATGGCTAAAGATTCAAGTTTTGCAACTCCAATTTACAGAATAAATAAGGGATTTAGTCATAAAAGTTACCTAAAAACATTGCAGTTTGCACT
The DNA here is from genome assembly GCA_013235015.1 of Araneus ventricosus. NCBI lineage: Eukaryota > Metazoa > Arthropoda > Arachnida > Araneae > Araneidae > Araneus > Araneus ventricosus. The sequence continues at coordinate 142,329 of BGPR01000130.1, forward strand.
CCGCTGCTTCATTCACGTGGGACTGCAACCTTACGGGGAAATACCAACCAGCCCAATGACAAACACTAGCCTTTAAATTCCGCACATCACAAAACGAACAGGACCTTTCTGCGCATGCGCTCTTCAAAGCGATGGGGCCGGTAAAGGACCGAGGGAAAAGTAATTTTCCCTTCAAGATCGAATTTGTTGATAGTCTGACGAGAGTGCCGTAAATATTATACATAAAACTGTAACAATCTTGAGGTGCATTTCTTACAGTACATGAAGTGACAATCTTATGGTTATTTGTACACTGGTGTCCAAAAATAATGCACAATTTTGAAGATGCTACAAAATTGGGGTTGATATGGATACTATGGCTCACAATCAGTTTCTGAGAATCGTGAGACATACTATCGTCGGAACTCACATTTTGCAGTGAAGATTCGGTCACGAGAGCAAGGGGCCGCCAGAAGGGGATGAAGGCGAAAATGAAATTTGACCCATCCTGTTTCTCAGAAAGCTGATAACAAGATGTTACTTTCATCAATTGTTATGTTTGATGTGCATAATGTTTACATGCATTTTCGTAAACACAGCACCAATATTCGGGAAGGTATAAAGGTTTCTTTAAAAAATCCCAAATTTTTCCGCATATTTTTTTGCTTATGACATGCAGAGTTTTCCATTAATTTGTACGAAACATACATAAAAAGTGACAATATGTTAGAAAAACATTGTGTAAAAATTTGAATTGAAAATATGAATAATACAGGAAATATGAGTATTTGTACTAAATAATTTTTTACTACGCATACGGGAATCTTATCATAATTTTTCTTTCACAGTTCCAAAGCCAAATATATAGGGCAACTTATATAAAAATTCCAGTTCAATACCATTAGTATTCAGAAAGATATCGGCGTCAACATGATGAATTTCGGTACATTATAAGGAAAGCTAAATGATGAGGGGTTTTCCACAAATTGATATTCTTGAAAGTTGAATCTTCGAACAGTAATCGTCGAAATGTAACTTAAATTATGTATTTATCTTATAAGTGTACATGAGTATTCAGAATATTCAACTTTCATAAAATTCAATATTACTGTTCGAAGATTCAAGTTTCAAGAATATCATTTGTGGAAAATCCCTCATCATTTAGCTTCTCTTAGAGTGTACGGAAATTCACCATGTTGCAATGCCGATACCTTTCTGAATACTAATGGTATTGAACTAGAATTTTTATAAAAGTTGCCCTATATATATCTAGCTTTGAAACTGTGAAAAAAAAAAATTATGCTACGTTTCGAACATGCGCAATAGAAAGTTGTTCATTACAAATGCTCATTTTTCCTATACTATACAAAATTTTTAAATTCAAATTTTAATACAATGCTTCCTTTACATATTGCCAAGTAATCTGTAAGTTTCGTACAATTTGGTGGAAAACTCTGTATGCTATAAACAAAGAACATGCGGAAAAATTTAGGATTTTTAAAAAAACATCTATATTTTCTCGAAAATACGCGCTATTTTTATGGAAATGCATGCAAGTACTAAGCACAACAAACATAACCATTGATGCAAGTTACATCTCGTTATCAGCTTTCTGTGAAACAGGGTGGGTCAAACTCCATTTTCGCCTTCATCCCTTGCTGGTGCCCCCCTAATTGCCCTCGTGACCGTATTTTCACTGTAAATGTGAGTTACGACGCTAGTATGTCCCACGATTCTCATCAACTGATTGAGACCACAGTATCCACATTAACTCCAATTTTGAAGGATCTTCAAAATTGTACGTTATCTTTGGACACCAGTGTAGCTTTATTTTTAAGGACGAAATATGTTTAATAATATTATGTTAAAAATTTAAAGCCGTAATTGTATAAAGAATTTGCGAGGGAACCTAGGGAACGTCTGGATAGCCGCCAAAGGTTGTCCGCCAAGTAGCAAACGATAACCAAGGGCATGGGCGGGCATTGCTCTCTCTAGGAGGCCCAGGCATGGGATACCCTGTCAATTCTTCTCTTGCAAGCAGTTCCCAAATTTTTCTTAAATGTTACGCGGTTCTTTGCCTCCGCTGTAGAAAATAGTCCCAATTAATTAAGATATTATTTAGAGTAATCTTAATAAATTTGAATAAAAAAATTATGAAATATACATTAATGCGAATAAAAATGTTTTATCATTTACTTTTTATTTTAGTTTTTCGCGTATTTCGCAATTTCAAATTAATTAAATATTAATGTAATTTAAAAATTAATATTTTTATCGCATTAATTTACTGCTAAAGATTTCTATTAAATAATTTAATAATAGCAAATTTTTGAGGATATTCTTTTTTTTTTATTTCACATATTCATTTTTTGAAAAGAAAAGAAAACGTTATTTTTAATGACAATTACTATCGGTAACTTTCTGTCGTTATACTACTATTCGAATACAACTTTTTGAGCATATCCTTTTTTTTATTTCCCTTATTCATTTGAAAAAAAAAACAACGTTATTTTTAATGGCAATTACTATCGGTTACTTTATGTCGTTATACTATTCGAATTTTGTGTCTTATTTTTTTCCCTGAATTGTTTTCAAAAATATATTTCAGCAATTTTTGTTTCTTTCTTTTCAACTTAGAAAAAAATTTCGATTGAAATGTGACGTCAATGTATCCGAAGAATTTGAAGTTTCAGAAATTATAATATGTGGAAAATGACAAAAGAAATTTATGATTTATTATTGGAATTAGATCCTTGTTTCAATTACGCCTACATTGATTAATATTTTTTTGTCTTTCTTTTCAGAAGTGGGGAATAATAAAATGATTCAAAAAATGAGGGAGAAATTAAACATTTTTTAATATCAGAATGAACAGTCTTGGATTATTTTTCTATTCTAAAGATGCATTTTTATCAAAAATAGAATATAAAATTTTTTATAGAAGTTTACAGTGTGATTGTATCGTTAATTTCAGGTTTTGTGCATTTCTGAAGTTTTTAAATGCATTAAAAATAAATGCTCTCTCTATATATAGCTTTGTTACAGGATCGTCTGCAAATAGCGATTTGACAGAATTTTTTTCGGCCTGTAATTGGGAATCAAAAACATGCATAATTTTTTAATCAATGCATAACAAGTGACGTTATTCTTTATTGAAATTTAGAATAGGAAAAGCTTGTGAAGTGTTTTACTAACATATTATTCTTAACAAGTATAAGTTTCTTAAACATAACATTTGGACAAATTCCATTCCATGCTAGTGTGGTGTGGAAGTTCGGGGAATCTCCAAAAATAAACCTTGGTTATAGTTTAAAAAATACGAATATTTTATGTCTGTTTTTTAAAACCATCTTTACTGCTGCTTAATCAAAGGAGAGAAAATATTCTACTATATAAAAAAAATTAATGGAACAGTGCCGCTTCTATTTGACGCAACCCATTTCAAAGTAATTCCAAATAAGGGTGAAAATGAGATGCAGAAATAGACAAAGATAATACATCTAAACAAAAACAAAGCCACATGGTTTAAACTCAAAATTAAGAAAGAGGAAAAGCAACGCCACAAAAAACGTTGTATGGGAGATCCTCTATATCTCGGTAACTACATATGTTAAAAACATAACTAATGTCTTATTTTAGAGATAAAGGGTAACAACAGAAGTTACAAAAAATGAAAATCGGAATTGTAGTTCAGCGATTACTGAGTCACAAAGTTGAGCAAACATACGTGTGAATTGGTGACGCGGTCCTCCATATCTCAGTAAATACGTATGTTAAAAACATAAGTAATGTCTTATTTTAGAGATAAAGGGTGACAACAAAAGTTACAAAAAAAATTTGAAAATCGGAACCGAGTTCAGCGACTACTGAGTCACAAAAGAGTCACGCGAGTAAAGTAGTCCTACGCCTTAACATCTGCGGCTGTTTGAAAAAGACAGCCTCCCGTCATATTTTGTACTATAATATTTTACATACATGTAATTTTAACATCAAAATATTATATAATTTTAAAAAAATGTTTATGTGAGCGTTGTCATTCCGTCGGCTTATTATCAGGTCCTCTAAACATGAAAATATTTTCATCCCGAGAAACGCCAGGTGTATCAGCTAGTTTTAAATAAATGAAGATGCATTCTATCTAAAACATTTTCGTATTTTATGAAAATTGGATCATTAGCTTAGCAGCAGGGTGGAATACATATACACACAAATATGCAGTTTAATTACTTACGCTATTGTTAATCGTTGCGTCAGAGAATCTGATATTAATTTGTATATGAACGTGAAACAAAATATGAAATAAAAAACTTCGAGATAGAAATTATATGAGAACGAATTTGATAAATTAAATATATTTTTATAATTAATTTTACCACCAAATTTAATTTCCATTTCTGGCAGCTGTAGCATTTTATAACTATGATACTTTTAGCACCGAACCAATGAAATTTTGAATTTCATTTAGATTCCTGTCTTGAATTTTTACGATAGAATATTTCAAATGATCAATGATTTTTATTGCAGAGTTTAAATGACACTGTTTACACTAAGTTAAGCGATTGTCATGTAATTTACCTGATAATTTTACTAAATCTGCTAAATGCTAGAGATAGTTATTTTAATATTGGAAACAAATGTTTTGAAAACAACAAATGCTTCTCAAATTTTCTTTTCTTTTTAAGAGCAATCGTTTAACTAACGCTATATATAATCATTTAATAACTTTATTCGAATATTTAGTTCAGATAAAATTAAAAAATTTGCAAATACAAATTCAGATTATTTTAGCTTTATGAAAGTCCCGTTTCATGTGAAGCAACACGAGGTTTATTTCCGGCCGAACTTCATAATTTTGAACTGTGATCAGATTTCGAGGCAACACCTGAACTTGAGCCGGCACCCCGACTCTAAATTTCTGTTCCACACCAGCGGGAAGCAGGGTCGGATTATCAACTAGACAAAGTGGAGGGCTATCTACAGGCTCCAGAACATAGGGGGCCCAAAGGCCGATTTTTCTTTAATAATTGTAGGTAATTTAATTTTGTGCTTTGGTTTAATTCATAACAGCCATGTACTCGAACTTCAACTCAAGCATCTTTCAAATTTAAGAACATTAATCTTAGCATTTTTTTCAAGTTTCCAAATGCACTTGCATATTAATGAGAACTTTTTTTCCTTGTTCGCTGACTGACTCACAAATAATCAGCTCAGACTTTGTAGTAGGGTATTTAAATTGAGATTTTTTTTGTATTGCCTCCCCCCATTTTATTTAAAATTACTCTTAAACGAAAATTATTATTTTTTAACACTGTTGAGTCAATAAAGCTGCCGAGAAAAATAAATGTTTATTACAACTCAACATATAGTAAACACAAAAACAATTGGTACCGCTAAGTTGGGTAACTTCACTTCAATTATATCACCGCTGGGGCGGGTGATTACAACATGATCATTCCGCAAGGGCGGATAGGAGATACAGTGGAGGCTCGTCAGCTCAGAAACAAGCAGTGCTGCAAAAGTTGTATAGACCTAAGTTGTAGGTAATTTTGTGCTGATTATTTTGGTATATAATGATGATACACTAAAAATTGATAGTTTTTTAGTTATAAGCAAAAAATCTGTGAAAAATTTTTTATCATGTTTTTGGGCTATAACTAAAATTCCAACAAAAATTATTGGTGGCAAACCTCAGATTCGTAATCAGCATCCGAAAAAATATAGAGAAGCAAAAAATTACAACTCCTCCAGAATTGGATTTTTAAAAAACTACTTAACTACTGAGAAAAAGCGAAAAAAAGCCAAATGAGGAAGTCGCGCCAATTGTGAGCTGGAAAAAATGCAGCTTTAAGTAGAGAAAGGGTTGCTTTTCTCCCGCTTCGCGTTGATCATTGCGTTAATTTCGGATCCTGAGGAGGGGAGAAACTTTCTGCAGCTCTGGTCTGTCTCTCTCTTAATTCTTGTTTTTCCGACTTCCTTTTACATTTTTTATTACTTTTTGGCCATTTTCGTTGATCACTGATTTCTCAAAGTAGAAAAGTAAGCCAATTAGAATAAAAACAAAAATACAATCTTTTAAAATAATTTCAGGGGGTCTGTAGCTCATATGGACGAGCCGCCACTGAGGAGATATATTAATCCACTGTATGAGATGACCAAAACGCAAGGGCAAATGATTAGATATAGTTCCACAGGTTGACCACCGCTAAGGCGGGTGGTATTTTATGAATAAAGGACCTGCTAGGACGGGTGGTTGATGCATTAGTTGGATTGTTTTAATCCTTGATGAAGTTGAGTGGCGTCTGCTCCTACTCAAATCTTTTCTCGTAATGAATAATTTTTTGTTGGAGTTGTAGGTAGTGGCGGCGAGTAAGGGGGGGGGCAATCGCCCCCTTACTTTTTTTAGGGAAAAATTATATTTTTATTTCATTTTAGCTGGCTTAAACTAAGAATTATAAAAAAGCAAAAGTGTTCGGGAAAAATAGCTATTTTTTAAAATTTTAATGTCGTCCCACTATACTACCTTGCCTTTTAGATGTCTATAAATTTTTTAGCCCCCTCTCTTTCTCAGCACAATCGCCACCACTTGTTGTAGGTGGCGCTTCAAGTGCGCGTTGCCTAACAAACACGCAAGATAGTGAAATCAATTTACTTGAAGGTGACGCGCAACTAACTGTTTTGTTATTCCAGTTTGTCATAATATTTTTGCAAGAAAAACTGCTTGCATAGAGATTAAATAAAAATCAATAAAAAAATTATCTGGTTTTGGAAGTTTTAGAATGGAAAGCCGCCGGGGCGGGGGGGGGGGGGGGGGGGGGGGGGGGAGGTAAAAGGTATTGTCTAAATCTGGAGGAAGGATGACTGAAAATTCAGAAGTCTATTCAGTTGAGAATTCAAAACGTTGTACAATGTGCGATTTTGCGGATCTAGTCACCTAATTGGGAAAAAGTTGTTAAAACAAAGCAAAGTAGCTATTTGAGATATTACTTTCGTTAATATTCGATCATAAAATCATCCATTGTACTCAATTTTTTTGCTACACTATAATTTTTTTGTACAAATAGTTATTAATATTTTAGTTTCATTTCCGAGAGTTTATCTTTAAAAACATACTACAAAAATGTTATGCTTAAATATTTGGAAATTTTTTAAAAATCTTATATACATATTCAATAAACTACTAAAATTTCTTTCCATTTTCCGAATTGCGTCTTATCATCTGGGAGTTATTCTTAAACTCATATAATTTGCATGTATATTCCAAAGCTTTTTGACCATTATCTCTAGCCAGTAGTTAAATGAATAGTCTAAAGAATTCACCATTCTGGTTTCTTTCTTCATTTTTTTTTGATTGAGTGGTTTTGCAAAAAGTTAAATTTAGTGTAAATAATTCTACGTTTTCTCAAATATTTAATTAATAAATGGTTTATTAAGTTTAGTATTAAAAATATATATAAAAATGCTGCTTCAGTTATAATTATTTTTTAAAAAAAGGCCCTTTCCTCGTACGTAGTTGGACGCTATTCAGAACAACAACCTATCTTTAGTTAAACTACTGTAAAGCACCGTTTATATCTCTTTCAAGGGACTGACGCAAAATGACGTATAAATGAAAAGATGTATAATTGAAATTTTAATAAACAACTTTGAGAATTACAAATTTAAAACTACTATTGCAAATTCATTTAAAATCAATAATTTTAAAGTCTTTTAAGATAATACCAGTATAATACTACATAATACGGAAATCAATAATTAAATTTTAAGATTGGGGATAACCATACATTTATTGCATGTCTTGAGTACTAATTATACCTATCTTATACGATTTATGTGCATGCAGGTAGGCGTTTAATTACAAGAATCTTAAAACATTATCTGACGTGCTGATTATCTGTGAATATTAAGTACAGTATTATGAATCGAATTAACTTCATTACATGCTTTTTCCATATTCTTCTGACAAAAGAAATAAGTTCGAGATTTTTCAATGGAGTCCATTGCGTCTTTAAAGGAAGGTGGAATAACTTCTTCGTCATCGCTTAAATTAGCACCAGACAATTTGTCTTCTATTAATTCATCAATTGTGAATAATTTCGAAGTCTTGATATCTCTATCACAGTTCACATACTAGAAAGGAGGACATTTTCACATTTTAGAACGAGACAATTTGTTTTCTTCTATTAATTCATCAATTGTGAATAATTTCGAAGTCTTGATATCTTTATCACAGTTCACATACTAGAAAGGAGCATATTTTCACATTTCAGAACGAGACAATTTGTTTTCTTCTATTAATTCATCAATTGTGAATAATTTCGAAGTCTTGATATCTCTATCACAGTTCACATACTAGAAAGGAGGACATTTTCACATTTTAGAACGGGGGAAAACCGAAGCTTTGAGTCGTATAAACGAAGCACTTGATCATTGCAATGAATGCGAATGAATCGGGACTGTGATGAAACGACGTATAAACATAAAAGACGTATGAATGAGAAACGTATAAACGGTGCTTTACCATACTACTACTATGAAACTACTCCTCGAGGATTCCTGTCCTGACATATCCTAAAGGTAGGAGATACACAGAGGTGGCACCTGAAATTTTCCGATGGTGAAGGCAAGACAACTCCGACGGACGGGCAAGCAAAATTTCTCTGATTCAGGTAACTTCAAAATAACTCACAATAATTAAATTTGATTTAATGACGGTAATTGTACCGCACTGATATTGGAAAAATTTTTTTGGAGATTATTATCTAAATCTCATAACAAAAAAAATATAGCCGAAATAAGTGCAAATAATTATTAACTTATTTTTAAACCTATAACTGCATATCTTCATATTTAAAATTATTGGCAATATCAGAGGACCAGTCCCTCAGCTCCAAACACTGGACCGACATCGATCATTTTTATTTCATATGCAAGTTTATGACGTCTAGGTATGTCATGAATGGTCGCCTATTCCCATCATACTACATTTTCGAGAGAAACCGAAAAAATACTTCTCCACTAGGATTTCTCTTCGGGGAAAAACAATGAAATTGTCCCTCAGACTCAACCACTGGACAGATTTCAACAACTTTACTTTCATATGAAAGCTTATGATGTCTAGATATATGATCAATAGTCCCCTGACACCCATCACCCTCCATTTCCGAAATATATCTCAAAATAAAACTGTGTCAGTATCCCTCAGCCTCTACAACCGTTAGTCTATATATTTAAAATAATTTGCAAAATCAAAGGATCAGTCCCCCAGTCCCAACCACTGGACCGATTTCGTCAATTTTTATTTCACATGAAAGCTTATGACTCCTAGAAATGTAACCTATCCTCCCCACCCTCCATTTTCGAGAGAAATCGGAAAAGCAATACATTCTCAATGGGGAAAATTCTTGAGAGAGTCCCCCCCCCCTCAACTACTGGACCGATTTCGCCAATTTTTATTTTATATGAAAGCTCACGATTCCCACGATTCCCCCATCTGCATCCTTCATTTTCCAGAGAAGTCGCAAAAATATTACTTCACTGTACATTTTCTATGGGGAAAAACCTTGACTGAGCCCCCAGTCTCGACAACTGGGCCGATTTCGCCAATTCATCCTGTCATTTTGCCAGCATAGATAACAAATCAGAATGCCCCACGTTTATTGTGCAATTTTAAAACAGTATTTTTGAACAGTGCGGGCTTCAATTGTATCGTATTTTTCATACGGAATAAGAAAGTGAAAGTTGGGGCTGACGACGAACAATTACATGTTAGATGACACGTGCAGTTACATGACACCATTACGGATGTTCACGAAGACAATGAACGGAACAGAGGCAAAGTTACTAAAAGAACACGGGTTAAATGTGTACCACAGTTTGAAGTTTAAAATTACTTTGTTAAGGGAAGTATGAATAACAAATTATGTATATGAGATTCAATTTAATTGATATTCCCGACGGACAAGCTAGTCGCCGAAGGCGGCTAGCATATAATACACCGAAACCTTTATACAGCTGTCACCCACCGTTCGAAGGCAAATTGGCCGCTCTAAAGAGGTATCATGTTTAGGAGGGGGGAGTACAAAATACGTATTTAAACAAGACCTAATTCGTCATTTCTGATAAAGCTAATTTTAAGAATTATCCAAAGAAAAAGTGCTTTATCCGAAAATTTCTCTCACTCTCTCTCTCTTAACATCTGTGTCTGCTTGTCTCTAAGGATTTAAGCTCTTTAGGATGACACTTTTTCAATTTGTTTTAATTAAAAAAATATATCCCTAATTGTTTCGTCGGGATTTGTCGAGGAAAGGCAACAATATCATCTATTTTTTATAAAGTTGTAGAGCTAAAAGTTTCGTTCACTGATGGTCGCAATCCATAGCAGTAGATTTTTTGTCAGAGTTAGAATCAGTGCTAGGGAGACACAAATGAACTCTTGAATGTCGAATCCCGATAGCGGTCGAAATTGACTCTTCTCTTCACATTGGAAAAGGAATTATTAATTTCGATCTGATTTCCGGTGTTGTTTTTGAGTGTATGCATTTTTTGTACTTTTTTTCCTCCATTTTATCTTAATAAAAGGTCCATGGTCGAAGAGACGAAAGGATGTATTTCATTGAATTTGAACAGGCGACCAATCCTACCGCTAAGAGGGGTTTGACTGGCCGTTAATAGAGGTTATTTTAGCATTATTTCTATGGGCCCAAAAAGTTCGCGCCGAATAAAAATGGTCGTTGAGAGGAGAGACTGCTGTGTATCGCCATACTCTTGCATAATACAGATACTTTGAATTTCCCTAAGAATTCCATAGACAAGTGATTGAAACAGTCAATGGAAGTAACAAAACAAAACAAAAAATTCATCCGTCTTGTTGATCTCTTAGACGACCGACCGAAAACAGTCGGCAAAATGCGACATCTGATTCACTTGTCGGTAATTCTGTCAAATGTGGTGCGAACTACAGGCCAAACGGACGACAAGAGAAACAGATGTCTGTCATTCTGTTGGCTTCAGCATTAATCAGACGTTAAATTCAGACACAAATAGCTTATCTCGACAGTTTACTGTATAGTAATTTTAAGATGGGGTTTAAATTATTAACTTTCTTGATACCCAGGTCTACACATCGCCCAAAACGATAAAGATTTTTGCCGACGAAATTCTTCATTTCTCTCCGACGGGGGGGGGGGGGGCAATTGCCCCCTGCTAGAACAGCCCCCGGACATACAGATACTTTAAAATTGTTAAATGTTGCTGATAAATTTTAATTCACTACTATATATAGTAAATTTAAGTTTAATAATTCTTTTCATTTGTTCCGGCTATTATTTTATTTTGTTACGAGATTGAAATAAGAATGTGCAAATTTGATTTCATTATCAATGCGGTACATTTCATTTGCTACGAGATTTATGTTCTTAATACTTCATTTCCTATTATTGCTCGTCGTTCCGTCAGACAATTCTTACTGCCCTGACATCATAAAATTGTTAATTATTCAGAATAATTATTTATAATAATTAAATTAGTTAATTAATACTTAAATTACCTTTAATTAAATATAAAGTGAATTATTATGAGTTATTTTGAAGCTAAATAAAAGAAATTTTGCTTGCCCCCCGTCGGAGATGTCTTGTTCCCCCCGTCGGAAAATTTCTGCCGCGTCCTCTGGGTCTAGTGTCGATTTCTACCGCAGCATTAGTCGATTTCTACCGTAGCATTAGTCGATTTCTACCGACATTGAGTGCCTCGATTGCCCGCTCTTTGTTACCTGAATCCAACAGCTCAATGACGTCATTATTATCAAACTCTAAAGGTAATTGTATGACAAGATTGACAACTTCCTCTAATACAACTGCGCTGGCTTGATGAATTTCTGGCGTTTCTTCCGACTGATTTGTGCAAAAGGAATGGAAAAAAAATTATTTTTATGTTTAAATTTTGGATTTGTGACATATTTAAAAATGAAACATATTTGAAGCGGGAAGTGGAAATAAAGAACGGCATAACTTCGAGTTGTGTAATTAGAGGTGGATTAAAGCAAGGCTCAAAAAGGCGCGCGCCAAGGGCCCCCGAAATGTAGATTTATTTTTTAAATTTATCTTATTTTTATCATTCATGCTTAATCAAATTTCAATATTCAGTACTGAAACAACTCTCTTTTTCAGCTTCATGACGCATTAGATGTTGTGTAGAAAATATAACTATTTAGTTTTGATAAGAAAGAGCCAATTACATTTCTTCTCATGCAACTAATCCTTAACTTATTTCGATAATATTTATGCTATTTCGATAGAAGAACAAAATCGCCGAATTCAAAGCGTCCTAATTATCAACAAACCTTAATTAAACTAATTATAAAATTATGCAGTATAAAAGCAATTATTTGTAAGAATGTAATTATAATGGTGAAAAGAACCGAAAACCATATTATTTTAAACCTTAATGATCAAAAAGTCTAAATGTATCAGTAGTTATGCGTATTGTTTCAGAGCCCCCACCCCACCCCAAGAATTTGCTTGGAGTGGAGCTCTCGTAAATGTCCAACCTTACATAAATTGCCGCAAAAGGACGCTTTTCTGCCGTAGCCGTTGGATCGTTTTGGCCTATTGCTAGTGTGTCGGCCTCCTTACTGTAGGGTCATGAGTTCGAGACCCGATTCTACCGAAGATCCGTCTTACACGTGGACCCTGCAATACATCCAGAAAATTATCTAACGGTTTCAAATCAGTCTGATATATTTCAAGCTTACTGTAATGATCTTATTTCACTTATGGCTAATATTAGAAAATGTGCATTTGTTTGTTTAAACAGCATGGCTTCATTCAATACGCTTTATCCTAAGTCCTCTTATTAACAAGTATGTATATAGAAAAAAAGACTACTCTTTGATTTTTTCTTATTTTTATAAAAAAATAATTATTAGTTACTTAGGCAAAAAAAGGAACTCTTTCCTTGCTTATTTCAACTATTTTTAAAAAAATCTTACTCTACTTTTCCTCCTAAATGTGAAAAATGTGTGTTAAAATGAAATTATACTTAAACCTAATTTCGCATCTGCGTATAAGGGGTCTATTTTGGTAACCCCCGTTTGGGTGGGAGGGGTCACTTTTTCCGTTTTTAACATGCGGAAAAAGTGACGCCCCCCCCCCCAACCGGGGGTACCAGAATAGACCCGCAAATTTAAAGGAGATTCGAACCTATCTCGATAGATAGGGAGGAGATACCGAACCGAGATAGGAGATTCGAACCTATCTCGGAGATAGGGAGACGATACCGAACCGAGATAGGAGATACCGAACCTCGAAATCTTACTCTACTTTTCCTCCTAAATGTGAAAAATGTGTGTTAAAATGAAATTATACTTAAACCTAATTTCGCATCTGCGTATAAATTTAAAGGAGATTCGAATCTCTAGCCCGTAACATCGTAGCATGATAATGTTTTAGGTTTGATTCGTCTTTCATATTATATTTTAACTTAGGGGTCTATTCTGGTACCCCCGGTTGGGGTGGGTTCCCCCCCAAAAAAACCCAACCCACCCCAACTGGGGGTACCAAAATAGACCCCTTATATTCTTAATTATACAAACGGTAAAGTGAACATGAACAAAATCCATTTTATATATTCTTAACGCAAGTGCATGAAAGCAGTAGTTAAGACAATGAAAAATATTGTTGTAAAATATACTTAAAAATATTTTTTTTAATTTATAAGAATTAGAGAAATAATTTTACTCAAATAAAATTTGTATGACTGAATAATTAATTTTTTGAATTTTAAAGTGGCTTAAAAATGATTTTTGTGCAATAAGATGCTCCGAACTTATAGAGGGAAAACGTTATAATTTTGATTAATTTTTAATTAAAAATCTAATCAAAATTCTGAAAATACTGTTCTTAGTAAATACCTACAACCCAAGAAGTAAATTTGTTCAAAATTTGGCAGATCTAGGTCCAACAGTATGTCCTGTAGATTGTTCTGGACGATTTTTGCATCATACATGTCTCATGACATAATTTACAGATAAGCCTAAAAATATTTTTATGTTAAACAAGTTAATTTAAAAAAACTCCACACTAATCATCCCTTTTTCTTATGAAATTCTGAGTTTCATGTAATAATATGTAGGGGTAAAACCGGGAAGCTAAGGTTTGAAGGCCTGCTGGAGCTAAAATATTCGACATAGAGTTCTAAAATTTTATTAAAACATTCATTGTTTATCGGAGTACAATATATCTTTCCAGGAAAATCACAGTTTCATTACTTATTTTATAAATGATTTTTTTATTAAAAAAAAAAAAGTCAAACTACCTGGTTTTACCCCACTAATGGGGTAAAACCGGGTTGCAATCATTTTATTTTATATGACAATTTAAGAATATTAGTTACAAAATTCACATGTAAAGCAGTTGTCTTCTTCCACCGCGCCACTGCAGCTTCCGTGGGCACAGATGAGACAGTTTTCACATTGGATTAATCCTTATTGTTTATTTAAATTAGAAAATTATCATTAAAATATAAACAATCAATGTCTGATGTATTTTGTTTTTATCGTATCAATCGGAGGAATACCGCTTTCCCGGACTTACGTCACTTGGAGTACCCGATTTTACCCCGAGTGCAGAGCTTATGGAAAACGAAATAGAACCGCACAATTATTGGAGTAAATCCTTAGTAAACGTATAATAAGCTAGTCTAAATATATTTTTTATAACTGTAATGATTTTTAAGTAAAGATAGTTTAAAATCAAACTAACATTAGAGAGCTGACGTCTTAAAACAAATAAACATTCACAGATTCAGCGAATTCAACTGCTACAACACGCTACTATGACTGTTCCTTTTTCTTGACTAGTAGAAAGTGATTCAGTATCTGGCAGCTTTTTAGTAAGAAAAATAAAAGCGCCAGATCCAGTAGCGAATCTAGGATTCGGCTCTGGGGGGGCTGAGGTCATAAAAATTTTGTATTGTCGTGATGAAGGTAAAATCTGAAGGCTAAAGTAAACCAAAACTCTTTAACTTTACAGACTTTACTCACCTGACAATAAGAATCATAAAAAACAATACAATACTTTCGATAGTTTAATAAAAATTACAATGAAATAACTAGCCAAAAAATGTCTTCGACCATGCCAAAGCTACAAGTACAAGTGGAATGACTACAAAAGTAGGAAAATTTTCGAGCCAGTCAAGCCAGAAAGTAATGTTGAAACGATTTTATTATTTTTTAAAAGAGATAAATTAAGAAAAAACAGGTTGTAATGATGTTAAATAAAATCAAGAATTCTGGCTTGGCTCTGGGGGGGGGGCTGTAGCCCGACAGCCCCCCCCTGGATTCGCCACTGGCCAGATCCAAGGGTACCCGGTTTTTCCCCACTCTGCCTTAATAATTTTCATAGTCCACATTAGCAGACGGAAAATATTAAGGCAAATTAGATTATTTTTCGATTGAAAATTACTAGCAACCTACAGTCGTCAAATCTAGCTATATTTGTAATTTTTTTTGTTATGACCTTGACACTTCGAAGAACGTTGTTTGCCTGACACTGATTTTTTATATTACACTTACATTTTCTAATGAGCTTATATGCGATTGGGATCATTAGGATCAGCCTAAAAGATACCAGACAGATTTGAAAGTGCTAATTAATTTTCCAATTAACTGGCGCATTGTGATCTGAACGCGCTGTCAGCATTGAACCAGATTTTTCCAGTTATCCTTATGACAGAAGTATTCTGCATTGATAAAAGACAGACAACTGAATTAGTAACTTTAGTATATTTATTTTCCAGCATTATTACAGATATTATATATTTAAATTCACTATATTTATGTAATCAGTAACTGTAATAATAAAATAGATAGCTTCATCTAAAAGATACATATTTAAAGGAAGTGTTAGACGAATTTTTTATTTTGCCAGTATCGATTCATGCTAATCAGCTGATGAGAATTTGGCGATCAAATGAATCGCGCCAACTCGGATGCCAAAGATGCTCACTCGTGCCAAGGCTGATTGTTTGTTGACTGTGTCACACGTGAAAGGACAGGACAGCTTTCCGGTCTGCCAAATAGTAACCATTTGCTTCTTCAAAATAGGTTGTTGTCAGCACAGTTTCGTTATGGAGTTATTAACATTTTTATGGATCTTCATTCTTCTTTCACTCGTAGTAGGCTTTGCTTTATTTCTGCTTTACGCTGACGCTGACTTAACGCTCTTATTTTATCATTCTTTAAATCGTCCAAGAGGTAAGTTCCCATTGCTCTTATCTACTGCTAAAAGTGTAATTGTTTTAACACATGTAGTAAAAGTTTTAACACGTTTTATATGTTATTATACGAGTGAGAAATAAGTAAAAGGTTGTAAAAATAATCAGTGGTTGATTTAAAAAAAATAATTGGATGATGATAGATCAGGATATATTAATTGAGATTTAAACTGAATAAAAAATATGCACATTATCAAGTTTTCACTGAACATTTGTCTTCTAAGTTAGAAGTAAATATCAGGATTGTTGTTTCTTTCAAAAGTTAGAAGGAAGTAATTAATTATTTTTTTTTATAGATTTGTTAACTTTTTAAAAAACTATTATTTTAAGAGCACCAGTTTTCTTTTCAAAGCATTGAATTATCCCCCCCCCCCACATGTATTGAACTGTTATTCTAAATCAACATTATATTATCATGAATTGATGTTTTATGAAACTAAATAATAAAGTATATAATTCACGAAATGCTTTAATGGTATTTTATCATGTACATGATAAATTGTACCTGTAACTTCCCTGTAGTGCATCTGGACTATTGCCTCAACTTCTTGTTAATGTAAGAATTAATATTTTATTGAATTTTTAATTAAAAAAAAAGAAAATATATGTATGCTAATCAGATCTGATAGCAGTTTGTCTGTTTATTATTATATTAGTCAGATATATTTCTGGACTTGAAGGATTACATGATGTGATTCAGTAGAATCTGTTAAACTAAAAAAAATCCTTTAAGTATTGTTTGTTTCTGTGTTTTACAAAGTAATAAAACTGAACTCTAGTAGTAATATAATCTGTTAATCTTTAATTATACATTTCAGTTTTGTTGCATTTATAAGGGTCTTTGAGAAAAAATATTCTATATCTTAATAGCAAAAGATGTTTAATTAATATGGATAATATAAGGTATTATTAAATTCATCTCTGTACTTGAAATCACTTTGCCTACAGAATAAGCAGCTTTTAGTTGTTACAATGAAGTCTCCATAATAAATTAATGTCTTATATCTAAAATAATGTTAATTTTTATAAAACTATGTTCTGTGAATTTGAAATGATTATATTTGCTCTCTATTTTTGAAGTTCAATATTGAGCAGTTTTATATTTGTGTTACACTGAATTTTGAAATTTGTGAAATGGTATATAAATATCCTGTTTGCAGCTAATAGCAAAAGCACCCGCTTCTTAAAATTGATAAATGTACTTATTTTATATTCTATTTGGTCAGCTGATGTGTAACCATTATTTTAAGGCTCTCTTTTACTAACTGCATAATCGCAAGATGGATAATAATGGAATATTTACACAGCTGCCCAGTTTCACCATTCAGGAAGAATTCTTCACCATTTTAATCTGGTTTTAGCAATCCTACCCTGTTGAAAATGGGATATATTATAAATTGAATTGTAGAAATGGGTCATTTAGATCCATTGAAGGTAAGATCAGTGGCAGTGATTGGGAGTTAAAGGTGGAGGTGTAAAAAGTTTATAGACAATTAAAAGTATAGGAGTATAGGGGGTAGGAAACAAAATTAAAAAAAAACTTACCTACAAAATTAGCTAACTTTCCTGGACACTTGCTTTTTTAATAATTCCTAGCTTTAGGCAGCTAAAATTAAATGAAAATTTAGTTTTTCCATAAAAAAGTGAGGGGCGACTTCCCCCACTGGGCAAGATGGGTTAAGCTGTGTGATATCTGAAATATTTCCTGCATTTACAGAAAAACTTACTTGAACAAAGGTTTTTTAGGTACTGGATATATTAAGAAATTAAACCAAAAAAATATACCTTGGGACAAAAAAATATTTTAAAGCTTTTTATATAAGAAGTGAAAATAATTTACTTAGGAAAATATTGAGGGATAAAAATACTATTCAGTGGAATAACTAATAATAAATGGTGTTGACTAAGAAATGGGTAAAATATGTGAGAAATAAGATTGTATTTACAGAAAACCTTAAATGCTTTAAATCAAAAATTTTGGATGACTGGTATAATATTTGGAAAGTAGTCTGAATTGTCCTTATATGACAGCTACGAATAGTGAATTTAAGGAGAAATTATTGTGCTTGTTATGAAAAAAAATTAAATATTTTGATTGAAACTAAATAACTGCTAATCATGTGGTTTTAGTATCAATTAGAAAAGTTGAAAGTGGAAGCAATCTTTTTGAGTCAGTCCTAGTCAGGAACAGTCTTAAAAAAATGTTAAATCAGTCCTAAGTCATAGACTGTAGGACTGTTGAAACATCTGTTAAAATAATGTTTCTTTATTTTTAACATTGAAATTACAAACAATATTCTTTAATAGCAGATTAGACTATTGGAGTAGAAGTGAAAGGGGTTTGGATATTCAAAGACAAATACAGATAAATCTTTGGAATCTTGGAAAGCTATAATGTTTTCGCGATGAAAATAAAATACACTTATTTGGATCTGACAGAAAAGTTTAGTTTGAAGTCAATAAAAAGGAAAAATATAATTTCAGTTGTCTAATGTGAGGGAGAAATTATTATTGCTAGAGTATATGTGTAGTTTGGAATTGGAGAAGTTCTGAATGCAGGAAATAAAATTTTGGTTTGGAATATGACCATATCAATAGGTAACTTTTTTGACAGTGAATTAAAATTAGATTTACAAAATGATTTCTAAGGAATGCAAAATAAATTACCATAAGACAAGTATCTGAAACACCATGAAAGTGATAAACAAAATCTCCATTTTTCTAAGTGTTCTTTTATATTCCTTGTCATGCAATCTGAACTCTATTGAAAATTTGTGACACTCTTTTGACTAAAAATAGGTAAAATTGGTCATTCCTTCCAATGAAGTAGTTTGTTGTTTCTATACCAAGAAAATTTTAAGCTATAATGATCAATAAAGCTTTTTTGTATAATATTAAAATTTATTTGGTTTTTGAATTATTTTGAGAGTTTTTCTAGTGTTTAAATATTCTGCCCACACCTTCACATTTTATTTTTAGATTAATGCTAGTGTGATGATTTTAGTGCCAAATGATTTTAATTGAAATTTTTGATATTCAGAAACAAGAATTAGAGGATATTTTATAATTATTTTTTTATATCTGTGTACATGTTTCTTCTCATCTGTTTAATTTTTAATTTGATTTTTTTATAATTAATGAAAAATATAAAAGTAAAAGCATGTAACTGTTTAAGCAATTATAGCATATAACTTTTACTGGTGCATTTAACAAACATAAAAAGCTGAGACTCTTTGTACTTTTTGAAACAGATTTGTATAATTAATTTTAGAGGTAATCATTTAATGACCTAAGTACAGTTTTTCACAATGTACTGAAATTTAGTAGTCATTAGGTGATGCAAGCATCAAAATCACATTTTGTTACCTGTTTTTCTAAGTACTATTTTTTATCAATAGATTTCCGCAATAAAGTTGTTTGGATAACTGGAGCTTCAAGTGGAATAGGCGAGTATCTTGCTTATGCACTGGTGAAATCGGGGGCAAAATTAGCACTGTCTGGTGTAAATGTTGAAAGATTAACAGCCGTGGGAGAGCGTTGCAAAGGTAAGCATTTTATTTTATAAATTTAATCTTTTCCACTTTTACTTCTACATTAATAATAAGCATATGATTTATAATCAGATTATGTATGGCAAAAAATTGTGACAAATTTAGATATTACATCATTAAATGACCAGTATTCAGGCTATGGCAATCAATTTGTTTATCATAATCAGCTCAGAAATAGAAGTGAAAACCCTTTATCTTTTACCAAACTAGAAATATATTTGATTTTCATATTACATGTATATATTGATTTCTAATGTGCATTTTTTAATTTGATTGTCATAGCATTTTAAAGAATTTGAGTGCTTACATTATTTAGCTTTCTCTTTTAAACAATGAAAAAAGTTCAAAAACTTGTACTTAGTTTTTTTCTATAATAATTCAGATAAATAGGAAAAATTTATCTAGCCTTTACTTCAACTTAATGTTAATGGGTATTTAATATTATTTAGTGCATGAGTATTTATATTATTTAATGCATTTTTGTGACAAATTTTATTCCCTGATCTTTGAAATTTAACTCTATTAAAGTTGAATAAAAATTTGTTCTAAAACAACTAAATCAGTTTTAAATTTGTCAACCATCAAAATTAAAACCACTGATATTTTACTTTTTTTTTTTATAAGTGTAAATGAATTTTTAAAGTCTAGATTTAATGGTTTATTCCTCATTCAGTTTTTTTTATTTTTCTTATTAATTTCACAGAAATATCAAAGTGTCGAGCAGAAAACATTCTATTAGTGCCATTCCAAATAAATGATTTTGAAGTGCATGATGAATGTGTGGAAAAAGTTTTGGATCACTTTAGTCAAGTAAGAATTTAAACAATTTAGAAGCATAAAATATGTTTTTATTTTAAAATTAAATTCAATTTTGTATTTGTAATATTCTGTTTCTGCTATTTATATAAAATTCATTATAAGTTATTAAAATCAAGTTGCTTTCTTTTTCTGTGTAAATGAACAGTTGTGTGTAAGAATTATTTTCAGTATCTTCTGTGAGGATAGATATTTCTCATTGATATATTTCTCCAAATTTTTCTTGAAAATGTCAGTTATTTGTACAATCATTTATTTCGAATAATAATTTAATTTATAAATAAGTGAAGAATTTGTGATTTTAAAAATCAGTGTAAGATTGAATTAGTTTGATTGAATGAGATAGACAAGAATGATTTGATTGAATCAATGGTTAACTGTAGTATAATTTGAATGAATGAGAGATGGACGAGAATGAATTGATTGAATCAGTGATTAACTGAGGTATAATTTGATTTATGAAATCTTAGTAATTTATTATTTAGATTTAGTATTTTATCTTTCTATAGATTGACATACTTGTCAATAATGCTGGAATTTCGCAACGAGCTGATTTTGCAGATATCGACATAGCAGTTGATCAGCAGCTTTTTAATGTGAATGTCTTTGGGACTGTCAATCTAACTAGAAAAGTTCTCAGACATTTCTTGGAACGCAAGAAAGGTCATGTAGTTGTTACAAGTAGCACTGCAGGAAAATTAGGTAATGATTTTCTTCTGTTCAAAAGTTTTATTGTACTCAATCAAAGAAATATGTTATATTTAAGTTTCAGATTTGAAATTCTGCTAGAAATAATTTCAGTAGATAAGCTTATTTTAAATTTATTCAAATTGTGAAAATATTTTGTATGAATTTGGTTTGCAATTTTTATGCACATCCTCCTCTACTCCACCTGTAAGATTTATGACATTTTATTGGGGTTGGTATATTAAACATTACTAACTTCTAAAGTGAATATTAAGTAAAATAGTTTATCATTTGATTTTAAGATATAAATTATCATTTAATTTTTATTGAAGTTTTCTGTAAGTAATCAGTTCACTTTCTGACATTATTTTCTCCTTTTAGTTCTTGCATTGAAAAGTTTATGATTTATATTTTCAATTATATGTACATTGGAGGCTTGGATCAAAACTGCATTACCTCAAAAATGTTCAATTCTAAAATTTTTGGATGTAATATAATTTTGCATCCAAAAATACATGTACTAGAATTTGGGGTTCAAGGCTATTTTAAGTCCAATTTCCAACAAAGCAGCAGTTTTTTTAAATGCTGCTTCTGCACTAAACATTAGAGTGCACTACTTTCCTTTGTTCATTAAATCAATTTTTAAAAAATCAATTTTTTTTTGTAAACATTCATATATGAAATAAGTAGAATATGAAAAAATCAAATTAAAAAATATTTATAAAATATATATTAAAAGCAAAACTAAAAATAAAATGAAACATTTTTGTAGTTCTCCTGAAATGTCTTTGGATTTAATATAGTTTATTTTTTATCCAAGCCAGTGATATATATATTGCATGGAAAATGAAATAAAAGATGTGGCATTGCTTCTTAAGGAAAAGTATAGAAAAATATGTGTCCGTACCTAATTCAAGTAATTTGTTTTTGATGTAGAAGGAAAAATATTGCTTTTCCTGTAAAGTCTGGATTTTTTTATAAATAATTATTTATATCTTGTACGTAGATTTGCATTTGTGACCCATTTGGGCTTTTAATATTTTGTTTAGTCAAAATATATTGTGTTGAATTAAAATAAATTTTTTTACATTTTAAATCTTAAATTTTAAGTTATTGCATTTGAAAAAAAAGGTAAAGAAAAATATTGTTTATAAATTAACCAGGCATTTTAATAAATTTATAGAAGATAATCACTAGCATAAACACAGATTATCTAGTAGAATTTTTTTTCATCAGTGGAGTTTATCACTTAGTTATTATCATTTTTGTTTTTTAACCAGTTTTTAAGTTTTATCTTTTTAAAAAATCTGTTATTTTTCTATTTTTGATTTTATGAAATTCTTATATTTATGTTAATATTTTAGAGTCAAAAATATTTTTAAATTCTTCTAGAGTTAAAATTCAGTTGGACTGTTTCATGAGCTTTAGATATTTTTACTTATATTATTTTTACTTTGGCACTTATTTAAATTAAAATGTAAAGTATTTTTAGTTGCTTTTTAAAAACCACATTCCACATAAACTTGAGTAGAAAAAAAAGTTATGATTTCTTTAAAAAATTACAAAATTACTTTTTACCAAAATACTCTTTAGGGCAATTAATTTTCAATTTACATTCTTTTTATAGACACTTAAATTAGAACAAGAAAAGCATTTGTGAAGATAAACATAAAAGATTTCTTCTTTTTAGGAGCACCTTACTCCTCTGCATATACTGGATCAAAGCATGCATTACATGTAAGTTTAAGGTGCTTTTTAATTATTCTTTCTAATTAATCTTTCATTTAGTTTTAATAGATAGATACAAGTTGAAAATTAACTAAAATTATACAAGACTACTTTTATGTTTGAATATGTGTATTAAATTTTTTAAAATAATTGTATCAAATATAGTACCTGATATCTGATGAAATTTTATCTGGTAACTTTTATTATCTTCCATTATTAGTTTTTTTAAAAAAAAAATTGAATTCATTATTTTTAATTTTGTTTTAATGGAATTTGAAGAAAGTATGTATCTTTTCAATTGTAAATCATTGTACTGTTAGAGTTTTGTATGTATTTAGGTATTTAAATGTGTTTAGTTATTTACATTGCATTTATATATAAATAATGTTGATTGATGTTTTATTTTAAGTATTGAAATTTGAACTATTTCTTGCATATATATATATGTATTTTATCATTCTCTTTTGGAATTTGTATCCTACACTTTCAATTTTTTTATACGTGAGAATGAAAAAATATTGTTTTTAAAAACTGGTTAAATTATAAACTTTAAAGTAGATCATGTTTATTAGTATATTTTATTAAAACTCCATGGATAAAAATATTCTTGGAAGAATATTCTTGAATATTCTTCCGCGTATGGCTCCCTTGATTTCCATGGTATATGAAATCTGTCTCTTAATATGGGTCATGTAAAAATAACATGCAGAAATTTATTTCCCATATTTTCAATACGGATCCCACTTTTTCTCCATGTAGGCTAAAAATGTTGTAATAGTCATTATTTCATGTTTTGTTTCTAAACGACACTACATGTCTATTTCATTGTCATTTGTTCTTAATGCCCCATAATTCAGTTAAATCCTTTAATCCCATTAAAAATGTCCCATATTTCAGAATCGAAATGTATCAAAATCAAGCTATATGCAGAGAGTTAAGATTTCAGAGATTAAATTAATGTTTGGTTTATTTGCTTTAAACTCGTATCAAAAGCTATTATGTGAAAATAACAGGAGCATATTAAAATAATGGGAACTAGAGCATTAAGGTTATTTTTTATGTATTTTCTGCTTTTTTTTACTTTAGCCAGTATAATTGATGAAATTTATTAATTTCAACTAGTTAATCTTGTGACTAGGATAAAAAATTTTTGTCCATATTTTAATTTTCATGGAGGTATGAAACATTTTTATTGTTACTCGCAAAGAAATGAATGTGATGATGAATTTTATTTACTCCATAAATATCATACAAAATTTTGTATTGATTTTTCTAGTATGCTCTTGTATATCTTTTTATTTTACAAATACTAGCATGTTTTGTATTTACTAACATGAAATATGTTGACACTACTGATGTATAAAAAAAGCACAAGGAGTACTTTCCAGATACAAACAAAATAGTTACCAGAAATGTCACCTAACTGTTTTTAACATATCAAGCACAATGCCCATTAACTTTATCAGCCTACTTTTAAAAGAAGGGAATCGTGCTTTTCAGTTAAGGATGCTTGAATGAAACTGAGGAAAATTACTAATGAAGATGTCGATAATAAAGCAATGTGGAAATATCTTCAAAAAAAGTTTTATAGTATTTTGTTGGGTATTATTTAATGTTTGCATTTCATTTAATCATTCTTGCAACATTATGTTCTTTTGTGTACATTTTTCTATTATATTAGGGTTTTTTGTTACTTAAAACATTTATTAGCACAGAGGGTCAGTTATAAAATTTTTTGAATCCCACCACTGCTCAGATTTGTTATTTTAATTGTATGATAATCTTGCTCTGTTAATATTCTTAAATCTAGTCATGAAATACCTACAGTGGTATGTCCCGTACAAAACCTTGTTCAAGTTCAGTTTATTGCATTCAAAAGTGGTGGATGTAGTTATACGGCTAAAAACAAATTAATGTATGTATAAATGCATATACATATTCCTGGGGCAGTTAAGATATTAAAATTTACGACAATTGGGTAAAAAGTCTTTCTCGCAGTAAAAAAAGTTATTTTTGCTATTATCTCATTTTTTGTGGCTTTTACTTTTATTATTTTTCTTTGTCTTGGATAAATGAATATTTGTATTTTGTTTGAAATACGAATATTTTGATGAGTGGAAATTTCACCAGGGATACTTTGAGTGCCTCAGGAGTGAAATGGTGGAAGAAAACATAGATGTTACTATGGTGTGTCCTGGGCCAGTTTTTTCTAATTTAACTGACAGATGTGTCACTGGAAAAGTTGGAGAGGTATGTTAAATATTTTTTAATTATCCTTTTAAGAAGTTTTGTATATGTCTTAATAATAATATCATCTTGTGAATATTACTTCACTTATTTCTTTCATCCAACTATTATTATTTTAAAATTATTTTTATAGTTATATTCTGAGATGTATTTCAAGTATTGAAAAAATGTACATTAAAGCCTTTTAGAGGTGGTTACTTTCTAAATCACCTCTTTCAGAAAGGTTGATTACTTTCTAAACCACCTCTTTAAGAAAGGTTGGTTACTTTCTAAACCAAGGTCTTTCAGAATAAGTTTTTGTGGATGGTTTAATAGAAGTCTATTAGTAAAAATGCATTTTATATTAGCTGATAAAGACAACAGATATATAACCCTTTGATGTTGACCAAAGGCTGAGAAGACAACATATTACAGCTCTAAATTTCTTTTGTTATGTATCTATACATGTATTAACTTCATTTTCACGAAGAAAAAATTATCATATATATATCCCTTGAAGGGTTAAAAAATGAATAAAAGTAGGTGAATTGTCTTAACTTTTAAGCTTGTGAACATGTTGTTTATGCAAAATAAACCATGTTTCTCTGTTTTCTTTTAATTTACTTAATTTCTATATTCAGTTTTTTAACTTAGAATACATTGCTTTGATATTTGAATAAAATTAATGAGATATTGATGCTATTAAATATTGCAATTTTTATATGGATTTAATTATGAACATATATTTTTTTCTGCTAGAAATATGGGCACAAGCAGCAGCCAACAGATAAAAAAATGTCAACTGAGCGCTGCTGTGATTTAATGGCTACAGCCATTGCTTATAAATTAGATGAATGCTGGATATGCATTCAGCCAATTCTTTTTATGTATTATATGGCACAGTATTGTCCTACTGTATTTAGGAAGTAAGTATAAGTTTTACTTCTCTGCTTCATTTCCTTTGTTGATAACTTTAATTACATTTATTAATTAAAATTCATTTTAGACTTTCTTTTATTGTATAGTAAATATTTTTTGTTCGTGATAAGTTGTTTTGACCATTTAAGTTTAAAACAACTTTTTCTTTAAGAAAAAGTGAAATTTTTTTTAATGAACTTCAACTGCTTGGAAATTCAATTAATTATTGGATAAAATTATCTGAGAACACTTCAAGTATGTTTTGGAGTTCATTCATTTCTATGGAATTGTATATGGTGTATACTATGCATTAGTATACACCATATACTGTTTCACTGCTATACAGAGTGTCTGAAAAATGGCTTTATTGCTTGATTATTGATCCTAGATCCATATATTAAATAATTAAATAACAAGGATGCCTAAAAAATTTGAAAATTTTATGAAATTGATTATAAAGTACAGAGGATGATTTTTTTAAGAAATATAAAAATTTATATCTTTATATGGTACATAAAAACGGCATTGTACAAAGTGTTCCACACAGACTAATAAAGTTTTGTACAACATTTCAGCATTTGAAAAAGATATCCCAGAGATATGTAACGACAAAAATACTGATTTAGACCACTTGTCAATACTTCTATCAAGAGGAAATTGGTATGTGTGGCATTAGACAACAGAGGAGCACATCCTGCTGTACTAGGGAAAGAGTGTAATGATGACCCTTTCAAATTTTCACCAGATCGTTATTTATATACTCTTTGAATAGCCTGTTGCATGAATGGGGTACAAAAATTTGACCCTGGCCCATCCGTACCCCGCACTGGTGCCACCTCAATGTTTGGTAACATTGAATTGCATATTAGAATCATACATCAATTATAAAAGAGAACAATTATGTAGAGAAATAATAATGCTTTTATGCTGAGTTTACAAAGCTTGTTCAAAACATTTTCCTCCACCTAAATACAGAGGTTCCTGCATTAATAGCCCTTCTGTGCACTCTATAAAGTACATGTCCAGTGATGTTTTTTGTAAGGACCATCGCAGCCAGGTGATAAGGTCTGAACTTCAGGACCAGAGGGTTCTCAACTAAGTAAATAAGGAAGGTACTAAATTTCAGCATGTTAGTTCTGCATGTGTCTAGGTTAAACATTTCCAGATATATATTTTGTCAAAGGTGTGTCAAGGGATTAAATATATTTCTGAGGCATTTTTTTTATAGACAATGCTGAAATGTTGTGTATGGGTAAGGATTGATTTATTGAAAAAATCTTTGTTTGAAAAACGTATAAAAATATGAATTTTGTATTACATTAAATATTTATTATCTACAATCTTTGATCAATTTTGCATATTTCTGCACCTTCTTTTTGTTCTGTTCTGAAATTCAACTTGTATATCTGTGACTAATATTGAAAGGTTTATAGCTGAGATAAATGTTTTTCTAACACTCTGCATAGCATCAACATTTTGCTTCTTAAACAGATGATTTTTCTACTGAAGTCTTACTTACAATTATTATTAATAGTCTTATCTACAATTATTCGATTTCATAGCTTGTTAGAGCTGTGTGAAAAAACTTTTAAAAAAAGTGAACCCTGCTTACCATTGTAAAGAAGTTGCAATAAAGATTGGGGATTGAACTAAAGTTTTAGGCTAATTTCATTTTGATTTTTAAAATTTATTTCCAAAAACCTGAATAGTGTTGCTAAATTAAATATATATAGTATAATGTGCCAAGAAAAAAAAAGCAACTCTACTTTTTGAATCTTGCTCTGTATTTCTGAATTTGTGATCTGTATGCTTTGTAAGCACACTGATATTCGATTAGGGCACATTGAGCAGAAAGCTAGGTAAGTCTTCTTCTACTTGTCATATAAATCATAGCACTTGAGTAGCAATAGGTAAACATTTGTGAATGGCATCTTGTTAACTTCTAGAATCATGGTGCTGCTAGCTGTGAATACAGTTCTCGAGCGTATATGTTTTTTATCTCTTTATTAATAACAGTAAATACCGGTTATCCTTGGCAGTTTATAGGTGTTGAACAGCTTTGTCCAGGCCTAATATGCCACCAGTCTCATGCTATTGCCTTTTGCATGCCTGGGAAAGCCTTTTCTTTGGTTTTACTAATATTCGATTTAAGATGGGTTTTTTTTACCAAGGTTTGGTGCAGTATAGCCTAATATGGCTGTTAAGCCATAAAACCTGCCACAAACAAAAACTCGTGTTATTGCTGTCATAATCATGCTTATTGCTTGACAGAAGGATATGGTGATCATAGGCAAAAAAAGTTCCTTTGTGTATTTCGTATACTAAAGTACAAAGTACTAAAATTTTAAAATAACTAAATCGGTATTTAAATTGCACAAAAAAGTGTTTCAGTAGTTTTCATTTATTCGTATTTCAAACATCAATAATTCGTAAATGTATTATGTAATAGATTTACAGTGTAATAGATACTGATTTAGATAATTTATTTGGAGAAATTAATTTTTTGCTCTTGTGAATACTTGAATTAATGTATTGACGTCAATATTAGCAGCAATTTCATTTCGTTCATTTGACATTATTGCCCAACCAGTCGATTTGTCCCTTGGTGAATAAAGTATATACTTTTTACAATTTCATTTTTGAAAAAACTCCATTCTAAACACTGATTACTTTTACTGGCAGTGTTACGAACATGTGCACCACGATAAATATCTTTGGATCACTGTTCAAAATTTATTTATTGCTGCATATGCATTCAGTAAAGTCATGTTAAAAGTAAAGTGGACACGAAAATCAGCAAGTAAACAAGCGAGTTTGGAAATTTAAGGTGGGACTATCCGATAAATGGAAGGCAGTTACGTCGAATGGGCAGTGGCCCCATTATAGTATGCATTATCAGTTGAAATCCTGTATCATCATCATCACAATTTAACCACGAACTAACGTCATCCTCTTCGCAATTTCCACAGCCGGGAATTTATTTCAAAAGTCCGTTTAATTCAGTCACTGTCATTTGAATTGGTCTACATTTTCGAGATAGGGCGTCAGCTTTCGCAAGGACCGTTTTAAGGTATGCTGTGGCACAGACTACCAAGCTTTGTGAATCATGTGGACACTGTCTTTCAACGTTAATGCTTTCTAAAATTGAACCAATGGAACATGCAACCTCCTCCTCATCGTCATAAGCAATTTGCTCAGGAGCAGCTTTCTATAGCGAAGTTTCATAGATTCGATCACGCTCTGGTCCATCGGCTGCAAAATGGCGGTTGTGTTCGGGGGCATGAATATGCAGTTGATGTTTTCGGCTTTGAGTGTTTCAACATCTGGGTCAGCAGGAGCATTATCCATCAATAAAATCGCTTTTTTGAGTTTTAGTTTCTTTAGGTTTTTCTTCACTTCTGGAACGAAGCCATCATAAAACCATTCCTAAAATAAGCTAGGATTCACCCAAGTGCTTTCCTGATGGATTTAGTGAACAGGAAGAGCAGTCTTATTGATGTTCTTAAAACAGCTTGGCTTTTTGCTCTTTCCCACCAAAGTCAGTTGTACACGATGTGAACCAGAAGCATTGGCACATCCCAGAATCGTCACACGATCCTTCACCTTTTTCCGGCCTGGAGCAACAGCTTCATTTTCTGCAGCCAAGGTTTTCGTTGGAAGTGCTCTCCAATATAGCCCAGTTTCATCGCAGTTGTATATTTGGTTTGTTTCACCTCTGCTTTCCAGGAAAAAGATAATGGCTGAGGCAGATAATCAGGAGTGTAGAGGAGCCGGAATGGCGTTCCGGCATTGCTTCCCCCCCCCCAAGAGAAATAAATATGAAAAAATGGTGGGAACGTCCTTAAAATAGGGCGATTTTTGTCGTCCAGGTTAGAGCGTTCCGGCACTGTTTTTAGAGCATTCTGGTACTGCTTATTTTGCGACTACACCACTGCAGATAATATGCAAATTTTAGAAAGTTGGAAAACGACGTTTAACCGAAGCTTTGCGTCGAATAAACGAAGCATTTTATCATTACAATGGTTACGAATGAATCGGGACTGTGGCGAAACGACGTATAAATGAGAAACATATAAACGGTGCTTTACTGTAATTAATCAAAGTATTTCAAATACAAAACTTTTTGCAAAATTTGTGTAAGATTTTTTTGGCTTTGTATGATCTTAAAAAAGGTTTCAAGAAAATATTTATTGCATTATATTTCTGCATGTATTTTACTTTCAGGTTGGTGGTGAAGTTGATCTTTAACAGACAAAGAGTTATGAAGATGAGACAAGGCCGTTAATGCGTCTTCCTACTTTTTATGTTACCCAGTGTTTTTCCATCATTAATTTTATTTTTCTACTTAATATTTTTACGCATGTTAAATTCTTGATTTTGCAAATTCCTGCTTTTTGATATGTTTTTATATTTTATGTTTATCAAAGTTCCATCCAGTATGAATGTTTTATGTTTCCGAAATTGTAACCTTACAAAATAGGAATTTAAATATAGCTGCAAAAATTGCTATTGGTCTTGTAGCTTAACAATGAAGTTATACATTCTCGAGTTTAAGTAGCTAGGTACTTACTGGTCGTTGGTCAAAATTAAGTCTTGCTTGAAATCTAGCATTTTTTATAGTGTGGCATACAATATATCTTTCAAAGAATTTTAAATTTTCGCTTTCTTTTTTTACATTCAATACCTAAAAGTTTATCATATGACATATGATAAAGTAGAATCATTGCATTCTTCTTACAATAATCTTAAATATTTATTCATATTTTTTAAAAATTCATTGTTTTTCTTCAATCGAGATGAATTTCTGACAGTAAGAATTCTCTTATGATTTTAAATATCGAATGATTAGTTATGATTCATTTTAAATTTATTCAGATTGAAATTCCTGCATAGCATTTTATTGAATGATAGTAAAATCATGTTTAAATGCAAACAATTATTGTTGCTTATGATGTATTGAACCGGTGTATATGCAAAGAAATAAAAAGCAGTGCAAATATTTAATACGATGGAATTATTATCGTTGCGGTGACTTTCCTGATATTTTTTTGTGAACTTTGTTCATATTTCTGTTATACTCTAAATGTTATTTTTCTATGGATTTTTTCAGAATAAATATCATTTTCTAAGAATTGTCATTTTATTTGCTTTTGATGTAAATCTAATAGAGCTTGATGTAAATCTAATAGAGCTTGATGTAAATCTAATGGAGCTTTTGAAGTGCTACTAAGAAAGTCGCGTTTCTTAATATCCATTTTAAACATTATGCTTATAATCTTATATAATTAATAATATATTAAATTCAGTGGATTATCTTCAGAGAGAAGGGCAAACTCAATGGACGAGTTTTCTGATTTGTTTATTTTGGTTTCACAAAACTTCCGTGGTAAGGGTTCACTTCCATTTTCCAGTAACCTCCAATTTAAGCTATTGCCAAATCCAGTTGGATTCCATATCAAGTGCAAACTTCGAATCAGTTCTTTCTTGAGTTCACAAAATGCCAAAAAGAGCGATAAAGAATAATTATGGCAACCTTTTGACAAAATGAGGCTCATATTTTAAGTAAACATTTAGAGCTACAACAGTAGGAAAATGAAATTTAATATTTTCAAAGTATCCTTAAGCCATAACCTTGAAAAACTCCACTTTCAACATTAATATATTCAAACAGAGTGTTGAAATTTTGAAGATCCCCATTGGCTTAACATTATCACCGGAAGTTGATATCGGGGAAGTCCTACTTTACCGCAAATAAACGAAACAGAAAACTCGTCCATAAAATATTTGCCAATGATATAAACAGTGCACTCCGCAGTAACATCTGGATACTATTCTGTTGATTAAAAGGTAGAATGGAAGTGGATGCAAGAGGCACAGCAGTAAGTAGGGAATGTTTTAAATATAAGTTTATTAATCCATTAACTGTGGGTACTTTCTTATATATGTGGTTTATAAACCACACCCGCAGTTAAAGGGTTAAGAAACAAAACATTTCATGTTCCCAAAAGAAATCGTAACAGAACATCTCCACTTTTGATCACCAACATATTGTGACAAAATCGACTTGTGGATGTACGTTAATGCAGTCTAATAAGCAGGATTAAAAATAGTAAAGCTCTTTATTTTGCAAATATTCTAAGCAAAGAAATGTAGAACAAGTATTAAAACAACACTCGTAAAAATTCACAACAGAGATTACCATTAAATCTCAAGACAGCGCTCAAAGGCTTCTTGTTAGCTCAACAGCTTGCTTGCTGATCAAAATCCAACTAACTCTTCTTGGCTTGAGAGCTTGCTTTTATACTTTTTCAACAGGAAGTCATGTCATTAAGTAAAAAATGACGTAATTTCCAGAAAGTTCATGAAACCGGTAGAAATAGGTTGAAAGTTCGAGGTCCTTCTAGAAAATCCCTTTTGTCGCCAAAGTCGAAGCTTTGCCGCCAATTCGCCAAGATTAGCATCTCAGGGAAACGACTTTATAGCTCGGGGCATTCATACACGCACTTATAAAGGAGAACGTACTGTTCAGCAGCAGATTCCGAGACTACCACTTTTGGACGATTTTGCATCGGAAAGGGGTGTCGGGCAATGAGTCATATGAGCGCATTTCCGGAGTTCTTTGTTAGATTACGCTCAGTAAGATGTAAACGTCACCCTTCCATTCTTCACTTTCCCCCTATTTTGATGAAAATAATTCCGCCCGGCGCATGCGCAAAAGCGCGGAGGGTTTCCGAATCCGTTGCTAAACAATATTTGCATACACAGAGCGGCCCGAAGTAACTTTACCAACTGGGCAAGGCAAAAATATGCCCCCTCCCTCAAAACCAAAAATAAAAAAAAAAATTCTATAATGTCTGTAAACTAGAAATATTCATGTTTTATCTGCAAATATGAATTAAGAAGAGAATTTTTAAACTTCAGCTGTATTTAACCCTTTATTTACTACATTAACTTACTAGTGGTTTCAATTTTGTTTTTTAATTATTAGATAAGTTTTGATGTAAAATAATAACCCTGAGAATGAGGAAAACACTTTTTTAATTAATTAAAATTACTTAAGTTAATCAATTAAAAAACTTAATTTCTGCCTTCAGCTGTCATTTACTGCTTGTTATCGGAACTCCATTCTCTGTGTTCTTGTGAATACTGGGAGGATAAACGGCCATATTGCGAAGATATAAACGTGATTAAAGCGGTACTTTTAAGTGCCGTCAGTAGATAAAGGGTTAAGACTATATAGTAGTCTTAAACTGAAACTAAAATGATACATTCAACAATTTTTTTAAATGTTAGACTTTATTTCTTAAGTCTATTAAAACATTTTTCGTTACACTTCGGCTTTGGCGTTACTGGCAGTTGCCCGGCCCTTCTCTGTACATACAACAGACAGCACAACACATTTAGTGATTACGCAAATATAACATCGCACTAGAGCTTAAAAAACAACTTGAGGCTCCATTTGTTAAAGTGAGTATGAGATTCCCATCATATTCTTGAAACTTGATGGAAGTTCTGAAAGGTAAAAGAGTCCGTATATTTTAATGTTACTTTATATTGAATACTCAGTTGAAAATTTCTTCAAACAAAACTATTTAGAGAAAATTACTATTGGTTCCTATTGGTATTACTGATTTCATTTTTCCTCATACGTTGGGGGGAGGGGAATTAACATAATTTAATTTCTTTAATTGTAGTATTTTTTGTGCTGTTTAATAAAAAGAGAATCGCAATTATCAAAATCGAAATTAAGGCAAAATTTTCTTTTTAGATTCTAATTATCTGTATACCGATGCATGGCACTGGTACAAGAGATGATATTTTTAACTGTGTTTATGAATTTCTGAGAAAATGTACAGTTTACTTTTAGCATAATGTTTTTAGTCTGGCTTATTCCCTGTAAATTGCGTTGTCCGAAAATACAGGGTGAGCACAAAGTCTTGCCCTGATTATGAAAATTTATTTCAAAATAACCTTTGAATGCAATGTAATTTTGGTATCATTGGATAGTTTACTTTTAATATATATTTTTTGTACAACAGCAAATTTTGTTTTATTGCTGAAAAAAACTATTAAAATTTTGATACGTGATATTACTAGCCTGCTTGGATTGTAGTGTGCAGAATGAAATATTAATGGAGGAATAAACGAAATCGCTTGAATTTTTCTTTTGGGGCTGTATAAAGGACAGAGTCTTTGCTGACAATGAAGAACTTATGGCTAGGATTGTCTGTTATATACGACATGTTTACTTGCGGCATTGGCGCGTCTTCGTTCTACCGTCTGCGCTAAGAGTTCCCCTCTAGCGTTGAAGTTAAAACAAAACGCAAATTCCTTTAATTTTTTTATTCTACTTTAATTAAATATCTTTTACATGTCTTTACGCCATTCATATGATGCTGAAGCCATTCTCGAATAGCTTCAACATCAGTTTCACTTTCACTACTTTCTGAAATACTTTCTATTCTATCAACATCAATATTCAAGCCTGAGGCACACTGAAGTGACTCCAAATTTGCTTCATCTCCTTCTGCAACTTCTTCGACATTATGACTTTCATCTTTGGTGCTTGAATCGGAAACACTCTCGCTAAGGTTACAACTGCTTTTCCTGTCTGAGTCGATGTGGTCAACATGCTCTTCGTCAGATAAATTGAGATATTTTACTGCCTCATCAAATGAAAGAAGCATTTGTTTACTGATTTTTCTTTTCGAAAAACGTAAAGAGTATGTTGAAGTAAGACAAACACGAAAATTGCGCCAAATCTGTAACAATTGTGCAAGTAGCGCCATCTTGTAGAGATTTTGTGAAAAATAATTATATGGACTGGAATGCTCTGAAAAGTTGATAAATAAGTCACTGGGCAAGCTGCCACAATATAGGAAAACATTGAGCAGAAGACGAGTTATCTCGTCCCTAGCTCAAGGCGAATGATCTTGGAAGAGGCGATGTCTCGTCTTTCGCGGCGCAAGTGTTAAAGAACACTTGGTGAGAACTAGACTACCGCTTTGAAATCTACTGAAGTACTTGGTCTTATTAAAAACTTTATAACAGTACTCGCAATCTACCCAAACAAGCGTATGTCGAATTATAATAATTTTCACATTATAAATTTTCAAAATCAGGACAGAACTTTGTGCTCACTCTGTAATTCATTGAAAATACAGACATAGGAAAGAAATTAGTATTGTAAACTGTTGCTGTAAGTCGGACGGACAGACAGACATAACATCTCTTACACGTCCCCGTTCGTAGAGTCTTTATGACTCTATGGTCGGTAAACAGACGGACGAACTACAGGCATTCTTTCTGTAAATTGCGTGATATAAAAATCATTACACACAAAATGCAATGGCTGATGCAGTCAAGCCAGACCAAGACACAATGCCAGCCTTGCACCTGTAACCATTTCAGTTACTGAACAGTTGAGTGGATTTGAGACCGAAGACGAGACAGACGATCAAGCCTGAAACATTACCATGCTACGATGTTCTGGACAAGGGGGTTCGAAATTGTATTTTCTCCTTCGACTTTCTAGTGTACAATTGCGGGAAAAAAAAAACGAACCACCCAGCATCATTCTGTCATCGTTCATCGGAAATTAAAACAAAAGGTACCAAATTTCAGGAAATAACGTCTAAACGATTCCATATCTATAAATTTCATAAGGGGTCGTCTACATATTTATAATTGCGCTAACTTCAAGTTTTCCAATTTCAACACCCATTTTTGATGACATAAATACATTCCTCATCAAAAAATACCCCAAGATATCAATTTTGGTTAATTGGCCATTAAAAGATCGGAAGATATGCGGCATTTTGTGTTTGCGCTATAAAAGAGTCCGTCTCCATATTTAGATAGTGAAGATATCTGCTTGCGTTTAAATGTCTGTGGTAGAGTTTTTACTTCTTTTTTTACAATCGATAAATACTAGATTCAATACAAAATTCTGCAAAATGAAATTTTCTCCAAAAAATATGATTGTGATACATTTGTATTCATTACTAAATGAAAGAAAGATGTTATATTTTTTAAATATATGAATGGCCCCCTAAGTGTATCGTTTCACACAAAAAAAGAAAATTTAATGTAACCTAAAAACCACTTTTTCAAATGAGCTGAAATTTTGCATGGGCTTATAAAATAGCCTTCTGCATCGATTACTGTTAAAATTTGGGGTGTTGCCACTCAAAAAATTTTAAACATCAAATTTAATAAAACGTTTCCTGTGTTCAAAATTAGTTTAAAGTCAAAAGTATAGGTGCAGAAGGTGTATACTACTTCATACTATTACATCAAAAAGTTCTAGGTCAATAACTATATTATATCTCAAGATATCAACAAAAATTCAAAATTTTACTTTAATATTAGAGACTCAAAATTTTATTTGCTTATAATTTCGAAACAAATAAGGTTTGAATGATAAAATTTGGTATCCGAGCGTAACTTTTGACGCAGTTTTGAATTCCATTGAAAAAAATGGTGTTGCCTTTGTTAATTTTGAAGTTAGTGTAATTATAAATATATAGACGACCCTTTATAAAATTTTTTGATATGGAATCGTTTCATAGACGTTACTTCCTGAAATTTGGTACCTTTTGTTTTAATTTCCGATGAACGATGGCAGAATGATGCTGGGTGGTTCGTTTTTTTTCTTCTGAGACTGCACATAAGGATGCCACTTACAATCAGTGATCAAAAATCATTTTGCTTGAATGGCATGTTTAAGTGTTACAGCGTTCTCAACAGCTCATCAATAAACGTAGGGTTCGGAGTTAGAGTGGACAAGTCGATGAGATTCATTTCTGTTAAACAGATCTCAAAGTTGATTAGTTGCATTTAAAATAACAATGGACTTCTAATTGTTCTTGCTGCTTCTTCGATACGAATCGAACTATTGACTTGAATTATTATTACACAGAAAATATAATATTTCTATTTCTACACTGCCATGGCTGTGTTAGTGAAAAATGGGCAAAACATGGACTTGGTACGTTTTAACTCTGAACCGTCCAAATATTCTTTAAAAGTGTCTAAATCATTTCTGCTGACGATTTGACTCCATTTCGTGTTAGAGAAAGTAAAATACTGTAACGAAATTGTCTTGTGGGTGTACGTGAATGTAGTCCAATAAGCAGGATTAAAAAAAGTAAAGCTCTTTATTTTACAAATATTCTAAGAAAAGAAGCGTAACGGAAGTATTAAAACAACACTCGTAAAAATTCACAACAGATATTACCAATTAATCTCAATACAGACTTCAAAGGTTTCTTATCAGTTCATCAGCTAGCTAGCTGATCGAAATCCTTCTCTTGGCTTGAGAGCTTGCTTTTATACTTTTAAAACAGGAAGTGACATCATTACGTAGGAAGTGGCGTAATCTCCAGAAAGTTCATGAAGCCAGTAGAAATAGGTTGACAGTTCAAGGACTTTCTAGAAAATTCCTTTTGTCGCCAAAGCTGCCAACTCCGTAGCCAAATTTTTCGCCAAGATTAGTATCTCGGAGAAACAACTTTATAGCTTTGTAACAATACAATATACAAAGGGGAAGTAATGTGATCGTCAAGACATTCGACATCAAGATCTTGATAAATCTCTTTGAAAATTGGCCTTTGAACACCAGATGGAATTCATTCATTTACTGCAGAGATTCTCAACCTGTGGTACGCGTACCCTTGCGGGGTACGCGATGGACCACTTGGGGGCGCGCGAAATCAAAGTTGTTAATGGCGGAAGCGAAGAAACACAAAGGACTAAAAAAGTTGTTTTTTCTTTCTTTCTTTCAAGTTTGTTTCCTTCAAGTGAATACTTGCTATTTAATAACTATATCCCTTGAATATTTGGTTATTACGAAGTGTAATTTTTAGCTAACCTTATAAGTTAAAAGGAAATAATTACAATACTGGTGTCATTTGCTTTGGCGTTGAACTGATACTAATGTAAAAATGAAATAAAATGTCAAATCAAAAGTAAGTTCTGCAAATGTTATTAATTTGAGTCATTTCACTTTTAAGTTAAGTAACTTAAACTAACTTTAACAAAGATAGTAAAATTCTTGTGCAAGTAATAAACCTAGGAATATCATACAAGAAAATGATTGCCATAAGTGTTCTAAATTTTTTTCGTTGCTATACTGATTCAGCAGAGTTGGACTCTAAACATTTACCTTCATAGTTGATAATAGAAAAATTTAAAGTGAAGGAAAAAAATTTAAATTTGCTAGAAACTGGATTTTTAGTAATTAAATTTTTGCTCTCTCGAACCGCTTAAAAACACAACTTTTTTTGTATGTCCATAAACAAAGCTTTCTGAGATTCCGAGGGAATAAAAGGCTTTGAAAGTTATTCTCTTAGGATCAGTGAAGACACAAGATACAGCCGTATTTAAATAATGAAAATAATTAAAAAAATGGCACAATTTTTAGTTCTGACATCGAATTAGTCAAAAAATATTCGAATTATAGACAGTGTCTTAACATTATTTTTATAAGAAATTCAAGGGACCACAGAAAAATTCGAATTACCGACGGATTTGAGTCTAAAACGTTCCGATTAACCAAATGCTGCTATAAATGGAATCACTGAATTTCCAGCAATTGAAAAATACCCGTGTAATTTTTGTAAAAATCTAAAGAAAATGAGCCAGGGGGATCGCATTTTTGATTTCTGTCATTAAAAACATTTATAAACAGTTTCCCAAGACTGCTGTCCAGAATAGCAGATCCCTTGCGACAACATTGGTTGAGATATGCGTGCTGTGAAACTCTCAGCTACTTCGAGGTTGAAAATTTTTATTGTCTCCGTAACTTGTGGTGTCCCATCTGTGCAGCCTGGTTATTTCTGTTATTTTCAGAATAAAACTTAATCACCGAAAATTCGTTCGATTTTTCTCATTTTGTTGTATCAAGCTTAATATATACAAATCGAAATATTTTTGTAGCTTGTAGGCAATAAAAATGATTTTTAGGGGAGACCGGGGCAAGTTTACACAAGGCTTATATTTCACATACCATTGATCGGGGGGCACTACATGTCTTTTCAGAAGAAGTGTCTTGGCCTCCATTAATACTCACGGAAGTCTGGAGTCAGTCTTGAAAGTGGATTGTGAAGTGGACAACTTTTTCTGATTTTTTACCATTTTAGTAAATTTTTAGCCTCACTTATTGGCTTTAATAGAGCTCGTACTATTTGAATATTTTAACTTATTATGGATTATCCTCTTAAGTTGTTCTTTTGTGGCTTTTAAGCTATTTA
The DNA here is from genome assembly GCA_013235015.1 of Araneus ventricosus. NCBI lineage: Eukaryota > Metazoa > Arthropoda > Arachnida > Araneae > Araneidae > Araneus > Araneus ventricosus. The sequence goes on from BGPR01000130.1 coordinate 181,756, forward strand.
GTTGATTACTTTTATTATGAATAAAGCTTATATGTTGAGTTATAACAAAAAAAATGGCGATGGGGCAAGTTTACACGCAGTGCATGGAGCAGGTTTACACAGAGTGTAAACTTGCCCCATCGCCATTTTTTTTTATAACTGGCACAAGTGGCACTTGCATTATAAAGTCATCCCCAATTGAAGATGTGAAGCCATTTCAAAAATCAGAGGCAAGGAAAAGAGGTAACAGAGGTAGGAAAAAAAGACGAACATCAATTCTTACAGATGCACCTGTAAAAAATGCTTTGCAAATATAGGAGAAATCTATAAAGACGAAATTATCATCAGCCCATCATTCTATGTCTCAGTCAGGGCCGTATCGAGGGGGTGGCGAGATTGGCCCCCGCCAATGGCGCAGGAAGAAAGGGGGCGCAAAAATGACCATTTAAAAAACTTAGTTTAAGAGTTAGATTGGTACGATCTGCTGTGCAAATAAAAAAGAATTCGAGAATAAGTGTTCAGTGGCTCACTAAACATTACAGGAGTGGCTAGTTGTTTTGTCCAGTAGTCAAGTTGCCTGGTTGTGATCCCCTTACAGAGAGAGAAAGGGCCTGCGCCTTTTCTTGGAACAAAATAGCAAGTAGCTTTATGTTACAAGCACTTCGAGTTTCTTGCTGCCGCAGGAAAAAAGTGTCCCTCCAGCAAGGCGAAAAGGGTCCTTCTTTGTCCATGGGTATGATTATTGCCTATAGATGGCAAAACAACATGCTTTTTGCATCTCATTTTACAGTCGTAAAATAGATGAAGAAGGGAATTCGCCTGCCTTGAGAATCTTCTTCGAACCTCTAAGACACTGATAAGAGGGGAGGGAGGGCAAAGCATTCACGTAATTTGACTATTAAAAGCTCAATGGAAAAGGGGAATCGCGCTTTTTCTTAAGAGTTTTGTGTTTGAGGGTGAGGTCTAATTTTATCTTGTTTATTATATTGTAGGAAGTATAAAGGGGCCTCTTCCTTTTGGAAGAGTGGCCCTTTGGTGTTTCTTTAGTGACAAATAATACGTAGGAAATATGTTACATTTCTGCTTTTGTTTCACCAGAGAGTGGGCGCATAAAGAAATACTTGGACTTTTTCATTTTTTTCTAAGGAGATAAATTAGTTTTAAAGAGGTGAGCTCTAATTATTTCTGTATTTTTAAATTGCTCCTGTTGTATTAAATACTAGCCGCCTTCTACTGCCAACTTATTCGTCCATTTTATTAATTATATATTATTTATGCCAACCAATTTTAAAAACGTCAACTTATTTAATTTTTCGCAAACTAATTTGAACTAAATTTTAAGACAATATGTTTTGCATCTAATAAAATTAATGTCTTTAATTTTTACATTCAAGTGTTAAAAATGTCTTAGGCAGAATGACTCTTTAATATCATTAAATTCAATGAAAATTAATTTTTATTTCGATCATGCATAATTCAGATTTAAATTACATTTATTACACTTTATTTATCTAACTATAACTTGAATATTTTATCTAATTATTACAAATGAATAGATGGTATGGTTTCCATCGAAGATTATCTACCCTAAGTGAAAAAATGAATTTTAGATCATAGCTAAAAAGTAAATCTATCAAAATAACACAGTAAATCTATTAAAAAAGTAAATTTATTTCAAGTAGCAAAAAATTAACAAAAAATAGACTAAAAAACCTGCATTTCATTACAACAAAAGAAGGTTTTATATTGTAACAATCAAAATAAATTTGTATATCACGTTTTTCAACATAAGAGAAACATTAAATTCAACATTAAGAGAAATATTAAATTAAAGATTTGATGAATTAGTGAAATTGGTTTGACTTTCAATCCAGCATAGTTGTAAATTATACATAAAAATATTTTTTTTTAAATTGTCAAATTTAAGAAAAAATTACACGACAACTAGACTGTTATCATTTGAAAGATAATTTTTTTGAAATATAAGACGGTGTAGAAATTATTTTTAAATGATAATATTTTCAGCTATTATCGTTGAACCCCCCAAATTCATTCTTAAGTTTTAATTTATTAAAGTTAAAACTCACTGAGGTGCATTTTGCCACACTTCATAGTAGGTTTGTACCAAATTTGGCAATTCTAGGCTCAACGGTCTGTCTTGTAGAACGCCAACAGACATTCACCTATGCATACATACGCTTTTATTAGTAGTAAATATAAAATTAACATTATAGTAATGTTAATTATTAGCAGTAAATTATAGTAGTAATTTTATATTTTGCTTGTAATTATGCATACAAAAGCATGATTACAAGCAAAATATAAAATTAACATTATAGTATTTCGTGTTAGAGTTTATTGCTTAAAAAATCTAATGCAACTCTTCTACACCAAATTCATGATCTCTTGATTTTACATGTCTTGATAATTGTAACTGATTTAACCATAAAATTTTACTTTGCAATGATGCATACAAAGATGATCTGCTCTGAGAAATCATTTGAGCTGGAATGCTTCAAAGTGTACGACAGATTAATAAGTGAAATTAAAAAGCGGATCCGATATTTATCACACCATTTCTTCTGAACTTCAGTTTCCTGTCAGGAAAGGCCTTAAATGAAAGCTCTGTATCTCATGTCGAAAAATGTGCAGCTGATTTTGGTGCCAAATGTAACAGAGATATTGATACTTTGGAATTAGTAAATGAAGTAGCTACTTTCAAATTTCAGGTGAAAGAGCTGGTGAAAAACATTAGCACAGCTTCCCATCTGGATATTTTGAAAGTTATTTCAAAGTTTGGGTTAAGAAATGCTTATCCCAACATCGAAATAGCATTGCGGATATTTATTAAAATGCCTATGAGTGTTGCATCTTGTGAACGTAGTTTTAGCAAATTAAAAATAATTAAAAACTACTTAAGGTTGAGTATGGGTGAAAGTAGACTGTCAAATTTAGCAATCTTGTCAATAGAATACGAAAAGGCATCAAAACTAGACTTCAATGAAGTAATAAATGAGTTCGCTTCGTTCAAAGCAAGGAAATTAAAATATATTTCCGGATTTTTCACTAACAATCATTACAAACTATTTATAGCTTTTCAATCAAGTGTTACAGTGAATTCGTCATTTTGAATTTTTAATCATCTAGAGCAGCGATTCTCAAACTTTTTTCACTCGCACACCCCTTGATTAGTCGTTTTGACGTCTTCCCGCTCTTTACAGTGATAATCGGTCGAACTTTCTTGTGTGGCAAAATACCGTCAGATTTGAATCGCTAATAACTACGAGACTAATAATGCGAAAAGAATGGTTGACCCCACAACGGATAGATCATATCGGTAAGAGTTTCGCGCATAGTATTTGTTTTGCCTGTGACGTCATCGTACCAATGTAGGCGCACGCACGTAATTGTTATGAATTAGCTTTATGTAAGGTTATAAATAAGTGTAGCGTGGAAACGCGTTTGGCTAGGAGGTTGATTCCAGTGTCATTTTAAAGAGCTCGAGGTGTATTACTAGGACCCAAAGTGAGACAATCAAAATATTTATCAGAATCAGGGCCGTACCGATGGGGTGGCGAGATTGGCCCCCACCAATGGCACAGGCAGGACGGGGGCGCAAAAATGACCATTTAAAAAACTTAGTTTAAGAGTTAAGACGGCCATTCACTTCAAGGATTTTGGAACGCGCGAAGGAAAACCCATCAAAATCTATGGAAATGAGCCAAACGGATTGCCAATGTTGGAATTCCGTCTAGACTAAACTCCACGGTTTGCGAGGCAAATAGTAGATCCGCGGTGGGGGGAAGAGAAAATTTGCGTGGGTGAGGCGACAGAACAGAATAAACCAGCGGGCGTGTTTTCCCCTAAACTTTCTCGTATACTTCCCCCAAAAGGTGCCGTTTCTCCTTCCCCCGCATGGCTAAAAAAATTCGAACCTACTGTTATCCAGAATCCAATGACTATCAGAAGGTTTTTCATTATAGTGATTGAAAAATATCTAGGTAAAGAATTCAAAGAGATGCGTACCGATTAAAACGCATCTATCGCACACTGCTAGGTTTCACTCTTGCCGTCTTAAGGACGAACTGACGTAATAGCTCCTTTCGCGAGCACAGACGATCGCTTCCGTACGCATGCGCATGGAGATAGCGGATTGGTTTCAATGGTAAATTATACAGACCGACAGACAGTCTACCCTTTGACGGATTTGGCCCAAAATTTTATACGGACCTACATTCATGACGATAAAGCTATGTACCAAATTTTATCCATCTAGCTATTCAAGTTTTTGAGTTATAGTGTTCACATGACTTCGGACATACAGACAAACAGACTTCCCGTTGACGGATTTTGTCCAAAATATGATAGAAACCTACAAATTATGCTTAAAGACCACATACCAAATTTCATCCCCGTAGCTCTCATAGTTTTCGAGTTATCGTGTTCACAGACATAACTCCAAAATTGTATTTTTCGGACTCGGGGAGGTCTAAAACGTGGAGATTCGTCAAAATCTCGAGTTCGAATTTTTTGACGATTACAATACTTTCTCTTTGTATACTTCGTATACGAGAAAGTAAAAATATTGTATTCATACGCTGATTTGATGATCAAAGATCAAATGAAATTGACGTGTTCAGGGCTTTCTATATCTCTGTTCTGTTCCGCCGTGTTCGTTCATTTTGAAAGAGGTAAATTTAAAGTTAATTTTTTATAATTAATATTTACATATATTAGTATGGATGAGTTTTCGGTTTTGTTTTACTTACATTCAAATGCTTACGTAATTCCGCTGTAATGCTAAGTTAATGGAATCTTTTAGTAAACAAAAAAGAAATCTCGTATTTCTGAAAATACCCTAGTTGTTTACTTTAACTTTTATTCCGAAAACTCCATAATACAGTTGTTGTAGAAATTAGTTTGAAGATTCGTGCCATTATCATTATTCCAATAAGCATATTAACAACAATTCCATCAGATAGTTTTTATGTTTTTTTTTTCTTTTTTATTTTATTAATTTCTTTACGTACATGAAATTCCGCATTGCAATGATTCGTCCAGTGGATTAAATAATTTTTAGTATTTTATTAATAATATAAATTAAGTCCCTCTTTATTACGTATTTTTCTAATGTTATCAAAACTTTCGCAAAGAAATGTACTAAGCAAGTTCTTTTTAAATGCTTCCGAAACGATTTTGTGAAATTTCATTTATATGCTTTTTAAATGAAATATCTCTCCTTTCGCGCGCAGTTTTGATATTTAATCTGAGCTGCAATTTATATTGATATGCCTTTGAAAATTTATTTCTTGAATAAAACTTCAAACAGAAAACTTCTTCATAAACTTATTTACTTCTTTTAGATATTAGTTCTCGGCAGTTTGTTTTTGTTGTAATTGAACTACATAAAGAATCGCTATTCAGGTTTCTGGAATAATCACTCCCAAATGCAGAGGGGATAATTTCAGTTGTTCAATAATTCATACCAGTAGCAATAAAACGAAGTGTTGCTACCAGTCTTTCATTGGGAGTGATACTTTCTCTCATAAATGTATCTTTTTTTTATTAATGGAGTAACACATAGAGCAATTGAAGGTTAAGTTTTTTTAATCCATCCTCAGGTAATTTCTCCAATCAGCGAGCTCAAGTGAAAGGTATTTAAATAAATTCGTGTGCGAGTAGCGACTTCTATTCAGGAACCATCGCTTACACCATTTTTTCTTCGGCTTTCGAGTTTTTAAGTATACAAAATAGGCGGCAAAATCGTTTCCATGTTTTGTTTTGAAACGAAGAATGCGCGCGAACACTGGGCACGATGTTCACGGCGGGAGGGGGAGGATAGAAGAGCGGTGGAGTGGCACATCGGAGCCTAGTCAAGTGAATGGTGTGTCTGATTTTTTTACTTGAATTGGTGGGGGAAAAGACCAGTATTGGGACAAATGTAATGGAATGGACGTCAGATGGTACGTGGACGAGTGGTCCTTTGGTGTTTCTTTAGTGGCAAATAATACGAAGGAAATGTTGCATTTCTGTTTTTGTTTCATCGGAGAGTGTACCAAACTTGGCAACTCCAGGCTCAACGTTCTGTCTTGCAGAACGCCAACAGACAGTCACCTATGCATACATGCGCTTTTATTAGTAGTAAAAATATGCATACAAGAGCATGATCACAAGCAAAATATAAAATTAAAATTATAGTATTTGATGTTAGAGTTTACTGCATAAAAAAACTAATGCAACTATTCTAGATGAAATTTATGATCTCCTTGATTTTACTTGTCTTGATAATTGTAACTGATTTAACCATAAAATTTTACTTTACAATAATGTATACAAAGATTAGTGTTATTTGTCTTTTAAAAAATTTACATTTTTGCTTGATATTCATGAAATTTGGCGCATATGCTTTTCAAAACAAGAGTAGAATCACTATCAACTTTTCAAAGCTCGAAAGATAATTAAAATTTCAGTTAATAAAAAAGTAGGCAAGATTTTGCAGTTTTTTCGCCGTATTTTTCAAAAATATCATCTAAATAAAATGGCTCTTTACGTAATTTTAAAATTAAAAAAAAATCTTTTTAATGATACCAATTTAATAACTCCGCATTTTTTCTTTAATTTAAAAAATGTATGATTCGCAACAATACTTTTCAATTTTAAAATGACAAACTAATTTCCTTATTTAATCACATTATCACTAATTTCCTTATTTTTATATAATCGCATATTTAATTGCATGATCCCAACATGGCGACTTTCACGGATGAGAAGCTGCCGGATAAGTAAGCAGGTTCTCGCTCCCTTGGTGGATAAAGTAATGGGGGTGTGGCTCTTAGGGCCCATCTCCGATGACGGGTCGTACCTCAGTAAAGTTGGGGGGGGTCGTCGAATGAGCTGCTCGTAATCTGGGCTGTTATATTATACCACAATGCCCGATGAAGTCATGGCGGCCGGTCGTTCAATGTAGACCCGGGTGCCAAGGCAGGGCGGGGTGATGGCTTTTTGTGACATTTAATCACATGATCTTTAACCATTGTTAACATTATGGTGATCAAAATTTGCTCTCTTTGATACATTTAACTACTCTAGCTCCAAAGTAGTTTTCACTTACCCGCAGTTTTTTCTTATACAGTTTTTGAAATATATTTTTCAACTCAAGCTCATTAAATCAAGTGATTTTTATTTAATTTGGTAAATTTTATACTGTGAAATATTTTTTTTCGCCACTAATGATAATATTTTCTCTCTTCAGTTATAATGAGATAATTGACATATGCATTTTGTTTTTCCTTTTGCTATCGAATTACAGCTTCTTAGCTTCATTTTAATTTCGCAATTATTGTAAATCAGTTTTCTTTTTTTTGACATCTTGACTAAGAAAAAAATGAACGTGAACTTTTATTATCATAACAAAATTTATTATTTGAAAAATTCTGGTAGTTATCTTTTTTTATTAATGATATTTTTAACATTTTTCTTGAAACTGTTTTTGGAAATTTGGTTTCTACTTCAGGATTATTTCTTTTAGTTTTTGAAATCGTCATGTTATTCTTTCATTCGATATGTAATAACACGTTTTGATATTTTACGACTTTCCGATATGTTAATTTTTTGCTGTTCAGTTTGGCCTTGCGCAGACGTTTTGGTCAATACAATTATAACTCAAATGTTTTATTTCGAAAGCAGGGAGAGAAAAAGGTAAATTAATTTCACATATATTTCAATTTTCATTAAATGCGCATTTTACAATCTTATCAAACAATAAAGGTAAAATTTTAAATAGTTATGTATTTCTTATTAATTGTTTAACAGCCAGGATATTCCGAGCGAACAAGCTGCTCTCCAAAGGATGTTAGTTAGAGATATATTAAAATTATAAACAGAAGCTACAATAAGCAGAATAATGGTTTACAAAGTAAACTTGTTGATGTGGCAGATCAACCGGTTCATAGATGATACTATGCCCATGTCTTGAATTAAGTGTTAACTGAAACAAAATGTGGTGTAGATGCAGTTCCTTTTTTTAATTTTCTGCAGAATTTAGCAACTTTGGAAGAACTTTACTTTCAGTTTGGCTTTGAAAAAATCCAAAATAACAATATGCTCCTCATACACCCAGCAAAAAATTAATTAAAATTCAATAAAAAAATTATATTTATATCTTACTTTTCCAATAATATGTAGATTAGAATTGCTGAATTTGAACTAGCTCCTGGAATGGATTGGTATTAAAACTTCAATTCTATTAAATATTTGGGCCTTAAAATATGCAAATTACGTTGTAAAAACATAAATGTAGTATATGAAATTATTTTTAAGAGAAAGCACTTAGTGTTTGCAGTTACAGAACATCAATTAAATATTTTAACAAAAGACTAACAACCCTTACGGTGTTTTAAAAAGTAGTAAAATTTGTCATTATATCCTCAGATAAGAAAACTACAACTTAGTACAGTAATTTTATTAGAATAGTTTAAAGGTAAGGTTAGAGGGTTTTTTTTGTCTAAAAGTTGCTTAAATTGGACCACAAACAGAGGAATAGACTAGAGGAATTGGACCACAAACAGTTACCTAAATTGGGCCGCTTAAATCAAAAGGACTACAACATAAAACTAGAGAAATAGCTCGGAAAGTTACAATCAGTTGTAGTTATCATAAAGTGGAAGTGGAACAAGCCAAATCAAAACCAGCGGAGTGGTCTCCCTTAAACTTTCTCGTATACTTCCCAAAACGGTGTCATTTTCTCTCTAACTAGGGTTGCCATACTTCCCGTATGCTATTTGTCCCGCTTGCTTCCTAAACTCTGAGTCATTATAATTTTAAAATGACCTGCGCCCATTTTTATGATTATGTGTAAAAGGAAAATGATAACAATTAAAAAAAATGCGTAAGTTCTGAATTTTTAAGCGCGCTGAGGTACCACAACTTTACTTAAAGTTTTTGAGAACGAAATCTTACTACAGATATCACGCAAGATTTCATCATACCTTCCATCTCGAGAATATCAGAACGAAATTTCGGGTTCAGGGGGTTGCCATAATTTCCGAAGCTACAATTTCCTTCGTAGACCGCCAAGATCAAAAGCCAACTATACTAACTTGAGTAAAATAAGCGAAACGCTTGCTAACACACAGTCGCAATGTGCATTTTGAACCAAATATGCAATTTGAACACCTTTTTTTCAACGGATTGAAACGAAATTTGAGCACAGATCTATAATTAATATTAGCAAATGGCATACCAATTTATCTAAGCCAAAGGGTTTAGGAGATATAATTTTTACAAGTATGCGATTATACAGACCGATAGACAGTCAACCCTCTGACGGATTTGGCCCAAAATCTTATACGGACCTACATTACTGATGATGAAACTGTGTACCAAATTTTATTCGTCTAGCTATTCAAGTTTTTAAGTTATAGTGTTCACATGACCGCGGACAGACAGACTTCCCTTTGACGGATTTTGTCCAAAAGTTGACAGAAACCTACAAATTATGTTTAAAGGCCACATACCAAATTTCATCCCCGTAGCTCTAATAGTTTTCGAGTTATCGTGTTCACAGACAGACATAATTCCAAAATTGTGTTTTTCGAACTCAGGGAGATCTAAAACGTGGAGATTCGTCAAAATCTCGAGTTCGAATTTTTTGACGATTACAATACTTTCTCTTCCTATACGAGAAAGTAACCAGCGGGAGTGTTCTCCCCTAAACTTTCTAGTATACTTCCCCGAAAAGGTGCCGTTTGCCCTTCCCCCGCGTGACTAAAAAGTTTCGAACCTATTGTTATCCAGAAGGTTTTTCATTATAATGATTGGAAAATATCTAGGCAAAGAATGAAATTCAAAGAGATGCGTAACGATTTTCCTCTCTTACCGGCTCAAGGACAAACTGACGTAATTCGCAACTTCGTAATGAAATTCCTTTCCGTTCTTCCAGTACGCATGCGCGTGGAGATAGCGGATTGGTTTCAATGGTAAATTATACAGACCGACAGACAGTCAACCCTTTGACGGATTTGGCCCAAAATTTTATACTGACCTACATTCATGACAATAAAACTGTGTATAAAATTTTATCCATTTAGCGTTTCAAGTTTTTGAGTTATAGCGTTGGCATGACCTCGAACATACAGACAGACAGACTTCCCGCTGACGGATTTTGTCCAAAATTTGATAGAATCCTACAAATCATGTTTAAAGACCACATACCAAATTTCATCCCCGTAGCTCTAATAGTTTTCGAGTTATCGTGTTAACAGACAGACAGACATAATTCCAAAATTGAGTTTTTCATACTCAGGGAGGTCTAAAACGTGGAGATTAGTCAAAATCTCGAGTTCAAATTTTCTGACGGTTACAATACTTTCTCTTCGTAAACGAGAAAGTAAAAACCACTCAAGCGCAATCGCATACAATAAAGTGACATTAAAAACATCAAATGTTTGTTCAGGAAGAACAAAAACTAAGCCTGATTGATTTTAAATTGTTGTGAGGAAATCAAGCAGCCGAAAAGGATTAACTGTCGCTCTCTCTCTGTGTTTAGTTTTAGTTAGTTAGTTAGTTAGTTATATTAACGTCCCGTTTTGAAGCAACACGAGGGCTATTTTGGGACGGACCTCGTAATTTTGAACCACGGTCAGATGACGAGGACGACACCTGAGCTGGCACCCCCCTCTCCAAACTTCCACGCCACACCAACGGGAGGACGTTTGGCCACTACGTATGATTTAACGTGCAACAGGCCCCATACACGGCGGATCTTCAGTGGAATCGGGTCTCGAACCTGGAACCCTCCGGCCCCAAGCCACTAGGCCTTACCGAGACCTTACCACTAGGCCACCGCGGCCTGTGTTTAGTTTTAAGTCAGCTGTCTAATTTAGTATTCACGTTTTGATAAGATAGGAATGTTAACATTTTTATTTCCAATGTGAACGGAAGTTAGTATTGCTCGTTAGTTTAATTTTATAAGTAAGATCTCAAAATTTAAACATTTAAGGAATCGCCTCCATTTTGGTTGTTGCAGTCGAGATATAACTAATTTTTTACTTTCTCGTATACGAAGTATACAAAGAGAAAGTATTGTAATCGTCAAAAAATTCGAACTCGAGATTTTGACGAATCTCCACGTTTTAGCCCTCCCCGAGTCCGAAAAACACAATTTTGGAATTATGTCTGTCTGTCTGTCTGTGAACACGATAACTCGAAAACTATTAGAGCTACGGGGATGAAATTTAGTATGTGGTCTTTAAACATAATTTGTAGGTTTCTATCAAATTTTGGACAAAATCCGTCAACGGAAAGTCTGTCTGTCTGTATGTCCGAAGTCATGTGAACACTATAACACAAAAACTTGAATAGCTAGATGGATAAAATTTGGCACACAATTTTATCGTCATGAATGTAGGTCCGTATAAAATTTTGGGCCAAATCCGTCAAAGGGTTGACTGTCTGTCGGTCTGTATAATCGCATACTTGTAAAAATTATATCTCCTCAATCCTTTGGCTTAGATAAATAAAAATTGGAATGATGGTAGCTAACATTAATTATAGATCTGCGCCCAAATTTCGTTTCAATTGGTTAAGAAAAACGCGTTCAAATTGCACAATTAATTTTTCTAATCCGATTCTCCATACGCATGCGTAGCAATCTCTGTGCACGTGGATGGATTACGTCACTTTTGCCTTGTTTTACTTGCGTAGTGGAAGCAATCTCTGCACACGCAAGCTATTCTGCGGTAACGGAACGAGGTCATTTGCTCGGTTTCTCCTCCGCACACTGAGCTTGCATTGCTAGAGTTTGATAAAAAGTAAATATTGCTATAAGTTTTAATACATACGCAACTCATGGAATATGATTCTTCACCTAAATATTTTACTATCACTATAATCTCCAATGGAAAACCTTCTGATAGTCATTGCATTCTGGGTTACAGTTGGTTCGAATTTTTTATCCACGCAGGGGGAAGGGAAATGACAAATGTTTGAGAAGTATACGAGAAAGTTTAGGGGAGGCCACTCCCGCTGGTTTTTATTTTGATCCTTTTTTCTGAACCATAGATCGGAGCTTCCAGGTTTTGAAGTAAGCAAATTAATAATGATTGACACGTTTTATAAGTGATTTAAATCTTGTAATCATATTTCCACTTATACTTATTAGACGCGAATTTTGATCAATCCAGTTGCATTCTACGTCGTCAGTTCAACTGGATATACATTGTTTTGTTGGAAAATAGAAGAAATTCTTTGTCTGTTAATTCTCCATTCAGTTTGTTAGCAATTTTCAAGCTATTACCAATAATCAAAGAGTTAAAAAAATTTATATGATATTTTTATAGAAGAGGTACTGTACTGAACGATAAAGGCGAGAAAGTCTAAGTTTTTAAGGTGTGAAGATGTCCATAAAACAGTGTCAAATTCTAAATCTGCACAAATTACCCTGGGTTATGTGAATTTTTATGCAATGTAATAAGTTTCCACTGGTTTAAGGACATCTTGAATAAAACGATGTTTTATTTCTCTACTAGGCTTTTTAATATTTATTGAACAATACATTATCTATTTAGATAAAGTGTAGGACATACGGACGGATATTTTCTCTTTACTGTTAGATATTGATTTTTAGTCTTTTCCAGAGATGGGCCTAAACAGACCTTCTGGAAGTGATTTCAGAAAAATAAAAAAGCACAAGGAGAAGAGAATAAGAAACTAGCATCAGCGCTTGGAAATTGGCTTATAAATGAAGAGCAGGTAGAACAAAATATCTTAGAAGCAGATCAAATAGATAGCACTATGTTACAAGAACAATAACACGCTTTATAACGCTTTGTAACACACGCTTGTTAAAGTTTGTTTTCAAATATGTTATAAGAGGTAAGATTTTAATCCCTTCTTTTTACACTTTGTTCTGGATATTGTCTTCAATTTCTTCTTTGTGGATAAATGTTTTTCTTTCCAATACATTCCGGTATAGGTTCAGGCCAAAAGAGGATATTAAATTCAGACCGTCAAGTCTTTTTCCTCTACAGAAAACCTATTCCACTTTTGAATCTGCATGAATGTCTGGGCTCTAATGAAGTCATTCACCAGATTCCTACTTCTTGTTGTTGTCTACTATTATTGTTTACCCTTCCACCTTTTTATTCCCTTTTTTAAATATTTGTATTTATTTTACAACAACAAGATAGCGAAACTGTTTCAGAAGAAAGCAGCAACAGCCAGATTGCTTCAACGGAGGTAGTCACTAATTCTGATGAAAGAAATGATTCCGAGCTTAGTTATTTCGCAAGAGCTAGTTGTTCTTCTGATCTTGATGAAGTCTGCACATCTAATGTTAACGATATGTTTAATTCAACTAATGTGGAAACACAAATAATCTATGAGTATCCCAAAAAATGGCCGGCAAATTTTCTATCGTATACAATTCTTTGCAAAATTGTTGAACGAGGCCCCCAAACTATTGACTTAAATAGCTACAAATTTCCATACACAGAGGATGGAAGGCACTTCTCGCCAAAATGGTTTTTTAAAATTCTAACAAACGGTGAAAAAGTAAAAAGGCGATGGTTGTTGTACAGTCAATCTAGGGACAAGCTGTTTTGCTTCCCTTGCTTTCTCTTTTCAAAAGCCGACAAATCTCCGTTCTCCGATTTTGAAAAAGGATTTAATGATTGGAAACACTTGAACCCATTCATTCATGTTCACGAAACATCGTCAACTCACCGACACTCATATGTCGAATAGAAAGAATTAGAAATTCGACTGAAAGCCGGTAATTCTATAGATGCAAACATCGAAAAGTGCATACAAGCTGAAACCGAAAGTGGCGGTGTGTTCTCAAGTGTATTGTGGATGTAATTCTCCATTGTGCCAGGAACAACTTACCTTTAAGAGGAAGTTCCGATGCAATCGGTGACAACAACTGTGGTGTATTTTTGAGTACTTTGGGGCTTATTAACCGCTATAATCCCCAACTATTTCAGAACACAGAAAATATTAAAAGTAAAAAACATGTTCCAAACTATTTCTCTCCTAAAATTCAGAACGAGGTCATAGAAATTTTAGGAAATAAGGTTCGTTCTGAAATACTGAGTAAGGTAAAAAGAGCTAAGTATTTCTCCTTTATATTTGACTGTACTCCTGATACGGCGCACATAGAACAGATGAGTCAAATCATCAGATATGTTAATATTAAGGATGGAGAATGTTTAGTAGAGGAAAGTTTTGTTGACTTCGTCATAAGTCATCAGAAAACGGGGAGAAACTTATCGGAAGAAATAATGGAAAAGCTGAGTAGTGACGGCTTGGATATTCAGAACTGTCGTGGCCAAGGCTTCGACAATGGCAGGAAAATATGAAGGTGTTCAAGCACATATCTTCAAAATAAACGTCCTTGCTAAATTTGTACCGTGTGCAGCACACAGTCAAATCTCGTTGGCGTGCTTGCCGCGGAAGAGTCAATTCTGATGATCAGTTTTTTTGGAAAAGTGTTGGAGTTTATCAGCTTTTTCAGTATGTCAACTTTAAGATGGGAGGCTTTACTAGATTGTATTAAAACGACTCTTAAGAGACACTGTGATACAAGATGGTCCTCTAGACGTCAAGCCGTGACAGCTCTTCAGGAGAACCACCTACCATCTGTACACAAAGTGTTACAGCATGTGACAGATAGAGCCAACAACTGGACCACCGATACAGCATCTGACGCTATGATCCTTCTCAGACAGATTGATTATGAATTTGTGTGCCTGTTAGAGATGTGGTCTGAAGTACAGTTGAACCGCGATATAGCGAACCCGGGATATAACGAACCCTCGGTTACAGCGAACCTTTTACATGGTCCCAACTGAAACCCTATGGTAATAATGTATTTTCATACGTTTACAAAGAAACAGCAAATGCTAGAGACTCGGTTATAGCGAACTGAAAATTTCTAAAACTTCAAACTTTTCACTTGCCCAAAGGGACATTCGTTACTAATTGTGCTCATGTCAACCCAATTTCTACAAGAGTTACTCCCTTTTGCATGAAATACTGTGGTTCAGAGAGCACATTCCTCGCGTATTGTACCTTTGTTAGAGTCGCTGCTAACCCCATAAGTGGGACAAAGGAGGAAAGGCTCTTTACAGTTTCTATCTCCCCTCCTCCTCCCGGTGGACACCTGGCCTAGTGTCAACCAGGGAAGGGGGGACTTTCTAGGCAGACGACCTAGAAGCAATAACGTGACGTGTTTTCTCTGTCATTTTAGTTTAATTGCTTATCATTCTGTGAACTTTGCAGTGACCATGGCTAACATTGGCAAGCGAATTATTTAATACTTTATTTGTCCCTAATTACTAATGAAAATATTATGTTCTTAAAAAGTTTATTATAGAAGTAGTATCTTAGCATGTTAGGGCATTTTTTTGCAAATACGGATACAGCGAACCTCGGTTAAAACGAACTTCTGAGTCGGTACGTTGAGGGTTCGTTATAACGGGGTTTGACTGTGTTAGTAAAACCGGACTCCACTAACAAATCGCTGCAAGGAAAGAGTGCAACCCTTGACGTAGTATCGAGTTTGCTATCTGTTTTGGCAAAAAACATTCAACATCTGCGTGATGAAGGAGGAGTTCATAAATACGAAGCCAAAGCCAAAAATGTTTGCGACTCAATGTCCATCAAAAGCAGTGTCACTGTTAAAAGATTAAGAACGGTAAAGAGAATGACCGGAGAGATGGCTGAAGACGAGGCACACTTGATCTGAGCTGAGAAATCGTTTGAGCTGGAATGCTTCAAAGTGTATAACAGATTAATAAGTGAAATTAAAAAGCAGATCCGATATTTATCACACCATTTCTTCTGACTCCAATTTCCTGTCAGGAAAGGCCTTCAAAGAAAGCTCAGTATCTTATCTCGAAAAATGTGCAGCTGATTTTGGTGCCAAATGTAACAGAGATATTGATACTTTGGAATTAGTGAACTAAGTAGCTACTTTCAAATTCCAGGTGAAAGAGCTGGTGAAAAACATTAGCACAGCTTCCCGTCTGTCTTCAAAGTATGTGTTAAGAAATGCTTATCGCAACATCGAAATAGCATTGCGGATATTTATGACAATGCCTGTGAGTGTTGCATCTTGTGACGCAGTTTTAGCAAATTAAAAACTACTTAAGGTCGAGTATGGGTGAAAGTAGACTGTCAAATTTAGCGATCTTATCAATAGAATACGAAAAGGCATCAAATCTAGTCTTTAATGAAGCAATAAATGAGTTCGCTTTGCTCAAAGCAAGGAAATTAAAATTGTAATTAAAATACAATTCCTGATTTTTTACTAACAGTCATTAGAAACTATTTATAGCTTTTCAACCAAATGTTACAGTGAATTGAGCACTATTTCATTTTTAAATTTGATTTTTAAAAATGAAAATAGTGAATTTTGAATTTTTAAATTTCTTTTATTTCTAAGTAGTAATTTATGTACTATACACTATACATAATGTGAAGCAAATAAATTCTCTTCGTATTATGCATCACACAAAAGCCAATGTTCAATAGCTGCAATAAGATATAGATTTTGTTTTATTTTCTGTCTTTTAGAAAGTATGTGCAATTTGTAATTTATGTGATGATACATTTATTTTGTTGTATACAGTATTTTTCATGAATGTAGTTCATTAAAGTATTTTTTAAGAATACGTAATTTTTATTATACCTATTTAATAAATCATAAAATGCTAAATTTGTGTATAAAAATATTTTCAGGAATGTAGTTTTTTTCGGGTAGAGATTTTATAGAAGGGATGAAAAATAATGAAAATGTGTCACGTAAGGGGGGGGGGGCGCAGTTTTGCCAGTTCCGCCAAGGGCGCAGGATCACCTCGGTACGGCCCTGGTCTCAGTCAGTGAGCTCCACTAGAACACGTTATAATAATGAACCAGCGGGAGTGGTCTCCCCTAAACTTTCTCGTACTTTCTAAGTGGATATTCGTCAAAATCTCGAGTTCGAATTTTTTTTGACGATTACAATACTTTCTCTCTGCATACTTCGTATACGAGAAAGTGAAACAAACAAACAAACCTGAAATCAAATATCTGTTGCCACGTTTCAAAAAAAATATTACTTTGAAGCAGGTGCGATAAAATAGGCAACGCAATGAATACTAAAGCGAAAATTCTGCTTTGGAATTGAATTCCCAAGAAAACAATTTATACTACCACAACCGTAACAATTGCAAAAGCACGTAGATAAAAGATTTGCTGAAATAATGAGATCGGTTGGAATTTTATTTACAACAATAAAAAATTGTTACAATTTATGTTTGAAAACATTATTCATTGTTGTAAATAAAATTTACAACAATAACAGATTGCTACCAGTACGCATGCGCATTTGCGGATTAAAAGAAATTGAATATGCAATTTGAACGCCCCTTTTCGACGGATTTGGCCCAAAATTTTATACGGACCTACATTCATGACGATAAAACTGTGTACCAAATTTTATCCATCTATTCAAGTTTTTGAGTTATAGCGTTCACATGACCGCGGACATACAGACAGACAGACTTTCCTTTGACGGATTTTGTCCACAATTTGATAGAAACCTACAAATTATGTATCAAGACCACATACCAAATTTCATCCCCGTAGCTCTCATAGTTTTCGAGTTATCGTGTTCACAGACACACAGACATAATTCCAAAATTGTGTTTTTCGGACTCAGGGAGGTCTAAAACGTGGAGATTCGTCAAAATCTCGAGTTCGAATTTTTTGACGATTACAATACTTTCTCTTTGTATACTTCGTATACGAGAAAGTAAAAAAGCAGTGTGGATAAAAACCTGCCCCAGTCTCCCCTATTAATTAAAAATCACGTTCGAAATATTTAAAAAAAATCTTGTCTGATTTTTTTAAGTCGGCATGTTTCCTTGTTAACGTTACGAATTTTCATACAACTGATTTCCATTTAATTGTTTGTCTTTTAGATCATTAGCGTTTGCATGCTAATCGCATTGATCATGCCGATTTATTGATTGAATCGCATATATTGCTATTCGAGAGAACTGATAGATATTTAAAACATCAATATGATCTATCTGATCATCAATATAAAAACACCTCTATTTTTGAATCTATGAGCAAAAAGTCGATATACGAGTATTACATGAACAAGAATCGACAATTTCTCCCAGAAACAAACATATTTTTTTCCGATTCTGTAGTCATTATATAAGTTTTCTTCCGATAAAATAAATTATTTCAACCAAGTGGTAGTAAATATTTCGCAAAAATACCGACTTAAATAATGAACTTTCACATTCTTTCTTAAGACTGAAATCACATTTATCCAAACGTCGTCGAATTGCAGAATGAAATATAATGTTCAATTATTCCATTGAATTTTGTCGACTGATGGCCAAAATGTCGACTCGGGAAAAATTCTGGGGGTGTCGCACCCCCTACCCCCTTCGCCACGTTCCTGAAAAAAGAGGTTTGAGCATAGAGGAGGAATTCCTCCTCTATGGGTTTGAGATGTATGCTTGTTATTAAGTCGCTTCATCTTGAATTGAGGAAAAAGAAATTTGAGAACAAATTCTGGACTACACAAAGGGAGTCGACCTGTGGCGAATCTAGGGGGGTGTTGTGGGGCTGCAGCTTCCCCGGAGCTAAACCAAAATTCTTGATATTTTTTAAATCACTACAGCAGTTTGTTCTTAATCTCCTTTTAAAAGAAAAACTTGGAAACATTGCTTTCTGGCTTGACAGGCTCCAAAATTTTCCCGCTTTTGCAGTCATGCCACTCGCACTTGTAGCGTTAACGCGGTCGAAAACATTTATTGGCTAGTTATTTCATTGTGTTTTTGTTAAATTATCGAAAATATTGTAGTGTCCTTCGTGATTTTTATTGTCAGGTGAGCAAAGTTAAGGTGATTTGACTTACATAAGCTGCGAGGTCACGACGAAACATAACTTTTATGACATCAGCCCCCTCCAGACCAAAATTCTGGAGTCAACCTCACCGCCTTTTCCCTCAACCAAAAAAGAAGGAAATTGGTCTGACTTAATAAAAATGCCGTTGTTTTGCAGCTGAAAGACTGTTACGGTGATGAAAAAATTTCAGAACGCATAAAAACATAACAGAATTTTCTTTTAAAAGTAGGTAATACCGAAGTTATATTTCTGTGTTAAAAGAGATCCCTTCGGAAAATATATTCTTCATATTTTACGCCAGCATTATCATTAAGTTTAAATGTTTACTAGCTGTTAAACGCGACTTCGTGCGCGACGAATTTGAATTGTTACTTTTTTTTAAATTCACGAATGTAAATGTTTCTTTATATGTAGAAAGGGGAAATTAAAAGTTCTGATAGTTGATAATACATAATTGGACGACTAACAGGAATGTACTGTATATGAGTCTGCTGTACAGTTAGGTAAATTGTTTATATATGATAATACACTTTTGTATACGACGTTTTTTATTTCACGTTTTTTGGACCGATGTATAGATTTAGTGGGCTGGACGCACGCGAACATGCCACATATAGTTACCAACGGAAAAAATATGATTTTTTCCAAATGTACGCCTGCCGCTTTGAGCGTCTGACCCTGAGCCTGGCAAATGCTAATTTTAAAGGGAATTGTTACCTTTTGAACTGGGATGGTAAATCCTTCGATATTATCGGAATGCGCAGAATTTAGCACTTTCGCTATGCCAGTTATATCAGTAGCTAGCACGACTTTTGGTCCTAAGTGTGTAATTTGAAACCGTGTGCCATTGCGCAATCTCGGTACATCGAGGTTACGTATGAATAGTTCTGGCACACCGAATTTTAATCTCAGTTTGTCGGAAGGTATCCCTGACAATTCTATGTGGTTGAAGAACTCTACAGGATATGATTTTACTTGTTATTGCCAATTACCGTATTTACAGATAGATATTCTGTAATACATCCCTCCATTTGTGAAGCATTTTTTTTCATTTATCTGACCTAAACTTTCATTAGTCAGTATCAAAATCAGCCAATCAACAAACAATCTCTATTCCTCTTATTAGCTTATAGGGAAGGATAAACCTTGCTTATCAGTTCCTCTGTACTGTGAATAATTTTGAAAAAGTCCCAATTTAATACACTGTTTGAATCTCTAGCAAACGTCAAATCTATTTGGCAACTGTATCAAGCGCCAAGTTCGAATCAGTTCTTTCTTTAGTACACAAAACGTTGAATTCCGTGTTCATTGGGTTTATGCAATCCTTCTTTTTAAATCGGTTGAAAAAAGCTCTTAAAGCATTAAAATTCGAAATGGAGCTATTGTAATTAGCTAAATCGTTTGGTTTAGAATTTAACAGCCAGTGATTATCCAAATCGTTTAGTTATAAATTTAACAGCCAAACAAATCTTGGATGTCGATAAAAAGAGCGATAAAGAATTATTTTGGCAACCTTTCCACTAAATTAGGCTCTTATTTTAAGTAAACATTGAACGATATTTTCCTTTAGTTATAATTAACTTTAGTTTTTAAATTTTAATCCAAAAACTCTTGAAACTATATCATATCTATCATCAGTTTTCTGTCCTGACGTCTATTTTTCAGTTATTATTCCACAAATTAATTATTTATTTCTTTTCTCAGCAAGACCACGTGATGCTTGACTTTAAAAATAAGTCATTTCAATTGCTTGCGCTTTTCTGAAGGATCACGTGACATTTCATTTTGTTTACGCATTCCTTAAGGATAACGCGACAGTTGCTTGAAAAATAAAGTAGTAATCTTCATCGCAAATCGCTTGTTAATTATTTAATTGTTATCTGTGATAAAAAAATAATGAATTTAACATGATGTCATCTACCCGATGTCAGTTCCTGGGTTTCAAGCTACAACTCTGCCAATTTTCATCCAAATCGGTTTGGTAGTTTTGCCGTGAATGCGTAACAAACAAACAGACACACTTTCGAATTTATTATATTATATGGATATTTATAAAAATAAGCAAAATTTTCAAAAATAAAGGTGAATTAGTTCAAAGTCTAACCGTCGCCTAGCAACGGAGTAGCTATAAATCCTCGTTATTTCAAAATCGTCTGCACGTATTTAAAAATTATAGAACTTTTAAAAATTAATAACAATCGAAGGGAAAATGTCACAGATATAAAATTGATATCATTGAAAAGGTAAAAATTTGAACTTTAAGATGGCATAAAAATATTTTTTGCCGGACAATTTGCTCCGAAGTTACGGCGGAAAAACGGTTTCGGTTAATTTCTAATTAACTGCCTGTTTAATTAACTTTTGGACTTAGAAAAGTTCATAAGTGTCTTCCCCTTGTCTTAAATAATAAGTGTACAAAATTTGGTTGAAAGCCGTCCATTGATTTAGGAGGAGATGTGGAACATAGCCACATACATACATACCCACAATGACTTTTATTTATATTAAGATATTCGCCACAAGCTATTGTGACCAGTAATTATACTTATAAAATGAATAAACACGCTTGAATTAAAGCTACGTGTTAAAATGAAGTCAGGTCCTCCTCGACGTATGGTCGAGTTCCTTTCCGATAGATACAGTGGCTCTCAATTGTTTTTGGATACTTGTGTTGTTGAAGCTTACTTTTAAAAGACATCATCTAAATATTAAAGAATTTACTTCAAAATTTTTTCATATAAACTTTCTTTTGTCTGTAATAAAACCCATTTATTGTAATAAAAATGAATTCAATAACTTTTTTTGAAAAAATTAATTTACCGAGAAAGTGTTAAAAATAATCTCACATAAGTAATTGGACATTTTCAACGTTCAACAACTGTAAACAAAAATATTCAAATAATCAAACATTTTAATATTTTGTTGGGTATCCTTTAGCTGAAATTACACTTTTAATACGTTTTGGCATGGTTTCAACTAGTTTTTTTTTTTTACTTTTTTGTGTAAGAATGTTCCATTTTGTTCCATTCCTCTGTTAATACTGCTTTAAGTTGTTTTTTTGAAGAAATATCATGCTTTCTTGTTCTTTTCTCCAGTTCATGTCTCACATTTTCAATTGGATTTAAAACTGGAGAATATGATGGAGTCTTGATAACTTTGGGGCAGTTGTACAGCAGCCGTAAGCAAACATTTAGGGCTGTATGTTTGGGATCAATATCTTGATACAACTTGAATGTGTTTTGAATTGTTTTTTTTTGGGGGGGGCAGATATTTTCAAGTTTTCTTTCAGGATACTTATACAGGGTGTCCAACAAAGGACTCCCTCATTTTAAAATTAAATATCTCGGCAACGGAGATCGATAGAAGAACGAAACCAGTGATATGCTTAGTCTGAAAGCCGTAAAAATCTGATACAAAAGTTTCAAAATTAGTTATAAATGTTGCCGACAGGTGTCACTGTACGTTGTAATCACAGTTCAGATTTTGAGAAGAAAGCTATAAACTGTCATTTGCAAGTAATCGTTGCAATCACATCACAATCGATTCAAATTAGGCATTTTTCGTGCTTGCCAAGGACAGTTTATAGATTTCTTATCGGATTCTGAATAGCTATTACAACCTGCAGCGCCACCTGTCGGCAACATTTATAACTAATTTTGAAACTTTTGTATCAGATTTTTACGGCTTTCAGACTAAGCATATCACTGGTTTCGTTCTTCTATCGATCTCCGTTGCCGAGTTATTTAATTTTAAAATGAGGGAGTCCTTTGTTGGACACCCTGTATTTGTCCATATTATTTTCATTGAAACTAAATTTTCCATACCAGACGCAGCAAAACATCAGCAAACCATTATGCCTCCATCTCCATGTTTGACAGTTGTCAATAGATTTTTCGGATTGAGCTCTTCGTTGGGCTTTCTCTGTACACTTATTCGCCCATCAGACCTAAATATGTTAAATTTTGATTATCCACAAATATGAAGCTTTCCCAAAAGGATATATCTTTATCTACCATGGATTTTGCAAAATCCAGACCTACCTTTCTTGTTCTTTCATTAACGAAACATTTTCTTCTGGCAACTCTACTGTTGTACCCATATGATCTGACTAGCAGTACGCGCACGGCGTTGCCCGGGGAATCAGGACTTTAACAAAATAAAAAAAAAAACCGCCCACAATGACATGAAAAAGTTTTGAAAACAAAATCAAAACAAAATATAAACATTTTTTGATTTTCCTGCCTATTTTTTTTTCGCGCTACAATACAGAGTACGTTAATCCAAAACAATATTACAAAATTGGAACGTGAAAATGATTACTATACAGCAAGCAAAATATAAATCAAATCCGAAAAATAATAATCGAAGTAATTCATTCAGGTGAAGGTCATGACGTATCCTGCGCGTCCGCCAATCAAAATTGGCATCAACGTTCCGAAGAAGTGCCGGGCGAGGAACTCTATCGAAAAAAATAACTCTCAACGGCCCAGAAAAAAATTAATTTAAAAAAAAACGGGCAAAGATATTTTAACCGTTCTTGTTTTAAATCCGATAGAACCGTTCTAGTTATAAGCTGAAAAAATTGAAAATAATAGTGTTATTAGAAAGTCGGATGCAACAAATTTAAAAGCAAAACTAACATTTAGATTGCAAAACTGACTATTTTTTTAAAAATTCTCAAAATTCAGTAAATTACGTTAGAAGTTCAAAACTAATTTCATTAGAACGGAAATCGCGTGCTCTTTCCGATGGTCTATCTATTTTTATCGTACAATTATTCGAAACCAATCTATTGAGAAATTAGTGCGAAAAAAATCAACCAAAACAACACAAAACATTAAATAAAAAAATTTCTAGATTAAAATTTGGGCTTCGAGGTGCATTCAATCACCATTACGACTACCTATGTGCCAAATTTCATGGCTGTAAGTGGGATAGATTCGTCTGGACATCGCAGACAAACACACACACACACGCACACAAACATTGCCTTTTATAAGTATAGATAACTCCTCTATCAGTTTCAGGGATTACTTTTATTGAAAATCTTTTTTCTAATTCTGTTGTAAGTTTCACTGCACTAAGTTTTGGATTTTTCCTGATTTTATGCATGATAAAACTTCATTTCCTGGAAGTCAGCTCGTGAGGAGCTCCTGATTTCAATGCATTTTCAACAGCTCCACGTAGTTTCCATCGTTTTATAATGGCAAAAACAGTTGAATGACCTACTTTAACAGGTTTTCCGATAGTTCTTATGCTTTTACCATCTTTAAAACGTTCTATGATTAAATTCATAATAGAATTTGTTGTAACTTTGTAGCACCCGGCCATGTTTACTTCAAATATAGAAATGTAAACAAAAAAACTAGTTGAATCCATGCCCAAACGTATTAAAAGTGCAATTTCATCTAAAGGATATCCAACAAAGTATTAAAATATTTGATTATTTGCATATTTTTGTTTACATTTGTTGAATTTTCAAAGTGTCAATTACTTATGTGAGATTGTTTTCAACACTTTCTCGGTAAATTAATTTTTTTCATAAAAGGTGTTGAATGTATTTCCATTACAATATGTAGGCTTTATTATAGACAAAAGAAAGTTTATATAAAAAAATTTTGAAGTAAATCCTTTAATATTTGGATGATCTTTTTCATAAGTAATTTTCAAAAACACAAGTGTCCAAAAACAAATATGAGCCACTGTAGGTCGTTATTGTAACTGCTGGTATTCGGTTTCATATTTTTCTACTCTACTTTTATGGGTTATAAAGGTTAAATATGAATAACAAAAATTCAAAATAAATATTGAACATAAAGTGAAAATACATAATATGTATTCTATAAAAATATAAAACACTGTAAATAAAAATACATCCTGAAATAACGCTTTATTATCGAATTTGAAATTTGCTTTTTATAGCCGTAAGTCGAAGAGAAGGTATATCAAACTGATTTTTTCTCAAATCGATTTCTGTGGAATGCTAATTATCTTATCTGAATTTGGCGAATCCAATTTATCGCCACCTGCGGCCAGGCGACTGCCATTTCGCGCCAAGAGGAATTGTTTGGCAACAAAGGGCTTTTCGGAAACACATGATGAGAACAGTATCTGATTCACCTTATCAAAACCACCGTATTCATTCGAGTTTCCGAAATAGGCTATTGTAGGCGGTTTTATTATGGAATTGGGAACGTGTTTGTTCATCTTGATTCTTCTTTCACTGTTGGTATGCTTCGTTTTGTTTATGTTTTACGCTGACGCTGATTTAACTCTCTTGTATTATCATTCTTTAGATCGTCCAAGGGGTAAGTTCCTGTTATATATATTTTTTTTCATTGCTCAAATAAAATATAGTGGGTTGCTAATTTAATGTGGACACGTTAAAATTTTCATATTTTTTCGAATATCTCCCGAAAATCTGCATGGATTTACTTAGAATTTCGAACATGTAAATATTAGGCTTGAACTCATATTTTACAGTGAAGATTTGGTCACGAGAGCATTTAGGGGACCTACCAAAAAGTGATGAACACAAAAAAATAGCTACTCATCCCGTTTCAAAGAAAGATGATAACGTGATGAAACTTTCATCAATGCTTATGTTTGATGTGCATAATATTTACACGCAATTTTGTAAATTTTTCATAAATACTCGGGACGAAAGGTTTTCTTAAAAAATCCCAAATTTTTCCTCATGTTTTTTGCTTATAACATGCAGAGTTTCCCAACAAATTGTACGAAACATACAGAATACTGGACAATATGTAAAAGAAGCATTGTATTAAAATTTTAATTTAAAAATTTGAATATTACTGGAAATATGAGCATTTGTAGTAAATAATTTTTTACTGTACATGTGCGAAATATAGCGTAAAATGTTTTTCATAACTTCAGAGCCAAATATATGGGACAACTTATATAAATATTCCAGTTCAGTACCATTAGTATTCAGAAAGATATCGACATTGCAATGAGGTGAATTTCGGTACACTCTAAGAGAGGCTTAATGATGAGGGTTCCTGCACAAACTGATATTTTTTAAACTTGTAACTTCAAATAGTGATCACCGAACTGTAATTTAAATTATGTATTTAACTTATAAGTATACATGAGTATTCAGGATATTCAACTTTCATAAAATTCAATATCACTGTTAATTAAATGGAATTATTTGTTTAATTTCTCTATAAATTCATTAACTTTTTGAAAACTATATAATCTTATCAAAAATGCCAATTTTGTTTCCAGTATTCTGAATTTTTCCTCTTACTTCTTTTGAAAATTAAATAAAACCGACATTGTATGTCTATTAATTCTCCATTCATTTCCATAAGCAGATATTCATGAAATTAAACTAGTAGTTCTGTGAACAGAGGACTTCGCTTCCAAAGAAAGTTTGAAAATAAGAACTGCTCTTAATCTCTGTCTCTAAAGGTTTGGCCATTTTTTTTCTAATGCGAATTATTTACACAATTCTCTGCTTTTTATCAATATTCACAAAATTATAGTTAAATGCCTCGCCATTTTCAAAACCACTCAAATGTATAATGGTGCCAAATCAGTCAAGCATTGAAACCTTTACAATGGCTACTATCTTCAAATGTAATAAAAAAATAAAAAAAAACTTTCCTCAGTGGAAAACCGTTTTGAACTCCGTTTCCAATATCTTTAGGAGTGCATTTTTCTACAGTACGTTTATCCTTTCAAATCGTGTGGTAGAAAAAAATGCGCCTTGCTACTGCGCAGGCGTCGCAGAAGGAAATCGGAACTGAGATAAAATGTAGTATTTTAAGAAGTTTTCTCTCTCCACAAAGAAAAGCACATCGTTTCTCCCTTCGTTTCACCTGAAGACTTTAAGCTCTAAAGAGAAAATTGCATTAGATTGTTTATGGATTTCAACATTATGTCCCAAATTAAATAAATTAGTGATTAAATTTACACACTGAAAAAAATTGAGGTTGCTGCAACTTCGCAGTGCCCAAAAAGGAGCCGCCCCTGTGTTCTAATCTGGCATCGTGATATCTGAAGTTTCCTTCATACTCCATTCTTCTAATCTGATTCTTTTAATCTTAATTCTTTTATAAAATAGTTATAGACATAAAAGCACAAGTAAACCATTTAAGCTACTATATTGTCATTTTTATGTAGCATTAAATAAATACTCATATATGATATTATTTGTGAGGTTTAAAAAATCTATGATTAATTTTAGAAGTAGTGAAGGTGCCGTCCATAAATGATGTCACACTTTTTTTCAATATTTTTGACTCCCCTCCCCCCCCCTTTGTCACAAAGTGTCACACTTCACCATACCCCCTCCCCCCCTTGTCACATGTCACGCTATATTACATAAACATATACTTGCAGTTCAGAAACAAAGCACTACGTTATAGATCATATTTCCAATTTTATTTTTAAACTTTATGTGTTTTAATGACATTTGTGAGCATAATAATAATGATTATGTGTGTACTTATTTTGTATGAAATAAGATTAAGGTTTACTACAAAAAACCTAATTAATATACAATTGTAATAAAATATTAATTGTAATAATAAATATTAAGAGCAATTGAAAACAGTAGTATTTTGGAATTTGATATATTTTGCTTTAAATCTTATCTTTACTTTATGGAAACAAAATACTCTTAAACAGATTAATTTTTTTAAAAAAAAAAGTGCCTCAATAAGATCAACCTGTTTGTGCCGCTACCAATTCTACCACTCAACCAGGTGGGGCGACGTATCTTTTGTTGCACATTTCAAGGGTGTGACAGGGGGAGGTTTTCTTCTAATGGTGAAGAATTTCTGCTGCTACCATATTCTCAGAACCTACCCTGAATGCCTTTCTCGAAATGAAAGAAATATAAGTGAAAAAAAATCACATGAAAGTTGTTTTAGCCCCGATTTTAAAAATACCCTCAAATTCTGGTAATTTCAAAATAACTTCAAAATTTAATCTGCTGATTTTAAATGTTTTTATTTTAACCAAAGTGTGTGATGTCACACTTCTTGTTACCCCCTCCCTCCCCCTTGTCACAAACTGTCACAATTTCACGAACCCCCCTCCCCCCCTCCAAGCGTGACATCATTTATGGATGGCCCCGAATGAGTATGTAACGAATATTCGGTATTCGGCCCTTTTTGCCGAATATTCGCTCTGGCCGAATACTAAACAGATATTCGGCCGAATAAATTCAGCATAGTAAATTTTTAAAAAATGTGCTTTTTAAATTTATTTCACAAAGAATATTGCAGAATTGCATTTCAGTGCATTTATTACCCCCCCCCACAAAAAATATCGGACCTGACATTTACTCAATTCTAAGTTCCTTAGTGCATAAATGTATATGTTACATATAATTTATCTTTGTAAAGATTGGAATTGTGATACACGAAGAATAATTTGTCAGCATATTCAGAAGAAATGTAAACCGTTTGATTTCATACGTATTACCAGCTTCAGAAAACAAACGTTCACTATATACTGTGCTTGCAAGAGATGAAAAATATTTTCCTTCTAAATTGCAAATCTTGGGAATTTTCCGTAATTTTTTTTCCTCAATTAAGGGGACGCTCCATCCCAGCTATTAAAGTTCTTTATCAAAATAGTAATTTACTTTTAATAATTTTAATTTATCCACTGAATTATCTTCTGAGAGTGTCATTGATATGTTCTGCAATGATGACTCTTTTATCTTTGTGAAACAATCCCAAAATGAAGAGGGCTTCTCATTCAATTCCTACTATTAGTTCACACTCTCCCTATATATATTTATTTATATATCTTGTTCAAATTTTCAATCGTTAATAAAATATTTTTTATTCATCCACTCAAGTTCAAATACACTTTTTTAAACTTGTAGTGGATGACACTTGATGTTGATACAGTTTTTTCAAATATTAATTCATTAATTAAATTCAATTAATTAATTTTAGTTTTATATGGGAGAAAGCATATGTCGCCTTGAGTCGTTTGGTTCGAATTTTTCTCAATAGATGGAGCTAGATTTGCCAGCTTTTAGACCTAATATCCTTTGTTTTCTGGTATGTTCACGAAGGCGTCATTTTTTCATGTATTTTTGTCAGAGGGTAACGTTGATTACTTTCTTTATTCTCTCTATTGGATATGTTAAAATCACTTTATGAAGTTTTTCATTCATTCATTCTTTTTCAATTCCTACTATTAGTTCACACTCTTCCTATATATATTTATATATCTTGTTCAAATTTTCAATCGTTAATAAAATACTTTTTGTTCATCCACTCAAGTTCAAATACATTTTTTAAAACTTGTAGTGGATGACACTTGATGTTGATACAGTTTTTTCAGATATTAATTCATTAATTAAATTTAATTAATTAATTTTAGTTTTATATGGGAGAAAGCATATGTCGCCTTGAGTCGTTTGGTTCGAATTTTTCTTAATAGATGGAGCTAGGTTTGCCAGCTTCTAGACCTAATATCCTTTGTTTTCTGGTATGTTCACGAAGGCGTCATTTTTTCATGTATTTTTGTCAGAGGGTAGTGTTGATTACTTTCTTTATTCTCTCTATTGGATATGTTAAAAAAGACTTTATGAAGTTTTTCAATTCCTACTATTAGTTCACACTCTCCCTATATATATTTATATATCTTGTTCAAATTTTCAATCGTTAATAAAATACTTTTTATTCATCCATTCAAGTTCAAATACATTTTGTTAAATTTGTAGTGGATGACACTTAATGTTAATACAGTTTTTTCAAATATTAATTCATTAATTAAATTTAATTAATTAATTTTAGTTTTATATGGGAGAAAAAAATTTCTCTTATATAAGATATTTAGCAGGATATAAATTTAGGAATAAATACCATCAGTGACGAAGCGTGTAGATCGCTGACCTAAGTAGGAATTGACTTTAATTTTTTTTATATTACTTGTTTCTTATTACTGAAATTAAAATATTTAAAATGCTACAAAAATACACGTAGTTGTTAACAACATTTTTAAATATACAAATAATAAATTTATTAACCTTTATTTTTTCAATTAAAATTTGAGAAATATCTTATTTACAATCAAAAGTGAAATGTTTTTTTTAAAAAAGTGGGTATTCGGCCTGAAATTTGGCCAAATATTCGGTATTCAGCTATTCGGAAAATCACTATTTGTTACATACATAGCACGAAGTTCTAAATTTAGTGGTTTTCTTAGATAAAACAGATGCCCGACTGGCGTTTTGTGGACTATAATACTGAATAATGTATTTTATTTATAGATTTCCGTAATAAAGTAATTTGGATAACCGGAGCTTCAAGTGGAATAGGAGAGCATCTTGCTTATGTGCTGGTGAAATCAGGGGCGAAATTAGCTCTGTCTGGCGTAAATGTTGAAAGATTAACAGCTGTGGGCGAGCGTTGTAAAGGTAAACATTTTGTTTTAATAAATTAAATATTTCATAATAACTTATTGCATTCTTTCTTTACAAATATTAAGCTTATAAACTACATCAAAATACGCGAGTCAAAAATAATTTTATTTGACAAATTTCAATATTGCATCTTGTTTATAAAATTGATATTCGCGCTTTACTCGGTGATGTACTTTTTTATCATAATCATTTCAAAAATACAAATGAGTTTTTGTTCTTTTTTAATCTGAAGAAGAAATATTCTAAGTTTTGGCATTTCAAATAAGCGGTCTATTTCTATTACATTATAAAAGTTTTTAGATGATCTTGGCCTCTTTCATTGGAAGCATTTGAACTTTTTTTTTTCTGTATTTCAGCTTGTTGCCTAACTTAAAACGAATTAAGTTTATGTGCACAATATTAAAAATTGTGGAATAAAAATTAAATACTTCCTGAAATTTGCTTAAATACTTCTTGAATTGTGTAAATTTAATATTTCCTGTAATTAAAAATATCGTTTGTTATTCTTTTGAATTCTATTGCACATTTATCCACTTTTAATAAAGTCTTTAAAAAGGGGATTTTATATTCTCATTGTGATGAACTCGGTTTAGAAACTTGTGCACCTATTTCAAATCTTGTGATCATCACACCATTTTAAAAATTCTAATAAATTAAATATTTTGCTTCCTATTTAAAACAAGCAATATTTACAAATTCTGATTAAATATTATTTTTTTTTTATAACGGAACTGAAGAGGAAAAATTCTTATAGCAGAATTCGGCTAGAAAAATGGCGCTGCTGTGAGTTGTTCGCAGTTGGTGTTCGATTCTACTACAACAATTCTTTTGCTTTCCTGTGCATTCGATTTGTTTCTGGATAAATCGTTCTTTTCAGAGTAGGTTTCAACTTTGTCGTATAACAAGTAAACAAAGAGAAAATGCTGTGATTGTCAAAAATTTGACGTCAAGATTTCTAGGAATTTCCACGTTCTACACCTTCATTAGCCGGAAAAAACAATTTTTGGAACTATGTCTATCTGTAAACATAACTCAAAAACGCAACAAGCTAGATAAATGAAATTTGGAATGCGGCCTTTGCACAAAAAATGGAGATACCTGTTAAGTTTTGAGCAAAATCCGTAAAGGGAAGTTTTTGTTTGTCAGTCCGTGTGCACGTGGACACGATTACTCAAAAACGGAAATAGAATAGATGGATGGATGAAATTTGGCTTATAGTTTTATCATGAAAATTATAAAACTGTATCAGATTTTTGTTTTTAAAAATTAGGATTTGGATTTTTTAAAATTAAGATTAAGATTTTAAAAAATTAGGATTTGGATTTTTTAAAATTAAGATTAAGATCTTAAAAAATTAGGATTTAGATTTTTTAAAATCAGAATTAAGACTTAAAAATAAGGATTAAGATTTAAAAAAATTAGGATTTGGATTTAAAAAAATTAGGATTAAGATTTTAAAAAATTAGGATTTAGATTTTTTTAAAATCAAGATTAAGATTTTTTAAAATTAGGATTAAGATTTAAAAAAATTAAAATTAAGATTTTTTTACTTAAACGCTCACCTGCATGCACTTAAATTGTATAAAATAAGGAATGTATAATTAAAACTCAAGATATGCAACGACGATATGATTTTGCTCACTTTCATGATAAATAATTTAATGACTGTCTTTCATGATAAAATTTAACTATTGTTAATATACTGCAATATACTAGCACTATCTTAAGAAACATTAAAATTATTATTTTTAACTGATTTTGCAACATTAAATTTGTAATAATCAAAATTGATTATTAAAATTTCGGTTATACGTCTTTTCATTTATATGTCTTTTCACTTCAGTCCCTTGAAAATACGTATAAACGGTGCTCTACTGGATTTCCCTAAATCTGAACTAAATAAGCCTCGACTCCATATCACCTTTAAAAAAATACATACTTTTCTTTCAAACCAGATGTGCTTTTTATCTCCCTCACCACTATGCAGGGTGTTCCGAAATTCGACCGACTAACTTCTAGGGGTGATCGCACACATCAAGACAAACAGCTTTTGCAATCAAACATGGGGTCGCAAACTCAAAGGTCGACCTCTACTGGGGTCTCATTGTTAGTGCATTAAATAAAAGACAAGAGAATATAAGATAAAAAAAAAAGCTACTCAGGTTCATTGGAATACAAATTCACAATAGCACAACATCACTGTTGCATGAATAACAACACTGAAAGTCGTACGCAACATGACAGATATTTTTTAACAACGGATTCGGAAACCCTCCGCGCTTTTGCGCATGCGTCGTGCAGAGTTATTTTCATTAGAAAAGGGAGAAAGTGAAGAATGGAAGGGGGATGTTTACATTTTTCTGAGCGTGATCTAACAAAGAATTCCGGAAATGCGTTCATATGACTCATTGCCTGACACCCCTTTCGGGTGTAAAATCGTCCAAAAGTGGTAGTCTCGGAATCCATTGCTGAACAATGGCAAGTAGGACGCCAAATCAACAACAAACCTTCGAAATAGCATAAAGTAATTGTTCGAAGTACTTGTCGTCAAAGCTATGGACATTTCGCATGTTATTATTCGTTCGTGTCGTTGTGTTATTGTGAATTTGTATTCCAATGAATCTGAGTTCTTTTTTTTTTTAATCTTATATTCTCTTATCTTTTGTTTAATTCACTGCCAATGAGACCCCCGTAGCGGTCGACCTTTGCGTTTGCGACCCCATGTTCTATTGCAAAAGCTGTTTGTCTTGATGTGTGCGATCACCCCTAGAGGTTTTCCGGTCGAATTTTGGAACACCCTGTATAAATATATTTGTTCATTTTATTTATTTGTATCAAGAATAGATTTCGCTTTATGTAATTCATGAACACTTTCCGGTTGCTTTTGCTATCAGGATTCAAGTTTCTCATATGATTTCCCCAGGTTCTTTGGAACAAATAATCTTTCTACAAATTACATCTCAAATTGTTATGTGGAAGAGCGTCATATGATGCCAGTAACCGAATCTTCCTTTGTTAGTAAATGAAAAATTCTTTGCTTCAGTTTAGAAGCAATTAAAAGTCGGACCATGTAGTTTCTAGTTCGTAAATGTACGAGTGCATATTTGTGACACTTTGTCCTAGTTAAAATTAAAACTTTTTTTATTCTAGATGAACTGTATCAATTGTATGAAAGTGAAATAAAGATTAGCATAGAAAAACAAAATTGTCTTTAACTGTAACAACCATCGTTAAAATCTATATTATACTAAAATAACTATAAATCGATATTCTATTTTAGGTTTTAGTATAACTGAAACTTTTCTTTATGTTTTTTTTTCAAATTTTTTACTAATTTTTCCAGAAATATCAAATTGTGCAGCAGAAGACATTCTATTAGTGCCATTTCAAATAAACAATTTTGAAATTCATGATGAATGTGTTAAAAAAGTTTTGGATCATTTTGGTCAAGTAAGTTTTTAAAAAATATATTATATTACAGATATTACATACAGTAGGACCCCGGTAATCCGGACGAATTCGGGCACATGGACGTCCGGATTAGCGGGATTTCCGGATTAGCGAGGTTTTTAAAAAATAATGCAAAACTCTTTTTCAAAAATTGTATGTATAGGTACTATGGTATATTTGTATGAACTAACATTGTATGGATAAATTGAATGAACATGATACAGTATGAACATGATATGTACATACATAATTTCTACATATGCAAATGAATGAACATAATCAGTGTCCAAAAAAGTCCGAGATTTTTCTTTGCGCGGCCGTTCCAATTTTTAATTCAAATGCGCGGTCTCTTAAACGTCGGAGGAGCATAATTTCTATGCGCTTCAAAATTTTCCTCTGCCCCCCCTTTAATTGAAGGCTTGGGGCCTGACCCCAGTCCCCCCCGAACTCAGAATGAGAAATTTTGATATTTAGGGGTGACGTCATCATCATCATCATCTTCTGCTGTTACCGTCCTGATAATTTCGTCGTCTGTTAAAATTTTATTTCGAGTCAAACTGTCGTCAGCCTGGAGGGCTTCAGTATTAGACATCGGGTTCGTGTTTTGTAATTGGTTAATGAGTGATACAAGCTGAATTTCTTCAGTTTGCACATTTTCTTTCTTCAACTTCAGAATCAATAAAATTGGGAAGCAAATTTTTCCACGACTTGTTGATCAGCAATGTAGACACAGATGCCCAGTTAGCAAGGCTGAACACGACATCTTTTAAATTTACATTTGTCTGTGTTTTTTCCAAGCTTTCATCGTGCAGAGGATTATTGAGAATCGTCGTAAGAAGCAACTTGCGATATCCCAGCTTGATATTTTGAATAACATTCTGATCGATGGGTTGGATCAGCGCAGGATTTGGGTTTGCATCAATCTCCATGGACCGTCCGGATTACCGAGGCTTCCGGATTAGCGCGTGTCCGGATTACCGGGGTTCTACTGTATATATTAATATATTATATATATTATATTATATATAGATTAAATATATTACAGATTTTTTTACAAGTTAAATTAGTTTTTGTTTTGGTAATATGAAATATTCATTTTCTGCTTTTTTTAGGTAGATTCCTTATAGGAACTCTACCTATTGCAATGGTTCTCATGACACGACATTATATATATATATATATATATATATAACGCTTTTTCCCATGTTATCTTGTGAACACGATAACTGGAGTAATTTTTATGTAAATTTAACCAGCATGGGATATGTTGTAAGGATAGTGAAAATCTCGGTCGAGTTCGTAGATGGGCTTTCCAGCTCAAAGAGGGTGGAAATGGTGGGGGGTGGAAATTTTCATTTTCCCATAATTCCTTTACAATTGAAAATAGAAATAAAATTCAAATTAGGCGAATTATTGCCTTATCAAAAGGAACAATTTTTGCATTTAAACTTTTTCGATAGCTACAAATGCTTAGAAGTTATGAGCTGAAAAGTGATTTTCCCACCCTTCCCCTCCTCTCCCCCTAACTTAAAATACGTTTTAACTTATACATGTTACCCCTCGTTGGAAAGCTCTCGTCATTTGTAGTTTCTTCCATCCTCTTTCATTCTTGTAGCTCCAATACTTATGAGAATAGAGGGCAAAATGTTCTTTTCCTTATTATTATTAGTAGAGAAGTATATGCATAACGCTTTAGCCCGTGTTATTTTGTAAACGCGATAACTAGAGTAATTTTGATAAGATTTTAACTGGCGACGGATATGTTGTAAGGAGGGTGAAAATCTCGGCCGAGTTCGCAGATGGGCTAACCAGCTTAAAGGGGGTGGAAATGGTGGGGGACTGAAAATTTTATATTCCCATACTTCCCTTACGATTCAAGATAGAAAGAAAATTCAAATTAGGCGAATTATTGCCTTATTACAACAAACAACTTTTGTATTGAAACTTTTTTGATAGCCACAATTTCTTAGAAGTTATGAGCTAAAAAGCCATTTTCCATCCCTTTCCCAACTTATCATTTCCCCATAGCTCTGTTACGACTAAAGATAGAACAAAAATTTCAATTAGGCGAATTATCATCTTATGATAACGAACAACTTTTATACTAAAAGTTTTTTGTCTGCTAGAATTCCTTATAAGTTATGAGCAGAAAAGCGATATTCAATACCCCCCCCCCCCTCAATTTATCATTTCCCCATAGCTTCGTAAAGATTGAAGAGAGAAAGAAAATTTCAATTAGGGTAATTATCACCATATCATAACAAACTACTTTTATATTGAAAGTTTTTTGACAGCAAGAATTATTTAGAAGTTATGAGTTCCCATCAACCGCATTAACCTTCACTTTTTATATGGTATAATATATAATTAATTTATGACTAATTGATTTAATTAATTTATAGTTAATATCTTTGTTAAATTTTGTTAATTATAACTGTTAATTGATATACCTGGCTTTGCTCCAGATTAAAATATTTTCATGTTTAATATTTGTAATGTAAAAATTACTATTGTATAAATATTATAATACACAAATCACTTTTCTGATCTAAAACGCTTTTAATTAAAATGAGAATATCAATTGAACCAGACAATTTTTAAAAACATCCGTTTTCTTCATACGTTATTATTTGTTATATAGGAACTTCAAGTTTTGTTAATAATTACTAAAGTCAATGAAAGGTTTTAATGTATATTTTGAAACAATTAAATTAACTATTTAATTATTCATTAACTTAAATCGTGAAAATAAATCAATTGCTGGTCCCGATATAAATTGTTAAATCGTATACTTTTAAAATTTTCTTTTAGCATTCTTCCTTCTGGAAACAGTTCTTCGTATTATTTTTTATCAACAAGAATATTGTTACGAATTCAGTTTAAAATTAATTTTGAAAAAAATATTAAAATGAGAGAAACAAATTTATGGAAATGAAAGACATTGCGGAAAAACGCCTTGCTTAATTTTTAATTAAGTGAAATTTTAAGCATCTTTTAGTCTTTGAAAAGTTGAAGGTGACCTTTCTCTTTTCTTAAATAAAAAGTTTGACAAGTTTGATTGAGATCAGTCCAGTGGTTTAGGAGGAGATGTGGAACATACATACATAACCACAGTGACTTTTATTTAAATTAATATAATTATTAGATAATCATAAGATAACGATTGCTGGCATATAGTATAAGGCATAAAAAAGGTTTTAGTGGAATTTTGTAACAATTAATTTTTTAACTTTAATTAAGTAGATAATTTTAATTAATCAAATAATTTTAATAGTTAATTTGATAATAGGTTTTTTGACAGAATACTTTAATTTGATATTTAACTAAACATGGCGGGACCATGATTTGTTTAATAAAATCAATATAAAGTAGCCAAAAATAAGAGTAATTAAATAAGAGTTCCCTTTATCCCTTTTGCTATTGAAAAATATCTGCTTAACTTTAAAATTGTTTGGGATTTTCTGCCTGAGTATTTGGTTTTAATCGTCGATGGAGATTTAAATTTGCTGTTCAAATTGGCTGCATTCATATCCTATGCTTTAAAAACACGTATTCAATTTGCCACTCACAATGTTTAATAATTTTTATTCTCTTATATGTTAAGAATTTAGTGACTATTATCTCTGTAACCTGGGAGTTCTCTAAATGAGACCATTTTAGTAGTGTTTAAGTGTATCATGTCATGTGGTTTTACCATATGACAAAGTAATGTCCGCACAATTATATTGTAACCTAGATTAAATAAATTAATTTTTAAATCTAGAGTCCTCCTTCATTCGTGCCAAGAGTCAATTTCTTGCTACTGTTTCAGATAGGCTGGCTTAATGTTATCTAGGAGATATTTGCACTGCTGAGATATTCATTTCTTTATGATTCCTACCTGTTGAATGATTATGTGTTGAGATATAAAAAAATTGACCAATGTACTGACCGATAAATCTATCATAACTTTTTGGAATGAAAAGTGTAATGATAAAACCTTGATATAGCAAAAAATCAAATGACATGAAAACAGAATCACAGCGTAAATACTGCAATGTGTAGAAACAATAAAGTCATTGGTTATGTCTGTATTGATCAATATGTAATATTTCATGACTTTTGTAACATTAACGTAAAGGAATCTACCTTTGCCTTCAAGCTTGCCGAAAAGGGATTTTTTTTTATTTAGAAATAAATTTCATTACAAATTATTATTGTAAATTTGTTTTTGTTTTTGCAAAAATGAGCTATTTCTCTATGTTCTATTAATCACTTTCTACTATAACTGTTATTAACTGCCTTCTGTATTGACATGCCTTTGCCATTCAAACATTTCTTCATATATTTTATAAAATCTGCTTAATCCATAATTTTAAATAATTGTGAAAAAAATTGCTAAATTCGAAATTAGCATATTTTCAGTTGAAATATTTTAAAAACGTGCCGCAACAGGCCAAATGATCATTTTTCAATGGAATGAATAGTGTTAAGAGCAGGGATGTGATGGAGCTATAACGCTGTTCCGGCACTGCTTTTTTTACGAAAAAATAAATAAGAAAAAATTGTAAAAATCTTCTTAAAAACAGTGCGATTTTTGCCACCCAGGTTAGAGTGTGGTTGTAGCTTGTGTTTAAATCTTGTATTACAGTCAACTCTTGAATCATATAAATACTCGATGTTATTTTCCACTACTATTATGTATCCAACTGGTTT
This sequence comes from Araneus ventricosus, assembly GCA_013235015.1. Classification (NCBI taxonomy): domain Eukaryota; kingdom Metazoa; phylum Arthropoda; class Arachnida; order Araneae; family Araneidae; genus Araneus; species Araneus ventricosus. The sequence goes on from BGPR01000130.1 coordinate 220,208, forward strand.
GTGCAGGACTCCGAATGACTAACGTATATTATAAACAAAATAAAGTTTAATAAAACATAACAAAAGACTTGAAATAAAGTTAAAGTAAATAATCAAACTCAGATAATGTCGGCATTGCACTGGTGAGTCAAAAAGAGAATTCCAAAGATGACGCACAAAAACTTTTATATTACTCCTGTTTTTACGCAGACGCGAGATGAAAAGCGCAAGCAGAAATGAAGCGCTGTTGCCACAAGAGCGTTCCGGCACTGCGTAATTCGCAATTACACCACTGCTTAAATGCATTGCATCCCCAAAACTTTGAATAACTTATCGGTGATGATGAAAATCAGTATATTTAATCTTAGGAGTGATATTATCATGTAAATTTCTTTACAGTTTATAAGCTATTTTTATACCGGGTGATTCATAAGTCAGGAAGAATTAATTAGATAAAAAATATCAACGGGAAGCTGTCTCTGCGAAACGGCCGCTGGGATAGAGGGGCGTAGACTTACTTACCTTACTCAACTGTGACTAAAGTAGCTCTATATGACTATTAACTCTATAGTCTATAGTGATTATTAGTCCAGTGTGACTATGTGACTCTATCTATGTAAAATTCTCCGAGATTTTCGCCACAACTTTGCAACTCGAATGTGACTAAACCGTAATTACAGATTCTAAAATTATTTTTGCAATCTTCAATGTCTACCTTTCTCTGTTAAATGAAGCTAAAACCAACTCCCTATGTTATTTGGTTGCGGAGCTACAAGCGTTTAATTTTAGCATGGAATTCGACGTAATTCAACAATTCTTGAATAATATTTCGCACGAACGTAAGATCGATGAATGAATCGCCTTGAATAGTCTGCGTGCGCGCGCATCGGTCGCTGTGACGTCATCAAACGTTTTAGTGATTTTCACCAAATTTGTAGCTCGACTATGACTAAACCGTAATTTCAAATTGTAAAATTCTTTCTGCAGTCTTCAATGTCTACCTTTATCTGTTAAATGAAATTAAAACCAATTCTCTATGTTATGTGGTTGCGGAGCTATAAGCGTTTAACTTTAGCACGAAAAGCGTCATTATTTTTTCTTTCCGACACACCATTAGACCATTATGGAGAGACGTAAGTCTACGTCAAAAAGATGTTGATAACAACAACAAAGATTTACACTGTGTTTACAGTAAATTACCACTGACCTGACGGACAATAATCATTTTCGAGGTCAGAAATACAGTGATGGTTGAATAGAAAACAAACTACAGACATTCATCTTTCGAACACTATGTAAATTTTAGTTCTGGTGTTAATCTTAACGTGTTAAAGTAAATAAAAATATCTTTAAAAATTACTTATTTGTTCTGTTCTTTTGTTATTTTTCTTGTAATCACATTTCTTTTTGCAGAACTACAATAATGCATTAAAGTAAGGCGTAATTTGATCTCTCGAAACTTAGCAATTCATTTTTTAGGCATAACATTTTATCTTTCTATAGATTGATATACTTGTCAATAATGCTGGAGTTTCACAGCGAGCTGAATTTGCAGATGTTGACATAGAACTTGATCAGCAACTTTTTAGCGTGAATGTTTTTGGGACTATCAATTTGACCAGGAAAGTTCTTAAGCACTTCTTGCAACGTAAGAAAGGTCATATGGTTGTTACAAGCAGTACTGCTGGAAAAATAGGTAACGTTTTTCTTTTTATTCAGAAGTTTTAATATACCGAACTGAAAATACAAGGTGTCCATAAATTTTTGTCGAGGTTTCCTTACTTCATAACTTTTGATTCAAAGAATGACCATATATATTATTACATATTCATAAAGTATAATTCAAAAAGTTTTTTTAAAAACACAAAATCCACATGGCAGCCTTTCGAGGCATGTAACCCATCGACACTTGGCTGGAAATTGAGTTCAGTTTCGACATGTAAAGTTAGTAAAATGTGCGCAATCTTTATACTAGAGCAGTTAAGTATTTAAGTTTCTTGGACTAAATAAGTACAGCAAAACTTCTAAGAATTGACAGCTATCACAAAACCTTTCATACAAAAGCTACGGCAATCTTTCGTAACCCTTAACACATCGAGACAGAAGTCAGTTTCCCAGCCAAGTGTCGATGGGTTGCATGTCGCGAAAGACTGCCATGTGGAAATTACTTAACTTTGTTTGTGTTATTTAAAAACTTTTTGAGTTTTACTTTATGAATATGTAATATTATTTATCTCAATGTTCTTTGACCAAAAGTTAAGAGGTGAGGAAACCTCGACAATAATTTGTGATCAAAAGTTAAGAGCTGANGAAACCTCGACAATAATTTGTGATCAAAAGTTAAGAGCTGAGGAAACTTCGACAATAATTTGTGATCAAACGTTAAGAGGTGAAACCTCGACAATAATTTGTGATCAAAAGTTATGAGGTGAGGAAACCTCGACAATAATTTGTGATCATCCTGTATACATATTGCTGTCTTTTGTAAAAATTTCGGATCTGAAATTCTTATAAAGATAAATAAAAGCAAGAGACAATTTTAGAAAAGTAATAGACAAGTTTATTTATTTTAGTTGCAGTTGATAAAGTACTTGAGATAGCATTACTTGTAACATTATTTCCGCCCCTATCCCTCCACCTATAAGATAAATATCTTTCTGCATGGCTTATTGTTTTAAACATGACTTATTTCTGAAATGTTAGTAAACTATATTCATTTTATTTTAAGATATGAATTATCATTTATTCTTACCAAAATTTTTTCTGTATATTAAATCTATTTGATAACACTAATTTTATTCTTCCGGTCAGGGAGTCAGCGAGAGGAGTGTGTGACCCCCTCCCTCCAGATTTTTCTTTAGTCGCCATTTTGGTCAAATCAGTCAGTACATTTTGAAAAAATAATCGAATGAAGTATTTCATTTTGCACAGCGGTGACATTTGGAGAAATATAATTGCAATGTTAAAGGATGGACGTGAAATGTTATTTCTCAAGACAGAATTTTTGAGGAATGTTTTGTTGTTGATGATGATCCCCGAAGATCAGCAGAGCTATATCAGGTCCATGAACCTGTGTACCCTGAAGAAATCCAAAGTCAATAGAGGATTAGAAACAAGATCCTGTTTGGAAAGCCCCAGACATGCAAGAATATGATCAGGTGTGGCCTGTTCTGCAGTACATTTTGGGCAGATCTCAAAACAATTAGTATTATCTGCCTCAGGGGCTCGCTCATACGAGCGAGTATGGGAAGTGGCGATCCCGAGGTACCTAAGCTATCCAGTGCTAGGGGGTATATCCTGGCATCGGAGCTAAGTCAGTCTTCTACCTTTGGTGCTCCAGTCTTTGACCACAGAAGTTGCCCTTTTTCCCCATCCATGAGTGAGAAATGTTTTATTAACATTTATTTAAAATATTTTTTAAAATTAGAAAAGGCTTACTGTCTCTGAAAAATCTGTAAAACTATGTTTGCCAGCTTGGAGAAAATGTCGATTCGACTTCGTATGAATGAAATTCTCGTATTCTTCAAAATAGACTTTTTAGATACTAAAATAGGTTATTCTCTTATCGATGAACAAATTACTCGTATAGCTATTTTAAATGTCTGTCTATTCTCTAGAGTCGGCATGCTGTATCAGATTACGTAATCAGTGCGACTAGTCGGCAAACCATAATAACGCCGATGACAAACAATTTTATGAAAATCAGTTGCATGAAAATTCGTAAGTTTTTTGAAAATCAGTTGCATGAAAATTCGTAAGCTACCTTTGAAATATATGCCGACTGAAAAAAATAAGATGCAATGCGTAAATTTTCAATAAACAAGTGTCTTGTTTATGGTTTAAATATTAAAAGTTTTTTAAAATTGTATATATCAATCGTGATTGATCAGAATAAGAAAACCGGATGCGACGATTTCGCGAAAAATATATTCGAGGTATACAGGGTGTTCAGAAATGTCTTTCACAAACTTTAAGGGTAGGTGAGGAAGACGTACAGAAGAGGAAGCCAAAAAGCTGTTAAAATGTACTCTCTGGCATAGTGGAATGCTGTACTGCACCCGCTTCTCCATAGCCGCAAAGATTGTTGTCTGCCACCTAAAACTGTAGTGATTTTTCAAGAAAGGGCCAGTATTCCGAAAAGAAAATAATTTCCTCTCTGGAGCATTCCGTATAGGGGATGGAGACCCTTGGTATTAGATGATGCTATTTTTAATCTTCTGCCTGGAGAGGTGGTTATTAGCGACACTTCTGTATCTCTCTTGGAATAGATTAGGGACTGACTTTCTCATGTGTCAAAAAGCTGTTAAAATGTACTCTCTAGCATAGTGAAATGCTGTACTGTACCCTCTTCTCCATAGCCGCAAAGATTATTTTTTCCACCCCAAACCTGTGGCGATTTTCAGGAAAGTGTACGTATTCCGGAAGGAAAATAGTTTCCTGTCTGGAGCAGTTCGCAGAGGGGAGGAGAACTCTTGGTGTTTTTTTATATTACATAGATATTAGATTTTCCTGCCTGTATCGCAGTCCTTGCATTTCTTCTGCACTGGTTTATCATGCTGTTTCTGAGGCTGGTCTTTAAAAATGGTTTTGGGAGCTTCAGAGAGGAATAGGGTTGTCCAAGCTGGGTTTCCTCCTTGGCCAGCGGGTCAGTTTTTTCATTGCCATTGTAACTTGCTTGCGCTTTTATCCAATTGATTGGGATATTTGGATAGTTGAATAGGAGTTTAAATATGTTATAGGCTGGTGTTCTTGCACTTTTAGGGTTGGAGGCTACTAATATACGAGCTCTATTGGCGACGTAGATGGAGAATTTTCGCTCAGAGGTTTTTTGTGCAGCAAAGTTGACTGCTTTAAGAAGTGCTGTCAACTCTACCTGAAAAACAGTGCAATTATCATTAAGTTTAGCTTACCAGTGATACGACCAGGTATTGCTTTTCTGGACACAGAAGGCGGTCCTTCTCTATCAATCGCAATTCAATGTTTAAAAATACTTCAATGTTAAATAATTCAATATTAAAAAACCATGCATGATTATCAAGTTAACCATAAGATATTTAATTGAAATTAAGCGCAGCCAATATTCAAGTAAGCCAGCCTGTCGCCAAAGGTAGCTAGTTTTTATAATAAATTCAGATATGACTTGAAAAACTAGGGTATCAGAAACATGAAAATGATTTTTACGATCTTTAAATATGCTCTCTATACAAAAAGATAAATCGAAATGTAATACATTCTATGAAGCACATTATACGTGGCCTATTTTAAATACAATGCATATGTGCATGGTATCAATCTTTACAGAATATATCCAACTTTCATATTATGTTGTTGGATTTTCAACATTTTATTGTGTTTTAAAATTTAAAACTAAATTTTTCAAATTATAAAAAGATTTCCGTTGCCCATCCATAGATGGCAGCACGATACAATAGTGAATAACAATGAAAAGTGGTAGTTATTAATTTCATTTCTTTCTGATTGTTACAAAGCTTTTTCAGTTTAGCAGTTACCACCATAAGGAAGTGGAGTCCATCAAATAATGTATAAAAAAATGGGAGCTAAATGAAACTTTCATTTAGTTTTCCTGAAAAAGAAGGATTTCTGGACTTAGTATAGATACAAATAACAGATTTTTGACCTACTTCTTGAAATTAAATAGAAAAATTGGGCATTTTCTTAGATTTGAATATTTTTTGCTTGAAGTATTATTTTTGCCTTAATTTATATTAAAATTTCAATTACTTTAAATTACATTTTTTAAAACTTGATTCCACACAAATATAAGCAGATGGAAAAAATAACTATGTTCAAAAATTGCCCAACATTCCTTGAGGATAGCATTTTTTATTCATAGTCTTTTTATAGATTCTAAAATGAGAGTAGAACAAACATTTTTTGCTGATAAGAATTTTTCTTATATTTTAGGAGTACCTTTCTCGTGTACGTATACTGCATCAAAACATGCACTACATGTGAGTTCAATATACTTTTTACAATAATAGCTTATTTGGTTTTCAATAATTAATTGTTTTGAGAATAATTACTTTATTGCTTAACAATCTGACTGAGTATCCCGCGATTTCCGCGGGTTGAAAGCCAGTCTGTTTTCTGCTGTATCCTGCTATTTTCACAGGCTAATGTGTTTACTTAGTACTTTTATAGCTTTGGATCATATTATATTCTGTATATAAATAACAACTCGCTTGGATCAACGGTATTTGAACACGTTTGCAAACGTTGCATCTAAATAGTGATTTTAAAAATTTACACATTCAGAGGGTTAAACGGATCACGACATTTTCTGCAGAAAAAAAATATGAAGCTCTGGAAAAGGTCAGTTTTATTAATCAACATTTCAAAGGGTAGCGACGGGGGAGTAAGGGGTTTCTCGATTCCCCAGGTACCAGTCTTAGGGGGCTGCCATAGAGACAAAATTTTAATGTATTAGGGCTTTATTCGATGAATTTTAAAAATGCCTTTTCCTAAAAAATGATGTTGCACTAATTACTAGGTTGTGACGTGACGTTATGCTTTTCATTAAATTGTCAGCTTTTTTTGCCAAAAGGAGATAAATGATACTTTCGGGGTCTACTACAAAAAAGGATTGTGTTTAGCCGATGGCTATTAGGGTGATTTGTACAAGGAAATGGATTCAGCAGGAGACTGTTCACAATATTTTTCTTCTAGTTGCCTTTATGATGAAAGGGTGAAAAAATTATAGCATACATTACGCTCCATTTACATTTTTCTAAGTCACTAATGTCATTTGAGGGGTGCAAGGCAATCAAATTATGTCCGGGCAACCACTTACCCTCGCAATTCCACTATCACCTTTAACTCTTTCGAGACTGATTTGAAACGGCTACATAACGCAATGATATGTCTATGAAAATATTGTATTAATTTTAAAGTTATTTTCTATCAAATATTATTGCATTCTTTTTTTGTATTATAATCTAGTTTTGGGATTCTTTGTTATTCTTTTTACCTAAATGAAATTAAGTTTTAGTTTATATTTTTTTCTATATAGTCTTTCGTTACAGCAGAGAAGCAGTTACTAAATTAGTTAATCACTCCCGCCGTTTAGATTTGAAATTTTGATTGTTTGCTTAACTATGGGCTGTTAATATTTTAAAGCTATTTATGAACTACGTGCCGTGGCTGTTATAAATGGGTTGTATATTTGGTTTAGTTTAGATGTATTAACCTCCCGTTTTGAAACAATATAATGACTATTTTGGGGCGTGCGTCGTCATTGTGAACAGTGATTAGATGACGACGACCACACCTAAACCGACATAGTCGAAATATATTCTGGAGAATTCTCCATCCCCCTTTCCCCAGAAAAAAGAAAAGTATTATAATATTTGTTTCGTCCTGAAAGTAAGTTTCCCGGAGGCCGTAAAGAGACACAAAACATAATTACCTGGAAACATTTATTGAAACACACACAGGACTCTTTCTGCTACCTCTCAACGTAAGAACCACCGGAATTGAAGCAAGATTTATACCGTGAGACCAATTCCTGTACATCGAAGAAATCCGTCGCCTGAGAGCGTAGCTTAGAGGTGTTCTACAATTCCGCCTACAGTCCCTGTCTTGATCCCAGCGGGAATTTGTTCGACACCGGTATACAGAAATTGGTCTCACGGTATGACTCGTGCTTCAATTCCGGTGGTTCTTATGTTGAGAGGTAGCAGAAAGAGTCCTGTGTGTGTTACAACAAATGTTTCCAGGTAATTATGTTTTGTGTCTCTTTACGGCCTCCGGAAAACTTACTTTCTGGGCGAACCAAATAATTACTGTTACTGTCTCGTTTTCTTATGGCTGTTAATGAAGCAACTTTTTTTTATGTTTGTGTTAGATCTTCTGTATGAAATAATGAATATTTCGACTTTTGGAAATTTTGCCAGGGATACTTTGAATGCTTAAGGAGTGAAATGGTGGATGAAAACATAGATGTTACTCTGCTGTGTCCCGGGCCAGTTTTTTCTGGTCTACCAGACAGATGTGTCACTGGAAAAGTTGGAGAGGTATGTTAAGATATGCATTATTTTGCATAGCTACAAATGTGTTAAGATATGTATTATGTGTGATATGCCCTCAGAAAAAAAATTTAACCTGCTATAATTTAGTACATTATTAATAACATCATTTTGTGAACATTACTTGATTTATTTATTTCATTTCTTTATTCTAATTTTAAAATTATTGGAAAAAATAAATATTATTCCGGGATCGAAATTCTAAGAAGCTTGCATCGTTTTATATATCATCAAAAAATTTATTTACAAAGTTCTGTAAACAATGTGTTAAAATTGGCTAGGAACACAAATACAGACACAAAACGGGATCGAAATTCTAAAAAGCTCGTATGGTTTCATATATGACAAACATTTATTTACAACGTTTTGTGAACATTGTGCTAAAATAGGCCAAGAACACAAACTGGATAAACACAGAAACAGAATTTTTCAAGAATGCATCAGAATTTCTGTCTTAATGCATCAGAAATTCTGACTTCAAGAACAGTTTGTAATTCGAACAAACATTTATACTGGTTACTGTTAAGTGTCACTGACCTGACAGACGATTATCGCTTTCACATCAGTTTACAGATTTAAATAAAGTGCTTTTTTAAATAAAATATTATTCCATTAAATACTGAAATATAGATATCTAAATTTACCTGAATCTAATTGTGAACATTTCTTTTCTTCTAGAAATTTGATCACAAGCAAAAGCCAACAGATAAAAGAATGGCAACTGAACGCTGCTGCGATTTAATGGCTACAGCAATTGCTTATAAATTAGATGAATGCTGGATAACTTTTCAACCAATTCTTTTTACTTATTATGTGGCACAGTATATCCCCACCATATTCAGAACGTAAGTATGCATAGCTAGTAATTATAAGTTGGTAAAATGTGTGTAGTATTTTATTTCTGTTTCATTTCCTTTGTTGATAACTTAAATTAATTTTCAAAATTCAAATATAAATTAACTCATTAATGCCAAAGTCGCATTATTTCTATAATATTTTGTGTAGTAATATTACATGTCCTGAAATCAACAGGAATATTACTAAAAAAGTTCTGACTTTATTGCCCTCCTAAAACTAACGTCCCTATCTAGGCAAAGTCCTATTAAAGCAAAAATTCCGACAAAAGTCTAAAATTATGTGAAATTCGAAAAGGAAAGCATATTCTTACAATTGCGATTACTGATATATTTGTTAAATACAAGTGAATTAATTGGTGAATAAATAAACAAACTTACCCTTTTCTGTTCACATTGCGACTGACTCGAAAATGAAAAGACTACATCATCAAACGAAAGTTTGATATGTGCTGCCATCGACTGAATATAAAAGAAACGAACACTTTTGTTAAATGCTAGTAAATTAACTGATAAGTAATCGAACAAACTTACTCGTTTCTTCTTGACACTGAAAAAAACTACTTTCGAGTCTGACTCGAAAATAAAAAGGCTACGTTATCAACCGAACATTTGATGCATGCTGCCACCGATTGAATATCGAAGGAAAAAAATACGTAAAAATACTTTTTGCTAAAATGCATGCTGAAAAAATAATACATGTGAGTTTATGATTCATTTTTAGAAGCGTCCCTGAAACGGGATGCTAGGCAATGATGGGTTAATGGCTTAAATGTTGGTGGTAGACATGCGAGTGTTGTTCATTTGAACGATTGTACTTTTTTTTTATTGTAAATGAAGTCTGTGCTGGCATCTGGTGACATAATTTGGAAATTTGTGCGTTGAGCACAAAGAGCACTCATCAGTTGCTTAGATTAGTTTGTTGCTGTTTGAAATGAATGCTTACTGTGTTGTATAAAAATATTCATCTGATTCACCACTAAAAAGTATGCCAAACGCTACTTTTTGTCTCATGATATTTTTTTCATACTATTGAGAAATGATATATGTGTACACATACTATAGACTGTCTAATAATCATATTTTGGGCAAACTCTGGTTTTTCTGTTTCTTTGTTTACAAATGATACCATTTAAAAATAATTACAAAATTCAGTCAAAGGTACAGCGGTCTCCCCCTATGTTGAATTCCAAAGTTGTGTGAAAAAACCCTACAGAGCTTTATAAAATCGATTAAGAATCTATGCACGTACTAAAAATATAAATGCAAGAGTCAAACCAGTCGAAGCAGAAGGGAATTGGTTATTGCAAGTAAATAAACTTGCCAGGAAATTCCTGAAAACACCATTGTTCTTGACGGCGAATATCATGTATAGAAAATGCATTTGTGTTACACCAAAAATGCTTATCTGTTCTGATATCAAATTTTAAAATAAATTTCTTTACACGTCTTGATCATTCTGCTGTATGACTGTGACATTATATTGCTATAGTTACAAAAGAAATAAATATTTATCTTCTGTAAAAAATGTGAAGTAATATGCTTTTGAGAAACTTCATAATATTCTTGTCTATGTCATTCTACATGACAGAGACAGCATTTAACGAATATCGTTTATATTTTAATTAGATATTTGTACAAATTCAGCATTTTTGATTAATGATTTAGCACTTTTTTGTTCCTATTTCCTGATGAAGTGTACTGGATTTTCGGGTTCCTGATAAGGTTCCAAAGTATGAAATGTAATAGTTCTTTTCATTTTTCATCGTTATAATAAGAAATTAATAACTAGAATTTCCTTTTCAAACACATGAACCTAATATAAAAGTTATGGTTCATATTTATTTTAATTGCCATCTTTAAACCAATAATATTAAGCTTACAGTAAGTTTTTTTCAAAAAATACTTCAAATTATGAAACATGTAAATTATATTACTGTTTTTGACTGAAGTTTGGTTATTAACTTTTTTTTCCATTCTGCATGCATTTGCAAATAAAGATAGAATTTGTGCATACTTTTCTGCCTTTTACATTTTCAAAACTGAATTTTAATAATAATATCAATTAATATATAAATATGCAATTAATATATTAATTGAATTAATAATATAAGTAAATTTTATAATCAAAATTGAATAATATTTAGCAGCGATGCACTGAACAATTACTAACCACTTTAAACTCGGGTTATTAAGTGCTGTGAGTTGTATCTCATATCAAAGAAAGATTGCTGAAATAATATTTGAAATCAAATTCAGTTTTGTGCCTTTAACATAAAATTATTTTTTCAATCTTTTGTTTAAATAAAATTCTTAAGATAAATTTTCTGTTGATTCTAGAATCTAGTATAGTAAAATCTATATATTTTCTCTTCTAATTCTAAACATGAAAATTCTTGTTTCTTGGAAATCATGTGTTTCAAATTCTAGACCTTTTAATAATTGTGTATGAATATTTTTTTATATTCAATATCTAGAAAATATGGTTTAAACTATTTATTTCTGCATGTATTTTATTTTCAGGCTCATCGCAAAGTTTATCTTTAATAAACAAAGATTTATGAAGATGAGACAAGGCCGTTAAATGACAACATAACATTTCATAAGATCCAGAGTTTTTCGATTACTAATTTTTTTAAACTTATTTCTCTTACTCATGTTAAGTTCTAACATTCAACAAATTTACGCTTTTTGTTATGCTGTTTTTCTGCTTTTTTCAGGTTTCCAGTTTCTTTTAAATATTATTTTAAAAATTTTCTTCTTGTTTATCGCTTGTTTAATCCGTTTAAAGAAATATTATTTGAAAATATGAATTTAAAAAATTCCGTAGTTTTTTGTGCAAAAGAGTGCAATTTTCGGTTCTGTTTGTGTGAAATATTTTGATCTCCTTATATTTGTGTTGTTTATAAAATACCAGTAAGATAAAGTATGAATTATATTGCTTTTATATAAAAAAATCTTTTCATTCCTTGTATCTTAGTAATACAGATTTTTAAAAATATGGAATGCAATTCTAATTGAGTTATGCTCTTCTCAAGAGTAAAAATTCACTCCTGCTTGAAATATGTTGCTTTTCCTAGTTATAGCTTGTAATACTCTATTAAAGCACTTAATTTTTTTCCTTTTTTGCATTAAGTGCGTAACATTTTTCATCTGAAATATAACATAGTAGAAATATTGTTTCCTTCTTATAATGTTAGTAGATATTTAATTACATGTTTCAAGAATTCGTTGATGTTCTTTAACCATGATGGATATCCGATTGCATAATCAGAAGACCTGCGATCAGATAAAACTCGAGAACCTGAATGATGAGTTATTATTTAACTTTTTCTTATTCAGACGCAAATTCACGCATCATATTTATTAGATCATCCACTCTCTCTCTCTATAAAGAAATAATCGAAATCTGTTACGGTTTTAAGAAAGAGAAGATACCAGGCTTACTTTAAATCCCACACATATGTATTCGATTTTATTCTTTTCAGAATTTTTAAAATTTTAATGTAATACCGATGTAGTTCGAAATTTGTATTGTGTTTTAATAGTATAAACTTACTTTAAATCCTACACATATGTATTCGATTTTATTCTTTTCAGAATTTTTAAAATTTTAATGTAATACCGATGTAGTTCGAAATTTTTATTGTGTTTTAATAGTATAAACTACTAGCAGTATGCGCATGGCGTTGTCCGTGGCATAATGACTTCAACAAAATAATAATAAAAAAAAGCCCAGAATGACATAAAATAAAGTTTTGAAAACCTCGCCCTCGATATTTAGTGAAAGTACATGCAGGAACTTGAGCGAGATGAATAATGTGTTCTTTTAATTAAAGATATCAGCCTTTATGCTTGACTATCAAAAAGTATAAAACAAATAAACCAAATGATTCTTGGGTCAGTAAACTGGAGTAATTTAATTTAGCTGACACAATAAAATGATCGAGAGTATGACGTCACTTTCGCTTGGTACCGCCAGCCAATCGGATAGTAGAAATGCATGCTGGAAACTGAAAGCAACCTTGAGTCGAAAGGAAAAATGACTATTATTTAAAAATTTCTCAACATTCAGTAAATTACGTTAGAAATTCAAAACAAACTTCATTACAACGAAAATTGTCTTTTCTATCCGATGGTGTATCTACTTTTCCCAACGATTATCAGAAACGATACTCTGGACGAAAATGTGTGAAAAATCACCTAAAACAACACAAAACATTAAATAAAATATTTTCCAGATAAAATTTTAAAATTCGTGCTTCAATGTGCATTGAGTCACCATTACGACTTACCTGTGCGCCAAATTTCATGCCTGTAAGTGCCATAGATTCGTCTGTACATCGTTCACGCGCACACACAAACATTGTCTTTTATAAGTACAGAAAATTTGTAAATTAAGAAAATGAGTCTTTTTTTCCATCCATAGATTTGCGCGATTAATGAAATAAAATATTACGTAAATTTGATTGAATCATTTATAATTTTTTTATCCTTTCTACTTTGAATTGAGATTATATTTGATTAAATGCTGATTTTAGATACATTTGTAATTAACATTGAAGTCGCAGTTATTAACTTAATTTCTTTCTCTGTTTTACATAGCTTTATTACGTTACTTTAGCACTTGTCCGATGGATGAGGGGGGGCACCTAACATTAATGACTTATGATTAAGCAAAATTGTTGCTGTACACCATGTGATTTGAATTCGTGTGTATGATAAAAAAAGCCAATACATGCTTTTAATGCGATGGAATTTATTTCGCTGTCATGAACTTTCTGCTTTTTATAATATTTTGATAATATCTGATTTATCCTAAATCCTATTTTTGTATCAGTTTGTTACGAATAAATTTATTTTTAAGAACGGTGTTATTTTATTTATTTATCTTCTTTTTAGTGTAAAACTAATAGAATTCCCAAGACTCCGACGTATTACTGAAAAAATCCGGTTTTTTAACGTAGGCATTTTAAATATTTTGTTTGTAAACAAAGTTCAGTGGATCATCTTCAAAGAAAAAGAAAAATTATATTTTCTGGTAATTGGAAGATTTGGTAAATGAGATGACACCTATCTTTTTTATGTTACATTTCATGAATGCTCATTCGAATATTTTTTATTGAAACCACGTCATTTACCGAGTACTAATTAGTTTTCTCTGTCTTAGTAATCAATATAATTTATTTATTTCTGTCTTCTGTTTGTAAAGTGACACAATTTTATTTTCACAGTGGTATATTTTTAAACTTTTTTTTACTTTCTTGTCCGCTAAAAGAAAGTATTGTAATCGTCAAAAAATTCGATCTCAAGATTTTCATGAATCTCTACGTTTTAAATCTTCCTGCGTCATCTTGTCCCAAGTGCTATTTACTATTTTCATTTTGAAGAATATATGAATTTTTAAGTTATTTTGTATAATTTTCTTGAGCGACGTGATCCACTGTCTGTTCATCAGAAGGTGTACGAAGAACCTTTAAGGCAGCAAAGGTAACAGGCTAGGGTGAATAAAAAGAGTTATTACAAAGAAACCGAAGTTTGATTCCGTTAAAAAACTCAAACTTCTGACGCTCATGACGTGAGTTCAAACTTCCAAAGAAAATATAATGCAATGCCCTGTGTGTTATAAGATCTATGTTGACCCTTCATCAGAAAATTTAATAGAGTGTTGTAGGCTATTCAGACTCTGAATGAGGAAAATTGGTAATGAAAAATACTGATTTTGAGTTATATTCATTTTCTACGAGCTTAAATTTTAACTAAAATAACCCTTTCATAACATACAAACGAGGAAAAAATACTTAAAAACGTTTAATTAATTAGTGCTCGGTCCTAAAATTTCTAAAAATAAGAATACATTAAACTTTTGTTATAATTTTCATCTTGCCCCGGTAGCGGGGCAAGTTGGCACTTTTATTTTGCTTATTTTAAATGGCAAGATAGCTTTAATAATATTAAAATAAAAATTTCTCAGTTTAAGTACAACACAATAAAAGGTCAATCTAACAATGTATGCAAAGAAAAAATTTACCTCAAAAACTGAATTTATTAAAAATGGTTAAATGTTAATCGCCATCTTGCCCTGACTTCCCCTATATGGTCTCTACACCAAAATTTGGACGAAATCCGTCAGTGGGAAGTCTTTCTGTTCGTCCGTCCACCTCCATGTGAACTCGATAAGTCAAAATTGCAAATAGCTAGATCAATGAAATTTGGCACACAGATTTATCCTTAGAATTGTAGCTTTTTAACGGATTTTGGAGCAAATCCGTCAAAGGGTTGACCGTCTGTCTGTGTGTGTGTAAATGAGGTAACTCAAATACGCGTCACTTAGAAAAATGAAATTCGGTTTGTGGTCTTGCGTCCAAAATTTTAGATATGTCTCAAATTTTGGACCCAATTTGGTGGAAAGGAAGACACCCAAAATCCATACTCGGTTTTCTTCACTGAACTATGAAGCACAAAACGCGCTATATTGTGTTATTACATAATGTTATTTAGTTTTAGAAGGTGATGCCGCAGTTTCGGTTTAAGAATGTTATACTTTCGTTGAAGTCCTTATCACCATTAGGTAATTTTCATAACGCCTCGTTCATATCTTCTTGTCTCTAAGTGTTATCGGTACGTTTCGCCACGTTTATGGACCCTTCCTGAAAATTGGAAAGGCACATTTCACATAAAATATTAAAAATAACACTATCATTTTTCTATAAATTATATGTATCTTTAGATGTGAAAAGGATCCTTAAAGCTTAAGTGGTATGATTTAAGCCTCGTCTGTGGCCTGACTTAAGCAACGGCAAGAGTAAAATTTTAAATAAGCATCATAAAAGAATGAATTGAACCAGAGAGTCATTACTGCATAAAAGTAACTATTCAAACAGCACAGCATGATAGCCTAAGAAATAATAACATCTATATATTTAAAATAATTTGGTAAAACCTTTAGATAGTTCCCCAGCCACAACCACCCGATGGATTTCGGCAATTTTTTTTCATATGAAAGCTTATGACGTCTGATATGTCATCAAGGGTCGTCTTCCCCCGCCCCTTTTTCGAACAAAATCGAGAAAACATAGAGAATGTATAGTGGAGAAATGTTTTTTCGATTTCGTTCGAAAATGGGGTGTGGTGGGGGGTAGACAACCCTTGATGACATATCTAGACGTCATAAGTTTTCATATTAAAAGCTTAAAAATTATCGAAATCAGTCGAGTGGTTGGGGCTGGCGAACTGTCTGAAGGTGTTACCATATTGTTTTAAATATATAGATCCCAACAGTTCCATCGAAATGGCGTGTCGAAAATATAGCAAAATACCTATTGTAGGTGGTGAAAACTGTTTATTCAGGGCGATATCATTTTGTATTTATGGATCTGAAGACTTTCATGCCGAAATTCGTGAGAAAGTTATACAAATCATTACAACTAGATGAGATTTATTGAAAGATTTTACAATTTGAAAGGAATCTGTTGTCTACAAAGAATATGAAATCTAGTATGGTTTTATGGTCTGTTCCACTGATATTCATGCAGTATTTAAAACTGAAAAAAGTAGTGGCTGACAGCCTCGAAGCAGCCAGGTGGCAAGGACAGTGCAAAGTGGGTGATGGCCACAAACCCGTCTGGAGGGCGGCGAGAGCGGCTAGTGTTATTAATAAAATTATTGTTTTGCGTCTTACGAAATATGCAGGAAAACTATAAGAAAATTTATTTTTCTTTGTGGTTAGATTCTAACGCATCGAAGCTCCGTTCTAAATAATGGAATTAACATCGAAGATGCAAGTAATCATCTCACTAGCGTTGCTGATTCGATGAAAACGAAGTCAGAATGGAATAGGTTCGACTTCTGTGGTACGACTTGAGAACCCTACCCTATTCAGAATATCTGCACTTGATATTCTGAATATATCACGAGCAAAAGTGTTGTTAATGACTTTCAGACATTACAGGAGGCTCTTTGTCAGTGAATCAACTATAAGAAAAGGATTCACCAGATAAAATGTGTAACAAAGGTTCAAAGGAATACAAAATTACACAACACAACTGCATGGGTAACATCATCCGAGGCGTGTATAGCTGCCGGCAGCATATTCTTCAAACACTTACTTTATATACTCCAAATATTTGTTGTTAATATTGTCTAATAGTTTCCATTGCATCTGTCATTCTGTGTACGACTCTTATTCGTGCTATTGTGAATTTCTATTCCAATAAACCAGTTTTGTACACTTAATATCATGGGTTCTGATTTTCCGGCCTTTTCTCCTTCCCGGGAATTTCCGGGAAATCTCGAGAACATAACAGTCATTCCCGGGATTCCCGGAAATGCATCAAAATTTGAAAAAAATCTAAAAATTAGCTATTTTTAATTGATATCAATGTAATTACGAAAAATAAGGATATTCATAAATTCCAAAATTTATACTCCTTTGTATATTGAGCTACAAAATACAAATAAGATATATAAATTATTCATTTTTAAAGTAAGATTTAAGAAAACATAAGCAATGCTTTTATCATTCAGCCTAGTTCGTAGCTTTCTTATGAACAACTCGGCAGCAGAAAATGCCCTGTCAGCCTCAACTGATGTTGTCGGAATTGCTTTCAAAGCCTCGCCCAGTTTTATAACATTTGATGATCAATTTTCAATTGAGTCAAATAACTGCAATTCTTGCTTCCCTATCTTGCTCAAGTTACAATTCTTGCTAAACGTAAGACCTTTTTCTTTGAGTGGATAGATTTTTCCAATTTTACTTACAGCGTTAAAGATTTCTCTTTCCAAATTTCCGGGCTCTCTTCTTCTGATTGCAATGATTGGGCAGTGATTCGTCTTTCTCGGTATAAAGACTTGTTATAATTATTTTAGGTTGTTAAATCAAAGCATTTTTATTTGGTAAACGTGAAAGATCAGCAGGAACTGCAGCAGCACACACATCATACTTTCTGCCAAAATTTAGATATTGCATTAATGCCACTAAAGTAACATTGCGTTTCTCACTAATTCTTTGGACCAGAGAACATTACATATTCTTAGCAAATTCTGAGTTTTATTGTTCGACTCTCCAATAACGAAAGCAAATACTTCTTTGGCAGTTAGCACAATCGCGTTTCGACTGCATCGTTTTTCTAGGCAATTTTTACTGGCTTCAAGTCTGCTACAATAGCATTCAGATATTTGTTGCTCTTTAATATCAATTAATGCTTTGGAAATTGATGATTTTACCTCTAAAAATCTTTTAAGCATTGGCAACAAACTGTTCCGGCGAGTTTCTTTGTGTCTAAACAAACCATCTTATCACAGCCAAACTCTGCTTTAACATAATTTTGTGGAATATCATTCTTGAGATTCTTCTCTGAATAATTTTACAATTTTTTGTTCCCGGGAAATCCTGGGAACCAAGTATAATTCCCGGGAATACAAAAAGTATGACAATCTTACTATTTCCCGGGAACGAAACCCTACTTCATATGGTATATCCTTTCCTTTTATTTTATTCACTGTAAAAGATCCACTGTAGGGTGGCTCTGTGCATTTGCAACTTCATGTTCTATTTTAAAAATGACTTGTTTCTGTGTGCCTGATCTACTCTTTAAGGTAGTAAATGACATTTTGGGACTCCCTGTAGATTTGTTTAGTTTTAATGAAGTATCAACTTTGAAACTGAGACAGAGATCAGCAGATTCAGTTCATATAACATAAACATCATGCCCACTCAAATTGTGGACCTATAGCTAATTTCTTATTGGTTACAGATAGACATATACTTCCGGTTGGAAAAATACTTTAAATGAAATCATATTTCATGTTTCAGTCAATAAAAGCATTTCTGAAAAAATTACAAAAAATTTTTATTCCGTCTTCCGGTCCTATTGGTTATATTTAGAAAATTTTCTGCACACACTAGCATTTTAAACAAAAAAAGTCCAACTCTTCTAAGACAAAAACTGATCAAGTTTTGAGCTTTGTATTTCATTGTTTTAAGCTAATGAATGGCCGCTTCGAGTAAACACTGCAAGTTAATTGGAGGCTCTTCCTCGAAGCAGCCTTTGAAATGATGTAACATCGTCTAAAATGGTAATATTCAAACTTCATAAATCAGTCAGTTTTAATCGAAGAAGAGTGGAACTTCTGTTTAAAATGTTAATATGTGCAGAATATTTTACTAATAATAATTATAGAACCTGGGACCTTCATAAAGCGTTAGAAATCATATTTTTTTCAGCACTGAATTTATTGACTCAATCAACATAAAATAGAATCTTTCAATTCATTTATTTACGATTTGAAGTATATGCTTATCTCTAACGGCTTAGAAATTAATTATTGGGCCACGATTATGGTGAACAGCCTGTGTATTAATCTTCTGCTACCAATAAGCAAATTTCTCTAAAATATTTCCCATTTTTCATGCTTTTTTGGTTCTGTTCTTGTCATTTCGTGCTCCATACACTAAGAATAACCTGCAATTTTCCATAAAACATCTTAAATAAAATTAACCTTAGTGATCTAAGGTGAAATCATTCCAACTGAATAAATATAGCAACCATTATTACGGCGAAAACTATTCATAACGTCCGGAAATGTAACAGATTTTGTTTTCATGTGTAGGTAGTAGCAAGAAAAGCATTATTTAGGTTAAAAGAAATTCCCTTGAAAGATACGTAATCCAGGGATACTTTGCACCGATTTTCATGATCTCAAAATGAATTTTGAGAGTAGTTGCATGCATTTCTCTAAAAGTCTTTTTTGATTTCTTCCTGCTCAGGCGATTACTAGAGAAACAATGTAGCAAAATTTAAAGCATGCAGTTATTTAATAATAAATTATAATTTTTCGATTTTTTTTGGTGCAAAGTTACTTCATAGGTGGCGTTTTTTTTGCACTGGTTATTTTTTTCAGTACATTTCAATAACAGACTCACTGTCCTGCAATGTTAGACATATCTGTTGACTACCTGGGTAGAAATAGACATGGTTTTTCTATGGTAGTCAATAAAAATGTCTAATATTGCACGAACCGGGTAGAAATAGACACATTTTTTTAAAGATTCCATGGGTGTTTTTTTGACAAAAAAAAACACATGGAATCTTTAAAAAAAGTTTTTTTTTCGTTCGAAATTACCCATTTGCAATTTTTTTTCAATTTCTTTTTTATAATTATCTGAATATAATCTATGCTGGGTGCTTTATTAATAAATCTATCTATTACCACACCTTTCTTGGTAAGGTAAGGGTTTATTATCATTCTAAGGTGCACACTATTGACAGAAAAGCCAAAGTCACTCAACTGGATTATACAAGGTGCAAGAGCATTTTCTTCCTCATTGGAGAAAACCAGGTGCCTTCCAGGTTTCCTTACGTAAAGTTGTTTTCTTTTGCAACAAACTATTCGCTTAGGATATCAAAAGCAGCTTCTCCCACTTTAAGAATAAAATGGTATTAAAGCAAGATTCTAGAGTCTTTGGGTAGTAATCCATATACTTATAAGTCTCTCATTTCCTTTTATATACTCTGGACATATCTTCAGCAAAGACAATCATTGTTCTTTTTATCAATTAATACTAAAAATTGCAAAAATAAATTTTAAAAAACCTGGGATTACTTTGTATTGCAAATTTTCATGTTGCTAAAAGTCCTCTTTTTCGGAGCGAAATTACCCTGCCTCAAAGAAATATTATTTACAACTTAACAAATAAGTATTATTGACATTCAAAGCAACAGCATGAAATGCAGGATTATTGTCTTTAACACAGAAATATACTCACTTTCAGAAATGTACTTCAACAGAGATAAATTTTTCAGCACTCTAATTTTCACTCCAATGCTGACTTAGTATTTTCTTCCTTCTGTAACCTCCTGAATCATTATTATATACATGTACTAAGCAATGAAATAGACTTGTCACTGTTGTCAATAAACCAGAAAAAATAATCTTCATACCTGTACCCATAACAATTGGCCTCTATTTAAATTTTCAGCATAAATGTTATGATGATACAAAATTACTTCCACTGGTGCAAAGTAAACCAGGATTAAAGTATGTTTTATATTTTCTAGCAGCAAACAAGTGTTAAACACATAATTTACCATTAATTATTGTGACCAGTAACTATACTTATAAAAAGAGATGTTTACGCTTAATCTAAAAGTTATATATTTAGAGGAAGCATCGGGTTTAAGTCTTGTCATTTAACTGATACCGATCGACTGATGGGAATTTGGCGATCATACAATTTTCTCGCCAACTCTGTTGCCAAACACGAGCATTACTATTTAGTGCCATGAGATGTCGTATGTCAACATCTGTAGCTCGCGAAAGAACAGCTCCCAATTTACCTTACCATATTCATTTGATACCTCGAAATGTCCTTTTTTCTGAACAGTTTTGTTATGGAGTTGGGAATATTTTTGTGGATATTTATTCTCCTTTTACTCTTAGTAGGCTTCGTTTTATTTATGCGTTATGCTGATGCTGACTTAACACTTTTATTTTATCATTATTTTAAACCTCTAAGCGGTAAGTTCCCACAATCTTTTTTAAATTTTATTTTTGAAGCGATGTACTTTTTTCAATACACTGTTCATATGCTTATTATATAAATGAGAATTAGGAAAAAAATCTTTAAAAACAGCTAATGGCAATTAAAAAATATTTCATCAGATGAGATATTTATAGAGATTGAATTTTTTTTATAAAAAACGATAACCTTTGATAATGTTCGAATGACCAAGTTTACATATAACGATAATCTTCCAAGTTAAAAATAAATAAAAGATTGTTGTTTTCCCTTTCGACAACTGAAAGGAAATATTTTTTAATTTTTTTGAGATTACTTTAGGAAGAACTTGGGCTTAAGTGCCTATCGTCGCCGTTCAGGCAGAAGTCACTAAGTCCAAAATTTTCGATTTTGAGATGTATAGCGCATCATCATCTCCAATTAATTCTCTACAGTCTGGCAAAACTCGCTAATTTAGTTGAGCTTCCATTGATGAGCAATAAAGATGCCCGAATTTCAGTAAGTCCTGAAAGCGTTTTCATCTTTCAGGCAGAAGTCACTAAATCCAAAATTTTCGATTTTGAGATATATAGCGCATAATCACCTCCAATTATTTCTCTACAGTCTGGCAAAACTCGCCAACTTCTTTGAGCTTCCATTGATGAGCAATAGAGATGTCCGAATTTCACTAAGTCCTGAAAGCGTTTTCATCGTTCAGACAGAAGTCACCAAGTCCAAAATTTTCGATTTTGAAATATATACCGCATCGCCATCTCCAATTAATTCTCTGCAGTCTGATAAAACTCGTTAACTTCTTTGAGCTTCCATTGCTGAGCAATACAGATGTCCGAATTTCAGTAAGTCCTGAAAGTGTTTTTATCGTTCAGGCAGAAATCACTAAGTCCATTTAGTAATTTTGGGCCTATTTATTTTTTATGTTTATGAGACAATTAAAGGTTTGCAATAATTCGAGATTTTTTCATATAATGACCTGATCCAGCTATGTAAAAAGGGGATACCACAAGAATTTCATTCAGGATATTCTTGCCAGGTTCAAAAAATCTAAATCCGGTACCTAGCCAGGAAAGCGATTCAGAGAATGAAGTTGGTTTTGTGTAGAAATAAATATAATAAAGGTATTATTAGAATACACGTCTGTTATTGTAATAATTATTTGCTACTATGACGTCATTAATACAATATGTTGTGAATATTAAAGGCAACTTTAATGTAAATAGCTAATACAATATAATTGGCTGAAGTGTTAATATAAATTATAATTAATAATATATTTTATGTGCTAAAATTATCAATGCTGAACTTTTAAAAATAAATATAACCGAGGCTGAAATAATAATAACAAATGAATTCAATTAAATAATTATTACTGATTCAAAAGAAGTCACAGATGCAGTCTACATTTTGGCAGAAAAAGTTATTTAGTTCACAAAAATTCCCTTTGACGGACTACTGCTAGCAATTAAAACTTCCACTTAATTATTTCATGATATAAACCAGTTATCTAAACACTAGTAAATCTACTGTATGAGTTAGAAGCCTGTGCAATAATTTTAACTATTTTTCATAACGACTTAAAAATTTAAATTGGCTATATCTCAAAACAACAGTTTTGGACTTAGTGAGTTCTGCCTGAACGACCGACGTCGATATATTGGTCCATTCCTTGACGATTTAATAATAATAAAAAGATGTGACGCGACATTATAATCTCATTCATTTCTGGTGTTAATTCAATAACTTTTGAAATCGTTATTTTTTTTAAAAAAACGATACTTTTGTTTCTTAAAATCTGAATTTTCCTCTTACTTCCTTTTTGAACAGCAGTTTTAAATCGACACGGTACCATCTCTAATTTCCAAATCAGAAACTGTTTAATGAAATTGAAATTTGATGAAATGTTTATGCAGAGTGGGATTTTATCAGATACATTATGAATGATCATATAACCCCTTTGCTGTACAAAGGGAATATAATTTTTAATTCTTGCGAATGTAAAAATTTAGATTTCACGGAATTTTTGTGCAGTTTCAAGGGAATAAATGCGTCTTATATGGTCTTAAAAAATCTTAATATGGTCTGGCAGTATCTTATAGTTTTCCTATTATCTATATAAATATTTCTCTTGTGGGTCTTCCAGAAAATACGCTGTTTAGATATAGGATTTAGTAATTGACGGATCACGTGATTTTCACTTTCCAAATGTAAACAAACGAGAGCGATTTGGTTTGCTCTTTTTTCTCACCGATTTAAACATAAATCTCAAATATGCTGTTAAATATTGTCGAGATTATGAAAAAAAAAAAACGAACTAAACGTGCAAATGAATCAATTGAAGAAAGTTTTGTAAAGCATTCAGAAAGAAAGAAAATAATTTGTTTCAACATGCTCAGTGATAAATACGGTTCGGTCGCCAAAAAGGAATTTCTTTCTGATGATTATTCGCCATATGTGGTAATCAGAAACATTTTTTCTTTACTTTTGGCGAATTGTTTAACGGTTGGAGAGATTATGGCGAGTTTGGCGACGAGATCGCACCGTACTCTTAAAGCTTACCATTTTCTTTGTTAGTTTGAAATGTCTTCTATATACTGGAAAATCGAGCAAAAGACCTTTTTCAAGGCCAAAAAATTTATTCTGTGTCCGTATAAGTTGAAGCAAGTCTATTAAGCTCAACCATAAATGTGTTTTTGCTAGGATGCACAGTGCCCTCATCATAGGGAGCGAATCGAGCAGGGTTTGCCTAGCAAACCTGGGAGGATTGCTATGGAATCCTTCTGAGCGTTTGTGAGAAGGGGACACAGCCCCCTAGTCTTACATATTTTTCATCTGTAAAGATTATATGAGGAGATTTCATAGAATCTATAAGCTCAAAAGTTATTTTAGACGTTACATTGTTCGTTATTTTATAGAAAAGCTAGTTTCATAGTATTCATTCTTGTCACAAAATCTTGATTATCTGCTGATGGTTCAAGAGTAATCTTAAACCTCCCTTTAACTCTGAATCTTTTCGAAGCCATGAGAAATGTACTTCAGCGGCACTTTCAGTTTTACTGAATTGCTACGACATCCCAAATGGAGCAAAATGGGCGCTCTTTACGCACTAAAATCTGTAATTTGAAGTCCAGCTCTGGACCGAATTATTCTCTGGGGAAAGTGCTAAGCAAAACGATCGCTGATGACTTCTCGAACACAGCTGCATCGTGGGAAGTATGTGAGCACGACACAACGTTTATCAATATATTTCACGCCACAAATGGGCATTTGTGTCCGGCATTTTGTCATAATTACTTGTCAGACAAAAATCAGATGACCACACCGGGCCTAAAAGAAATTCATCTAAGTGCTCGGAACCATCATTTCAGGGTTAAAGTGTCAGCCTTTTTCTGAGACTATGTCACACCATTTAAGTTCCTTCTCAACAGATTGTCATCTGCAGTACTAAATTATACATTTTATCGACAGATTTCCGCAATCAAGTTGTCTGGATAACTGGGGCTTCAAGTGGAATCGGAGAGCATCTTGCTTATGCACTGGTGAAATCAGGGGCGAGATTAGCTCTGTCTGGCGTAAACGTTGAAAGATTAACAGCTGTTGGTGAGCGGTGTAAAGGTGAGATTTTTTTAGCAAATTAAATTTTTGAGCTACCATTTCTTTCAAAGGCGGAACCACACTTTTCGTAGTATGAAGTGGCATTTCTATTGATCTGAAGGCAGGGACGGGTTAAGCTTGTTGGGAGGCATTGGAACAAATCTAATGTATATAATAAAAGGTATATATGTCTGGTGATTTCAGAACTCTCTGAAATCACCAGACATATATACCTTTACATTTCAACTGCTCGTTTTAAAATAATATTTTCCATACTTTTAATTATTGTAACTGCATTTTATATTACTAATAATTTCGTTTTATTGTTACATAATTTTTAATTTTTATAATTTGTTTAAATAATATTTGCAAATATCTAAGATACCACGAATTCAGTATTTTTAAATATCATCTCAAATTTGCTTACTCAATTATTTATGTAAATTCTATCAGAAGAACTTGAAGATTCGTTGTACAGAAAGAAATGTAATTAATATTCCTTTGCAAAATTACTTTGGGTATTACTGTTAAATAAATAAATACATTCTTTCACGTAACGTGTGTCATAATGTAAAAGAAAAATTAATTTTATACTAAATATTAAGCTGTGAAAAAATATTTATGTTAAAAATAAGAAAAATATGTTATTTAATACTAACTATTCATAACAATATTATATATGCGTCTTTCGTTGAGATTCCTTCCAGTTCTCTTGACTAACTCATTAGACTCATAAACTGTTTCTTTTTCTTTTCTTTAATTAAAAAAATTTTAGACTCGTGAATTCATGTATGAAAGGAAAATGTTCCGAAAAGTTTTACACAAAGAACAATTGAATCAGAAGTTTCAAGAAGGGAAAGAATCAAACAACGGTTTTTTTCAGAGGAGGTGGGATAAAAACAACTTCCTATATTCTAATTTATTATTTTTTTTCTTAACTAATTTTTATATAAAATATTTTATATTAGGGGTTTACCAAGGGGGTATATAAGGGGTTTATACAAGGGGTAATAATTATTATATTATATAAGGGGTATATATATATATATTATATTATATAATAATTATTATATTATATTAAAATATTTATATAAGGGGTTTTCGTTCATTTTTTGCAGCTAACAATCAGCCTCCGTATGATAACACACGTTTGGTGCAAAAAGTCAAATTTCGAATTTTTAGTGCTTATTTCCTTTGCTGGTTCAGTTGAAGTTCTCCTATTCAGAGCTTGTACAGCCGTAATTATTCATCAGAAAAGAGTAGAACTTTGTGGGTGATTTAATAAAGGGATGGAAATAATATTCAGTGTAAGAAAAAATAACAGTTGTGACAATGACATTTTGTCTCGACCTCCTGCCGGTAGATGGCGCTTCAAGGACCTTTGACTTTCCGCAGAAGAACGAGAGACAGAGTGACTTGAGACTTCGTGCGAGAAGGTGCTTTTTAGCCCTCTCACAGGGACGGACAAAACTCGACATGCGTAGAGAGTTGAATATTGTAACTTAAATGTAATGTAAGCTTAGTTAATCTAGAATAATTCTATGTGATAGATGTGTGAGCAATAAATTTACTTTAATTCAACTATGGCCCAACTTTATTTTAACCGCCGATTTCACTTTCTGTGAGTTAGCCGGATAATGGCGGCTAAACAGTTCCATTTACGGCCAACATAGGGTGTTATTACCATGAAAATCCACAAATCGCATGCACATTTTTTTTCGGCACAATGCAGTTGCTGCCAGAATATTTATGGGTCCTCCTATGATAGAGATTGAGGTCGCTTTTCATAGGCTCTTAACATCACGTGACATGGTGGGCTTCTTAATTGCACCCTAAGACATGATTTTAAGCAACGCTTTAGACAGGATTACCGCGTAAGACAGGATTTAAAATTATCTTTTCTGTTAATCCGGATTTTAAGTTATTTTGAAAGTTGAAGAAAGTGTAATGGTAAATTTAAACTGCTTTTTTAACTTAATAAATACCTATTTTAGCAATAGTAGCACCGCGTTAGGACAGGATTTTAAATTATTTTATCTGTTGCTATCGCATCATGCAGATATCAAAACTACTTTCTCATCATGATTATCTGGATGTTTCTCTCTCCCTCTCTCTCAAAATCTCTCTTCTCACTAATCGAGGGTCTACGATGCAAAACAAGTTAAATTCTCTGCCACGAACTTAGGGTAAAGTGCATGACGTCATTTAGAAGCACGCCAAGTCACGTGAAGCTAAGAGTCCACGAAAAGCGACTACCATAGTAGGATCTGTAAACATGCTAGCAGACATAAAACCCATAAATATTCGCAAAGAACTCCTTGTGGACATTAATGTTGGTCCGAAAGTTTGAAACTTTGACTACCTCTACTTGAACCACAACCTCCTCTACTATCTTTCCAGAATCGGGTTTTCTTCCTTCTCCAGGCTAAAGGGGCAACAATTCTGTTTCTGTAAAGTTCGTCATCATTTTCAGAGTCCTTTAGCATTGATTGGATCTCTTCGGAGCCTTTTCAAACTCTGAAATTTCCATAGAGCAGCTGGTGTGGAATCAGCGTTTTGATAAAAAACAGTTTACCAAAGTGGGCTCCTGCAAACTCAGGGTCATTGAGAATGAGGATGCACTGAAAACAATTTAGCAGCTCGTGTACGGTTTTATAACAGCTACACAATTACGTCGAAAAAGATTTACATCAGTTCTACAGGGTTTCCATGTAATGCACTCTCTGTTACGACTTTTTTAATAAAAAAAAAATCATTGATGAAAAAAGAAATGAAACTGTGACTTTTCTGGAAATATGTATTACACTCTGATAAACAATGAATATTTTAATAAAATTTGACCAGCTCGATGTCGAATATTTTAGCACCAACGGACCTTCGAACATTAAGTAACCGGTTTTATCCCATTTTCTCTTATGTATCCTGAATGGTGGACGGCACGGTGAATATTTTTAGTTGCTAGTGTTTTATCCTACGGATGAGGGTTTTTTTTTTGTTTATTTGGGATAATGTAGAACTTCCGATACACCGACCGGCTTCCGGTGTATGCTTTGTCAATGGGAATCTACAAAATTTCAACACTCTGTTTGAAGTGTTAAATTAATGTTTATAGTAGAGTTTTTCAATGTTATGGCATAAGGATACTTTAAAAATAATAAATTTGATGTTTCTGTTGCTGTAGTTCTGAATATACTATTTATTTAAAATAAGAGCCCCATTTTGCGGAAAGGGTGCAATAATTGTTCGCTATCTCTCTTCTTGGCGACTTCTAAGAATTACAGGCAGTTAAATTTTTAACCAAACGATTTAGATAATCACTGGCGGTTAAATTTTGATACAGTATTCAAATGAAGGGTTATCAGAAAACGGAAATGAACCCTCGGTAAGGAAGTACTGTTAACCCAAAATAAACAAAACAGAAAACTGGTCCATATAACGGATCACTACACAAACTGAAAAGCTAACGCATATTGTGTTGTTGTTGATGATGATCCCCGAAGATCAGCAGAGATATATCAGGTCCGTGAGCCCGTGTACCCTGAAGAAATCCAAAGTCAATAGAGGATTAGAAACAAGATCCTGTTGGGAAAGCCCCAGGCATGCAAGAATATGATCCGGTATGGCCTGTTCTGCAGCACATTTTGGGCAGATCTCAAAACACTTAGAATTATCAGAGAAAGTCAAACTTCTGATATGCCCACTAAGGAAGCGAGTAAGAGTTGTTTGGTCGAGTCTGCTGCAGTCAATTGACGCATATTGTAAATTATACTACCAATAAATTCTGGTTTTCAGTCAAAAGGGGAAAAAGCAGCTTCGTTTCCACCTTTTTTGTGCAAATGCATCTTTTTATTATCTGACGTTTGCAAACTATATTGATTTTTAAGATTTTCCTTGTAATCATCATTAAAATATCAGAAATTCGATTTTTGTTGTTAGTTTAAATGAAGCTTTTACATCTTGATTAAATTATTTACTTCACAATTAATGTTTTTCCATCATTGCAGAAATATCAAAATATGCAAAGAAAGACATTCTATTAGTGCCATTCGAAATAAACAATTTTGAAGTGCACGATGAATGTGTGAAAAAAGTTCTGGATCATTTTGGGCAAGTAAGAATTTAAACTATCTAGAAATAAAATAGATTAAAAAAATTAAGTCAAGTTTTTGTTAATGTAATATGAAACAGTCATTTTCTGTTGTTGCTGTATATATATAGAAGTCATCACACATTATTGTTGTCAGATACTTTTTTATAGCAATCCTATATTGCACGATTTTTTTGTGTCTGCTTAATCTATATTGACGAATGTCAAGGAAACAGTTTTGTGTGATGTGCGATTTACATGTCTTGGCTTTAGTCCTCCTTCATGATGCGATTTTGTTATTTAATAATGAAGTTAATTAATAACATTTGATAATCAAATATCAATTTCAAAATGCATGGTTTGAAAGCCGTATTTCACAAAGTAAGAAACTCTTGACAGAGCAAAGATCATAAATCTTATATTCTTTTTGTTTTAATTTAATTTCACTTACTGTATTTTATGATGGGATATAAAAATATTTTTTTAAAAAAATATTATACTTTAAATGCACTAAAAAAAAGTTATAGTAGGTTCCACTGTTTACCCAAAATTTGGCAAATTTCCCACTTTGACTTTCAGAGCTTAAGGTAGAAATTTCATTGTATCAACATCAGTTTAAAGTTATAAAAATGTTTTTTTTTAACTTTATACCTTTAAATATAAACATTTTTCTTTTGTTATTGTTATAATTAATTATTATGCATAACTAATGTAAACTAAATTTGTATTTTGAAAATATAATTTTGTTAAGAAGCATCTTATTAATGAGATCTAAAATTTAATTTCCAGAATCTAAGCTGAAACTTTTATCTGTCGAAGGTCATACTCTGCAAACAGTTGCATTATATTTTATTTTTATGCAAGTAATCCGCCACATATGGGACCGGATATTCTCTCTCTAATCCGACACATATGGGACCGGACACTTATAGAGATTGTCCTTACTATAAAGGGTCAATAGAAAAATATAATCTGCATTGTACTGAAAGGGGGAAG
This sequence comes from Araneus ventricosus, assembly GCA_013235015.1. NCBI lineage: Eukaryota > Metazoa > Arthropoda > Arachnida > Araneae > Araneidae > Araneus > Araneus ventricosus. Next base: position 250,277 of record BGPR01000130.1, read on the forward strand.
GTTTCAAATTTTAACAGGAAAGAATGAATCATGACCAAGTAACATGTTCCAACAGGTGCGTTGGACTAGTGGGAGTGTCGGTGTACTGAAAGAAGGGAGGTTTCAAATTTTAACAGGAAAGAATGAATCATGACCAAGTAACATGTTCCAACAGGTGCGTTGGACTAGTGGGAGTGTCGGTGTACTGAAAGAAGGAAGGTTTCAAATTTTAACAGGAAAGAATGAATCATCACCAAGTAAAATGTTCCAACAGGTGCGTCAGACAAGTGGGAGTGTCGGTGTATTGAAAGGGGAAGGTTTCAAATTTTAACAGGACAGGATGAATCATCATCAAGTAACATGTTCCAACAGGTGGGTCGGACTAATGAGATTGCCGGATTAGAGAGAGTCTACTGTATATCCATTTAACACTTGACATTTGTTTTTCATTATAGATATTTGAGGAGAATACATATGTGAAAAATATTCTCGTAGCCATCTCAGAAACTAACAGCCTCAAAACTAAATTTTCAAATATGGCTGCTTAGAAGTTTAAATTTGTTCAGACTAATGAAGATTTAAGCTATGATTTTCATCTTGACACTCTGTAACAAATGTAAATATTTTGACACACTGCTTACTTTAATTTTTATTTCATTTTTTGCGCTAATCTTGTTCTGTTTTTACATTACAGTTCTTGTTTCCAAATGATAATCATATATGAAACTAGGCATACTTTCATTTATGAAAGCTTTGAGATTAATAATTTAGATTCTTGCTACAGATTGACATACTTATCAACAATGCTGGTATTGGACACATAGCCAAGTTTGCAGATGTGGACAAAGCAGATGATCAGCGACTTTTCAGTGTGAATGTTTTTGGGAATATCAGTCTGACCAGAAGAGTTCTCAAACACTTCTTAGAACGCAAGAAAGGTCATATTGTTGTTACAAGCAGTTCTTCAGGCAAATTAGGTAAATTGTCTTTTTTTCTTTTCAGTAGTTTTAATTTATTAATCTGAAGAAATAGGGAAGAGTGGTGTAAACCGGATACCCTTGATTCTGACACTTTTATTTTTCCTATCTAGTAGACAGATACTGAATTACTCTCTACTGGTCAAGAAAAAGAAGCAGTTGTAGTGGCGTGTTGTGGCTTTTGAATTCACTGCATCTGTGAAGGTTTATTTGTTTTGAGACCTCAGCTCTCTAATGTTTGTTTGATTTTAACCTATCCTTACCTGAAAATCATTACAGTTATAAAAACTATACTTAGTACAGCTTATTTAACATTTACTAAGGATTCATACCCTATCAAACAATAAGGATTTTCTGCAATAATTGCGCTGTTCTGTTTCGTTTTTTATAACCTTTGCATTCGGAGTAAGACCGTATAATCTAAGTGGCGTAAGACCAGGACAGTCAGTATTGATGATTCCTCCGATTAAAACGATAAAAACGCATCAGAAATTGATTGTTTATATTTTAATGATGTATTTTCTAATGTAAATGAAAAGAAGGGTTTATCCAATGCAAAAAGTGTCTTAGCTGTGCCCAAGAAAGCTGCAGTGGCACGAGGGAAGAAGACAACCGCCTTACATGGGAATTTTGTAAAAGTATTCTTAAATTTTCATGTAAAATAAAAATGATTGCAACTTTTCCACTGAAAATTGAGTTTTCCTAATATCCCATAACGTTAGCATGTACCCCACTAGCGGGGTAAGACCGGGGTATTTTATAAAAAAAATCATTGATAAAATAAGTAAAGGAACTGTGACTTTTCTGGAAAGATATATTGTATTCCGATAAACAATGAATATTTTAATAAAATTTGACAAGTTCTATGTCGAATATTTTAGCTCCAACAGGCCTTAGAACACTAGCTACCCGGTTTTACTCCACTTTCCCCTATGGTAATTTTTTTTCTTATATAAAAATATCTGAAATTCTTTGTTTTCAGAAGCTATGGCAAAAGAATAAACTTAGTTTGAATAGCAAAAAAGTACATGGGATTATTATGCTTTGTAAATTTGGCGGACATTCTTTCTCCAATAAACGTACGTTATACATATTGTTGTGGCGATTTGAGGGCTTGGCGACAGGATTAGGCGCCAAATGCTTGTTTGGGAAGCGCGTGGCCTCGAGGCTCGCCAAAGCTTTGCTCTCGAGACACGGGAAACTTCTAGAAAGCATGATCCCTCAGCTCGCCAGACTATAAATGGCGGACAGCTGCTCTGAAAGTTCAATTTTAAACCTGTGACAGCTATCCAACGAGGTGAAGCCTACAGAACTCTGCGATCTTGAGTCCTTTATTGTATTTGAGTTATATAAGTGTATTTCACCACATACTTGAATTTGTGGCTGTTACCTGTAAATTATTTATTCCGTCGTCATTTGCGTCTCCTTACTTTCAAGTGAAAGACGATACATGACGCAACAATATCATTGTATTTATCTTATTATATGAAGTATTACTAGCTGCTAAATTAATGTTAAACTAAACTTGATTATCATTTAAAATATGAATGTTATTTTAATTTTCTGTTAAGATTTCGTTTTCGTATTAAACTTCTCTGGTAACTCGAGTTTATTCTTAAAAAGCAAGTTGAAAAGGCAATCAAAAGTGTGTCATGTCCTTTTTTTATTTCTGAATATCTTACTTTTGAATATCTTTATTTATGAAAATCTTACTTCCCTTTGTCATGGTTACAGAGTGCCTCAATATTTCTTCCTTCTAAGGATATAAGTTAATAAGGACTTGGATAGTTTCACAATTTTATCACGCTTTTGCTCGAAACTTATTGAGATAAAACTGAATAATAAAATATTGTATTTACTTGCTTGTACTTAGTTATTGAAGTTCAGTTTGGTTATATTAACGTCCCGTTGTGAAGCAAAACTAGGGCTATTTTGAACCACGGTCAGATGACGAGGACGACATCTCAGCTGGCATCCCTTCTCCAAACTTTCGCATCACATCAGTGGGAGGATGCTTGACCCACTGCGTATTATCTAACATGCAACAGGCCTACATGCACGGCTGTTCTTCGGTGGAATCGGGTTTCGAGCCTGAAACCCTCCATCTCCGAAGCCTTACCACTAGGCCACAGCGGCCCTTGGTACGAAATGAAATCAAATTTTGAAAGTATTGTTACGATTCAGACGGGTTAGTGGATTGAATGGACTTTAATGAAGACGGCACAAACAAATTTATTTACAGCTATTATTTACGGTCGATAAAGCAAAACAATCAAGTCTTCAATGGACTGCTACACTTCAACTCACAGAGCACGGGAAAAACTCCAAACTCTTCCGCAGTCTTGTCACCGATGATCACACGTCACACTCGTTCAATGAAAGCATAGCAGCAACTGAACTATCGCCGATTTTTAAATTTAGCGAGGCTTTTATTTATTCTCGGGGGACTACCGAATTTTTTAGATAAGAGTAGAAATTTCGTGACGCCAAGTCGCAAATTTGGAGCCAAAAATCTCACTAAGAAACCAAAATACGTTAAATTTGCAGAATTCGTAACAGTATTTTAATTGCTCCATAAAAACATTTATCACAAATGTAAATAGGGAAAAAAGGCTCTGCGCTTTAAAAATTCTACCTGTCTTTTGGGAGCGGTTTACTTTTTAAAATGATTTAAATTGTGTTCTTCTACAATGGATTGTCAAATGAGAATGTTTACAGATAACCGCAAGAATTTTTCTCCTTTATTAGGAACACGTTACTCAAGCACATATGCTGGAACAAAACATGCACTACATGTGAGTTCAATATTGCCTTTTTATCAACAATTTATCTTGTTTTAATAAATAAAATTTCAAAATTTATTTAAATTATTTTGAGAATAATTTTAGATTTTAATATGTTTATATTATTATTTAATAAATAATTCTGTAGATTTTTAAATGCATTACGCAATATATGATCCAAGTGTATCGTATTTTACTTGTATTTTGTCCATCTTCTTCCATTCTTAGTATTGTTTAAATGTCATTATTAATTTTATCCTAATGAAATTTGAAAAGAGGATGTCTTTTTTCAATGGCAAATTGTGATCATTTTAAACTTTTATATTATATTCATGTATAAATGACCATGCTTTACGTTTTGCATTGTAATTTAATCCATTTCTTATCCTCTATATATATGTCTTTTATCATTTTCTTTCAGTATTTGTATTAAATGTAATCAGTTTTTAAAAACTTATTATTAAGAAATATATTTTTCTAACAGGTATTATTTAGATTCTCTCTGTATTTTTTGTTCACTAAGCGTGTTAGATTTATCCATTTAACCATAACTCCCCATCGAAAAAATGTCTACTTAAATCACACTGACAGTAAAGCTTGTGTGGTGAATTATAACCTCTCTCCTCCTAAATGAAATCTGTCAGAATACCCTTTACTGTATTTCAAACGTCAGAGGAAGTACGATTATGCGTTCCTTCCAAAAAACACATTTGTTATCGATTTGCACAAAAAACAGACTTTTTTAAACATGGAATATTTACAATCTATTTACAGCAACATTACACTAGTTAAATAACATCTAAGTTGAAGTTGAAGAAAAACTTTACCAGTTTATGCTTCTTGAAAACTGAGGCTTTACCAGTGATCCTTTAATCAAAATAACATCGAATTCTCAAAAACATTCCTTTTTTCACCGTTGCCAAGCAACGTTCATAAAAAAAAGAAGGAAAAAGAATCTTTGGCTTTCGCATTCTGTTTATACTACTTTTACATATATGCTCGATCAAATTTTTTTTTTAATTTTATTAATTTCTTTATAAAAGCATTTTTAAAATAGATAATTTTATGAAATATTTTTTTAAAATTTTATTTACAAATATCGCAACCCATTTAGGTCTCCATGCAATTACTGCGCATGTGTCCACGTTCTTGTGTATTGAACATTTTTTTTATGTTAGATTTCTTTTGTGTTCCACTTTGTATTGTGATCTCCCAAAAAATAAAACTCGTTTGTTTGAATGAAATATCCTTCCTCTTCAGGATTAATTCTTCCTTTTCAGTAATCACGCACAAATGAATATATCGACGATAGGAAGGTCCGCTAATTTTTCTAAATTGTATACGATTATAGCATACTTGGAAAAAATCGAAGAAAATAACAAGAGAAAACACCAGTTTTGAAACAATATAGAAATACTTGACACAAAGTTGTATAGTTTTTAGTGACAGGCATTATATTACTCAATGCTTTTTCAACAATATTTCAAAGCTATCCTTTCTACATTATCTTCTTTTCGTCTAACCTTTTTCTACCATTCTTATTAACAATTTAAAATAACCGATTATCTTTTGCAGTGGCGTAGCTGAAGGGGGTGGAGCGGGCGATCCTCCCCGGGAGGCATTTCGAAAGGGGCGGCAAAATAAGACATGCAAGAAAACAATTTTATGTCTAAGAAAAGCAGCAACACTATCTCAATCATCGTGTACATGTAAAAATGATTTGTAATTGATTCTTATATTTCGTCTTTTGTCGGTAAATTGCCGATATATGAAAGAAACACTGGTGGTGAACGCGCGCTTTCGCAACCTATCTGCAGACATTGAGGGCGAAGAACGACGAATTAACTAATAAAATATTTTTTCCTGGAATTTATTATTATTATTTTGAGTTTTTAAATTGTAAAGGAAGGGTGGCATATTCCAAGTTCGCCCTGGGTGGCAAAAAATGCAGCTACGCCACTGCTCTTTTGAAATTTTTTACTGTTAAAAAGCCATTAGAACAGAGAACCAATTATTAAATTATATAAATCTCACCACTGCTTAGTTGTGTGATTTTGATAGTGAAAGTAAGTGTAAGCAGTTAATTTGTTTAAAGAAAGACATGAAACGAATACGTTGGCTATAATAAATAACATAAATATAAAACAAAAGTAAAAAAAGAAAGAGTATAGATAAGAAACAAAAGATTTAAACAATAACGATAACAATACACCTTTTTGCGTGCTCAACGCAACAGCATCAAATGATTGCATCAACAGAAAATTACAACGATTAATATTAAAAAAACATAAAATATAATTTAGAATGTAAAAGAAAAATATTCAAATTGGAAGGAATGAATGAGAACTTGAATGACGAACTTTCTAGAAGACCACTCTCGCCATTGAAGTTCTAAAATGGACAAAATTTTCTGTCAAGGGTAAGATTATAAATCAAAAATATACCCTTTGTGGCCTGAATTTTGTCTGATGTATTTTTGATTTATAATCCCCTTGACAGAAAATTTTGTCCATTTTAGAACTTCAATGGCGAGTGGTCTTCTAGAAAGTTCGTCATTCAAGTTCTCATTCATTCCTTCCAATTTGAATATTTTTCTTTTATATTCTAAATTATATTTTATGTTTTTTTAATATTAATCGTTGTAATTTTCTGTTGATGCAATCATTTGATGCTGTTGCGTTGAGCACGCAAAATGGTGTATTGTTATCGTTATTGTTTAAATCTTTTGTTTCTTATCTATACTCTTTTTTTTTTTATTTTTGTTTTGTATTTATGTTATTTGTTTCTGTATTATATTGGAAATAGCTGCATATGCGCCTTACTATATAATACAAAAGAGTTTTAATTAATTTCAATTAATTTATGGTTAATATCTTTGTTAAATTTTGTTAATTATAACTGTTGGCTATAATAAACGATTTGTTAGGTAATATTCTTAAGATGTTTTTGTCTCAGCAAAAGAAAAGTAATTTTTGCCATTATCTCATTTTGTGTGTGTGTCTTTTGCTGAAATAACTTCGTTTATGTTTGCCTTGGATTAGCGCCCATTCCTCATGTTCTTGAAATAATGAATATTTTGACTTTTGGAAATTTCATTAGGGGTACTTTGAATGCCTAAGAAGTGAAATGTTGGATGAAAACATAGATATTACTCTGGTGTGCCCTGGACCAGTTGTTTCTAAATTAACAAGAAGAAGCCCCACGGGAAAAGTTGAAGAAGTATGTTAAAATATGTGCAATTGCTCTTCTAGGAAGTTATGCATAATATGGACTAGTAAAAAATTAGTTGAATATAAAACTTGCTAACTTTTCCTATATATTTGGCTTGTTTGATTGCTTTTTAAATGTTCTCTTCGCTAATTTCATTTCTTATTTATATTTGAAATAAAAAATTCGAGTTTCTAAGCTGAAATGTATTTCATTTTGACTTTTATTTTCTAGAAAGATGATCGCCAGCAACAATCAACATATATGCAAATGTCAACTGAACGCTGCAGCGATTTAATGGCTACTGCCATTGCTTATAAATTAGATGAATGCTGGATATCTTTGCAACCGTTTCTTTTGACGTTTTACGTCGCGCAGTATTTTCCTTCCAAATTTAGAACGTAAGTGTTTGTACCTATTCTTTGCTTCAGACACTGACTCACTTTGCTTTGAGTCAGACACTGGCCTACTAAGGCTTTTTAAATGACCCGCGTGTTGCTTTTTATGAACTTATTTTTTATATCTTAAAAGAGAGAACAACCATGGGAAAATATTAAAATAAATTAAAGTATAAACATCTGATGACGAATTTATAAAACAAAATGTATCCAATGGACATTGGTTTCCAGATTTTACATTAAATATCCTCAATGCAGAGGAGCCACGGTGTATAGTGTCACTTGGTGAGGTAATTCATAGTGTCACTTGGTGAGGTAATTCATAGTGTCACCCTATTGTAGGCATGGCAATTTCTGAGAAAATAACCGGTTTTCGGTTAGTCAAGCTTTTTTCACCTCCGGTTTAACCAGGCGGTTATAACCGCTCAAATAACCAGTTTTCGTTTCTTTTTATACGAAAACAAACCCTGTTTGAAGAATTTTTTTATTAATATTGTTTTTACAGGAAAATCAATCCATTGGTCAATATTTATCTGCTCATAAAGACTCTTTCAGTAATCCGCCAACCAACAGACGCCTCGAGGAAGCGGTGGTCAATGATCGGTCTAAGATGATGAAATTCAAAAGTTCATAACTTGGTAAATTTTAGTCTAATCGAACCTAAAATCGAGCCTGTCCTCCGATCCGGTTTTTTAACCCAGTTATTGGATTTTAAAAAAATAACCGGTTATAACCGGGACAAAAAAAACAGAAATAAACCGGTTAACCGAAACAAAACCAAAAAAAAAAAACCCGGTAGGTTTTTCCCATCCCTAGGGTGCTCCAATGACGTCGTATCTATTTTTGACCTTTCCACTGTCCTTTTTTGTTGTTTTCTAGAATTAAAAACGTAAAACAAAAGCAAAAATATCGTCATTAAGACTGGTAATCGGGGCATTTCTATGCCCCCTGCCAACTCTTCGCTACGCCATTGGTGAGGTCTCCTTTATTCTCTCATATAAAGATGTCACTTTCCTTGTAGTAAAAAATGCTAGTTCTTATGCGTTATGAAACCAAAGGCTTTCGGTTGAATCAATAAAAACTGTCTAATAATATTTAAGGTTGTCTTTTTCAATCATGCTGTGTCACTTCGGGGACTATTATGCGAAAGAACCAGCGGGCACGTTCACTGAGATGTCACTACAAGATAAATTTGTCAGCTCTAGGTCCAAAGGTCTGACCTGTACAGAATTGGATCAAACATGTCGCAATTTACAGATAGTACGCCAGCTTATAAGCATTATCTTTAAACATATTCGTAAATATGACGCTTTTCTATCTAACTTCATTATACAGGGTGTTCGAGAATTGTTGGACACTTTTCAAAAATTAATAAAAAAAGAAACTAATAATGTTACAACTACGGGTTTTTGAAATGAGAGCGCATTTTAAAAAGTTTTTTTTTCTTTTCAGATAGGTAGCACGCCGTTACGGTGATCTAGGAGGTCGTAAATTACTGGAAATCTCCAATTTTTTTAGAGCCATTATCCGCGAAAATATCAAAACTCTAAGAAAAATAAAAGCATGTGTTTGTAGGAAATTTTACGCTCTTTAATTTGTTAATTTACATGTAGTGTGAAAAATAAAAAGTTTTCGAGATATTCAAGAAAAAAGTATAAAGAGAAACCAGAAAACGCGCATCGGCTTCTGGTGATCGGTAGCCATTGCGAATGGAAATCTGTCACCGGTGACTGACACTGAGCTATCTAATAAGATGGCCCCTTCTCTGCTATCTCTTAGCTATAGTAATACTATCTCTTAATCATAGTAATATTCGCTATGGCTACCGATCAGCAGAAGCAGATGCGCGTTTTCTGGTTTCCCTTTATACTTTTTTCTTGAATAACTCGAAAACTTTTTAATTTTCACACCACATGTAAATTAACAAATTAAAGAGCGTAAAATTTCCTACAAACACGTGCTTTTATTTTTCTTCTAGTTTTAAAATTTTCGCAGATAATATCTCTCAAAAAATGAGAGATTTCCAGTAATTTACAACCTCCTAGACCACCGAAACGGCGCATTACCTATCTGAAAAAAAACTTTTTAAAATGTACTCTCATTTAGAAAAAAAACGTAGTTGTAACATCATTAGGTGTTTTTTTTTTTGTTAATTTTTGAAATGTGTCCAACAATTCTCGGACATCCTGTATATTGAAGGGAATTGAATATATTTTTTGAACTTGTTCCTGTGCACTGATTTTGTCGAACATTTTGTACATTTTTATCAGTTTTCGTGTTAAGATCACATGCTAATTTTCACCATCTACCTCGATGTGATGATGAGTTTTCAAGTTCAACTATACAAGAACAATTAGAATCACAAATAATAGCATTTATTGAGCACTTAAAGAGTTCGGAACCTCTAAATTTATCAAAATTTAGCGTTTAAATTATTTGACGGTTGCAATACTTTGCCTTCGTATACAAGAGAGTAAAAAGGACTTAACACTTATCTTTAGTAAAATATAAGAAGTAAAAAGCTTCCAAAATATTTCCAGCTTTCTTGTCTGTGTCATTCTAGATTAAAGAGATAACGTTTAAAAATGTCGTCATTACTTTAATTGGAAATTTTGTACTTGTTCATGATGATGTAGTACATTTCTTTTCTTCATTGACTGAAAAAATATCTTGTCATGCTAGTTTTGTCATGCTTCTGCTAATCTTCAAAGCATGAAATATGATAGTTATTTTTAAAAATTTTATCACTATAATAAATTCTTCTAAATTTCTCTGTCAAATCCTCGAATAAGCTGCAGATTTGCTTGAGAGTTTTTTAAGGATTATTGTTCTACCAGTAATAATAACTCTAACAAGGTAAGCTTTGCAAAATATTCAAAAAAAATGAAACAGATGATGATTTAAAATCAGCATCAAGGATTATTATCTAATCCAAGACCATCTCAATTCCAATTCGAAATATATCAGTTATTCAGTTCTGAAAAGAATGATACCAAACACATAGATGTAGAATATAAAATAATCCTAGTATAACAGAACATAACATATTTCGGCTTATTTTTTTATACAAGAATATATAATTCTTTTATTTTTTCATGAATTTTTAAAATAAAATAGACTGTTGAGCTCGTTCCTCTGCGTTTTTCATGCGAATTGAAATTTCAACAACATTCTTACAGCAGTTATTAACCACTTTAAACTCAGGTAACTAAATCTTTTAATATATATATATATATATATTTATTTATCTAGAATAGGATCCAGAATTAAAATTTGCGATCAGATTAAGTATAATAAAATTTGTGCCTTCATTTAAAAGTTATTTTTTCAATCTTTTGCTTAAATAAATCTTTAAAATTAATTTTCTGTTGAAATTAGTATATTAAAATGTTTAAATTGTATTCCCATTGTGCTGCCTTTTAATTCTAATTAGAAAATCCTTCTTTCGAGGAAATCTTGTAATTAGGCAAAGTATTTAAAAAAATTAAAATTTAAAATTAAAGTATAAAAGATTTAAAATTATTTTAAATCTGTAATATTTGAATAAAAAATTTAAAAACACACTTTTATATTAGTGCAATAAGAAGTAGAAAGTACATTTTTAATCAAAAAGATGGACGTCCAAACAAAATCATAAGAGCGTCAGGCACCGATATAAATAATCTATGCAAAATGGAATTTTAATCACATTTATAATCTACGAATTGATAAATCGACGTTGCTCGGGATCCAATTTTTTTATATGCTTCTTCTCCCTTTCTTTTTCTACAAATATTATCACTATTTCTCTCCAACAAACGTAAATTTCCATTGAATACTTTCTTGTTCAATTAAAACTTTCAATTCTAGCATTTTTATTACCTTATAACAGTATGGTTTGAATGAAAAGGTGAGAAGCTTGGAAAAAGAACACTTATTTTAAATTTTAAAACAAAATACCGTATGATAACTAATAGGACTTTCAAAATGTTGCCAAAAATATACGTTGCAAAATTAAACATCAGAAGACAAAAAAAAAGAGAGAAAAATTCACGAACTGATAAATTAAAGCATGGAAGCATAACATTTTGTCTCACGGGTATGTGAATACTAATGGGAAAAAATAGTTTGCAGTAGAAGGGGCGTTTTAGAAAACTTAAAAAATCGTTAAAAATTGGGAAAATTACCCACCAGCTTCAAATTACTCTAATTGGAACGAGAATATTCCGGACTTTAGAAATAAGTTCTTAAGAAAATAAGTTCTAAGAAAAGAACTTCGAAAAGTTCGAAAGTTCGTCTTCTAAGTTCGAAAATAAGACTAAGAAAATAAGTTCTTTTATATAAATATTACGGTTCTCCGATGAGAATATTCTCGAAAATAAGAAAAGAAAAAAGAAAACACCTTACCACTTAACATTATATAAATAAAAATCTAATTAGAATTTTAAAATAGTTTTTATGGCGTTAGCTACCACTTACGCCAATCCATCATTGTGCCAAATTTGCTCGCGGTAAGTCAAACGGTCTGGGCTTACAAGAGAACAAAATAACCGAACATACATACGTACAAAAGCAGAAAATAAGTTCTTTTATATATATAGATTTCAATTTCTAACAAACGTATAGGAATTTTCTTTCTTTTAATATTCAGTCTGGCTTAGTTTCTTTATAGTATTGTTTCAAATGCCCTCACGCTTTAACGATTTTGTTTTAACGTCCGTAGTTTTGGCAAAAAATATTTTCTCCTTTGCAGTAAGCGAATAAAAGAGTGGTTTTAAAACATTTTCTTTTTAATTCTGTTCTACTTTTCAATATTTCATGCATTTCGTAATTTTTTATTTTAAATATCATAGAATCTTAAAATAAATTTTTCCTCAAGTTCACTACCAAACGGCGGCACTTACTTGGAATCAAAATTTTTTAAAAATTAATCGATGGACTGATAATTAAGTTCTAAAAATATTATAGTGTAGTATTATCGTAACACACAAATGTACTAAATTTCAGATTTCTAGAATATTGTCTAGACAGTGAAAAATCCTTTACAAAATTTCCTCTTTACAAATATGACGCAAGTCAAGTTAAATGAAAGTATATAAAAATAGGATTTCAAAGGTTTTAATTTTCATTTCTGAATATATTTTATTTTCAGGTTGGCGATAATGTATATCATCAAAAGCTTCTTCTTCAAAGGAATGAAAAAACGACTTACCTCAAAAGATGGCACTGATTCTCACTAGGTTGTGAAGGAATATTTTCTCATAAAATCACCACTCATTTCCTTCTGAGGATAAATGCTGTTTTCTGGAATCGGGATTTCTTCCTTCGATTGAACAAATCTATTTATGTATAAGAGCTATTATTTTATGTTAAATCTACATGTAAAAGCTTGATATTCAGTTTTTCTCCTTTTAATTGCTGATGAAAAAAAAAAAAATTCAACCTAAAATATGCGAGTAGAAATAATATTTATTTGTTTCGGTAATTTGGATGATCTGAATCTACCGACGAAATAAAAAGAAACCTTTAAATACTTTGCAGATCATTTACGAAAGGATGTGCATGCCCAGATATTTGAGGTGAAGGTCATTGGGAGAGTGGATTGAACTATGACTTGTCGCTATTTCTTCTTTTTCCCTTTCTATGCTAATGTGACGTCAGATTGTCGACTGATGACGAATTTTGCTGAGGTCACGTGGCTTTCTATTGTGGCCAGCGATTGCCGCGATGTAAGCTGGGTCTTATGATCTATGTTTTAATTCTGAAAACCCGTGATATTTTCTATATAACTTACCCGTGTCATTATTTTACGTTGAAATTACTTAATTTTGGTATAATTTGAAATTTGCATAAATTTAAAAAATTCTAAAAATTTTCATCACATTCATGTTTTGAACTGCAGTACTTGTTTATGTTTCCTCAAAAATAAACTATAAAATAATGACTGCAAAATATGCATTGTTTTATTATTTCACTATTTCAATACTGAGATAAAATAATTATATATTTTAAACATAAAAAAAAATTATTTTAAAGGGATCCCATACTTATCCTTCCTATCGCTACAGCATTCTGTCCCTACCCCCCTAACCATACCACCCAGGTAAAAGCGTTCCGGCACTGCTTAATTTACGACTACACCACTGAATATATCTGAGAATTTAAATAATAAAATTTATTGTTCCCGAGAAAGTTATTTTAAATAAATATAAGTACAAATCATATTTTGAACTGCAGATATAAGGGCATAATGAAATGAAAAAGGAATATAATGTTTCATCTCTCCAAAAAAGAAATCTTTTCCAGAGCTTCGGTTGAAACTTTAACAGCGGAAAAAGTACAGAGCAAAACATTCTTAGCTAAATGCTTTTTAATTTCTTCTGCTATCTACAGTAGCCATTTCAATGTTGTAAGTCAGGGGTTCCCAACATTTTTTTCCCTGGCGTACCCCTTGATTATTATTTTTGTTTTCGCGTACCCCCTACTATCATATCCAACTCCTCCCCCCACCCGAAATTTTTATCAATAATGTTAAGGTTAGCTTACGTTAGCTTAAAAGTGAAATGACTCGAATTACTAACATTTGCAGGACTTATGTTTTATTTTACATTTCCTTCCATTTTTACAATAGTATTAGTGCAACGCCAAAGCAAATTAAACCAGTATTGTTATTATTTCACTTCAACTTATAAGGATAGCTAAAAATTACACATCGTAATGATCAACTATTCAAGTGGTATAGTTATTAAATTGAAAGTATTCACTTGGAGAAGCAAAATTCTCTAACTTTTTTGATCCCTTATGTTTTCGTGTTTCCGCCATTAACAACTTTGATCTCGGTAACCCCCCAGGTTAGAAACTTCTGCTGTAAGTAATCCCTATGTATCTCATATCTAGAGAACTCTGAAAAGTAATTAAAATAATAAAAGATTTAAACAAACATGGCTCGTTTGAAACATACAATTTTACATATTACATGTGATTAGAAGCCATTACGCTTTCAAACACCCCCAAGTCCTATTATGCTGCCTCATCGTGGCGGGGGGTGGCCCTGGGTGCAATGGGTGATGTACGTCTGGAGTTTTTTCTCCTGGCAGGGTCACCCAAGGCGTGAAGGCCATTTCATTATACCCAACTAAAGCATAAAGGCAATGGGCAAAGTCAGACTTCTTCCCTCGGGTGTCCAAGGTCTAGTACCAACAGAAGCTGCACTCTTCTCCTTTACCATGAATCGTTCGCCTATGGTATTGGATTTTCTGTGGGCGAGCGGACTCTTGGACTTGGTCTAGAACAAGTGGAATAAGAAACAACAACACGCTTTCAAAAAGTAAATCGAGGTATCCATGATCACTTTAAACAAAACAAAACAAAATCATAAAGCTGCATTTAAATGAAAAGATAACTGCAAATACAAACTATCTGTAATATTAAAATTTAACAAACAATCACGAAAGAAGAGATATACAAATATATAAAATATCTTTCAACCAATGCTTTGTTCTCAGATATTTTTATTATCGAGGATATATGGATGAGGTTATTCTTTCGAAAGAATTAATAATATTGACTTTGTGAAACATGTATAAATATTCGTTCATAGAAAGAACGAAAATTGAATAAACTTTGGTATTCAATTCTTGTTACCACATGGAGTTAAATAAAAATAGATGAAAACAAGAATATAAAATGCTTTCTTAAAAAAAAATTAATCAATAATTTGTTTTAAAAATTTCATACTTCGCTCAGAACATCTTTCAAAATTTTATAATGTATGTGCATGTCTCCTTTGTCTCTGTAATTTACAATAGTTTGCTTCATTCTAAGTTTGAGAAAAGTGTAGCTTAGGGAGAAAAAGCCCTAAGCCACCTGTCAATAATAATTTAAGATATTCTTTAAAAATTCTAATGCTTCCCAGAAATAAGTTGAAGAAATATACAGGGTTCCCTTTATTGTAGTTCTCCTATTTAGAGCATAGCCAACATTCGTAAACACTCTGTATTAACAAAAATAATTTGTTTTGCTAACGATATTTAATAGAATGGGTGAATTTCAGTTTAAAATATACTCTCGTTCAAAATTACCCATCTATAATATAATTATCGTCCAAAGTCGCTAACGCTCAGGAAAGTGGGCGGGGCTACGTACCAAAAGTGGCTCGCCCAGAAGGAAAGATTTCTTTTCTTAGAAGTCGGAGCGGGGAGACAAAGATTTCTTAGAATTCGCCGCGGTTTTCGAAGGGTGGAGTGAATTTCCCTTATCTTTGAAAGAGGAAGCGTTCAAGTATTGTTGGTAAACAAAATGGATAGAGAAGATCCCACTGCAAGGAAACGAAGGTAAGTAAGAGAATACCATCGTAGAAGAAGAGAAGGAGAATCTCAAGAAGAATGGCAAAAACGCTTTGCATTTTTTTAGAATACCGTGAACGTATTCATCAGCAATAAAGTCAGGATACTGTAAATGAATCTCTTTAATTTTGTGAAAGCCAACTTGAAACATAGCACTGTCAGTTGATTCATCAGTTCTGATTTTCATGCTTTTTACTTTTTCATATACGAAGTATACAAAGAGAAAGTATTGTAATCGTCAAAAAATTCGATCTCGAGATTTTGACGAATCTCCACGTTTTAGACCTCCCTGAGTCCGAAAAACACAATTTTGGAATTATGTCTGTCTGCGAACACGATAACTCGAAAACTATTAGAGCTATGGGGATGTAATTTGGTATGTGGTCTTTAAACATAATTTGTTGGTTTCTATCAAATTTTGGACAAATCCGTCAAGGGGAAGTCTGTCTGTCTGTATGTCCGAAGACATGCGAACACTATAACTCAAAAACTTGAATAGCTAGATGAATAAAATTTGGTACACAGTTTTATCATCATGAATGTAGGTTCGTATCAAATTCTGGGCCAAATCCATCAAAGGGTTGACTGTCTGTCGGTCTGTATAGTCGCATACTTGTAAAAATTATATCTCCTAAACCCTTTGGCTTAGATAAATAAAAATTGTTATGGCGTTTGCTAATATTAATTATAGATCTGTGCTCAAATTTCGTTTCAATCCGTTGGAAAAAAAGGTGTTCAAATTGCATATTTCGTTCAAATTGCACATTCCGATTCTGTTGGCGAGCGTTTCGTTTATTTTACTCAAGTTAGTATAGTTGGCTTTGACCTTGGCGGTCTACGAAATTGTAGCTTCGAAAGTGCTTCGTTTCTTCCCATTTGGTTCTTTTTTCTCCCTTTTGGCGAATTCTGATCCTGCTCGGATTATTTTATTTCCGTTTTGTCGTTTCAACGTGTGCTGTACAAAACTTGTTGCGTTCTGGGAATAAGCAGATTCGAAATTTTTATCCGAACGAGTTTGCGGGGAACTGACTTAATTTCGCTTATTTTTTATCTCCACTGCGCTAGGGGTTTTAGCTTATTTTTTGTCCCTACATGTGTTAGGAGTATACGAGAAAGTTTAGGGGAGACCACTCCCGCTGGTTTTATTTCTTAAGCATTCTAGCAATCTGCATGAGATTTTCTTCAACCACTTTCGTTAGTAAATCTGTGACAATCAAATCTGAGATATTACTGGCAAGTTAAAAGTCCGTCTTAGACGGGCGCAAATCTTCTAGTGTTTTTATATTTTGCTTCATAAATTAACCCCCTATTGGTAGCACAATTTTGGTAAACTTTGTTAAGGAATCATCGAATTTTTCAGTTGATGTTTTTTAATGTTTAAAAAAATTCTAAATCGATTAGTATAAAAAACTCTATATTTTTCTTCATATTTAACGGATTTTTAAAGGATATAAAATTGTTCATTAACTTAACTTACTTTACCTTATATTTGGCTTTCCTCGCACATCCAAGCTAGACAGAAAAGTTGCAATGCAGGCATATAAGAAATAGATGCAATTCTTGGACAGACTCATTTACAAAAATTAAGCTCTGAAAAACGATAATCAGTGAAATTGAATCCTTTCAAAACATGTTTTAACAGAAAAATATTCCAAAGCTACATATTATAATTGTTATATAATAAAATTACAAGCATTGTGCTATTACTTTACGAAGCAATTGGAATTTTAATCGCTTTGTATCGCAAAAGTGTGGCCCGTGTGTGATGCGGGCGCGACAAAATTTGTTCGAATTGACTGCCAGTATGAGAGACGGGCACGACGATTAACGGGTTAAGGAACCTCAGAAAAAGAGTCAGAAAGATGAGAGACGGGCACGGCGATTAACCGGTTAAGGAATCTCAGAAAAAGAGTCAGAAAGATGTACCGTAAGTTTTAAAATGAAAAATAAATTTGTATAAGTATGTTTATGGCATTATTATATATAAATTTTCAGCTTTGGAAACTTTTCTGATGTTTGTATGCAAATCCAAATATTTCTAAAATTAGGAAAAAGAGGTAAACAGCCAATTTGTTTGTCACTCAGTAACGTCGGCATATTTAAAACAATAAGAAAATCATTAAAATAAAATATTTTCATTTAAGTCTCACTAACTCATTGCCAATAGCAACTGATTGTTTAACTGATGTAACTTCAATCCAGCCGCCCTTAAATAATAACCCAATTATTATTGTTAATACTAAGTTTCAAACACGAAACCGAATTTCTAATTTTAGGTACTAAGCGCGACTGTCTCCAACAGAACTGAAATTCAAAGACCGTCACATTTAAATAATTTGCTCTCGCTTCAGATGAATTAAATCACCATAAAAATTTCAGACATCTGATGCATCTTGGAAATCTGTGCTTTCAGGAATATTTATAGTAAGTGATTCTCTTATCTGAAACATATTTTTCTTTCTCTTCTCAAGGTTTTTCTATATCTGCCTAGTAGAGGCCATTTATGATTACGAGAGAGAAATTTGTAACAAAATTTTAGATATTTGATGCATATTGGAAAATCTTGGGAAAATTACAATAAATGATTCTTATACGAAACACATTTTTTTCCTCTGAAGGCCTTCTGAGATCTGAGTAATAGAGACCTTTTATTATTATGAGAGAGAAGTTTTTAATATAATTTCGTGATATCTGATGCACCTTGGAAAAACATCATCTTTCAGGAATCTTTACAGCAAGTGATTCTTTCATATAAAACGCACTTTTTTCTCTTCTCAAAGCCTTCCGATATCTTCATGATAGAAACCTTTTGCTATAATAAGAAATAAACTTCTATTTTAACATATCTTGCAGTCAATTAAAACTTCAAATTACCAGCTAACTTCATTCGCGGAAATTTTTTAATAATGATTTTTATCATTAAATTAATAAATTGGTTTAGTAATTTTATTATTGTGTAGAAATGATCCTGTAAGTTAAAAATAAACTTCTCAAATCTTTAATACTGAAAAGTGCACAAAGAAACTGCCAGAAAAGAAATAATGTTAAATTTTAACATAAACCAGAAGAGAAAACATTTTGTAGATACAAAATTATAGTCCAGTCAACGAAGGTCAAAAATCGACGAGTAGAAAAAAAAATGGTGTAGTTTCGAAATTTGGCACAGTTGTTGGGAGTAGTGTCCTAAACGATATACTAAAAGTCCCCGCCGGTAGGCATATTTACAAACCCTACCCTGATAGAATTGAGGCAGGAAATCAGCCAATACCATTGGCTACGATGGGCAGTGACATCGTTTTCAGATCTCGCACGTAGCGTACTTCAACCAAAACAAAACAAGAGTCGTCCTACTTTTCTCCGTTTTCCCACAGTTGGACACAGAAAACATTCTACCGTGGACTGTTTTTTTCTTAAATGAAATTATTTTTTAAAATATCATAAAAAATAAAATATCCCACATTGTGGGAAATTATACTAATGAAAAGTCTAATGATAACAACTTTGTTTGAAGAGTATTAACTAACAGGTTAGACAGATGTTGTTGGGGTTTTTTTTACGTCATTCCAGTGAAAATAATTCATTTGATGTTTCAAAATCAACTAATCTAACTTGTTTTGTTATAATTTCCGTACGAGAGCAAAGAACGACGTCATCGGCTCTCGGCGAAGGGAGCCAATCATATTGTCCGATTTCCTGCCTCAGTTCTATCAGGGTAGGGTTTGTAAATATGCCGCCGGTAGGGGTGCGCGAGCGGTACAGAGGGGTTTAAAAGGTGCTGTTTTCAGTTTTTTTAAATATCTCGAAAACTATGGATTATATCGAAAAACACTCAATTATAAAATTAAACTACATGAAATTTACTACATCATCTTTCTCTACGTCATATCGCTGAACGCAGAACACGCCACAGAATTCTTTATAAAAAGCATTTATTCGGACAAAAATAGAAAAAATGTTGCAACAATAGATGAAGTTTGAGTCTATTTAAGTGTCTGCAAGAAAAAAAATCATTTTATTACCATCAGAGAGGAGAAAAAAATCTTAAAACATGGTTCAAAGAATCTAAAGAAAGTTTTCCTAAGGAAATTATGACTGTTGCTGATTTTTCATATAACGGCAAAATAAAAGTAAAGAGAGTGGATAAAAATGTTAAGATCAGCTCCACATACTATCAGGAGCATATTTTATCTGCAATCTTCAAATATGAAATAACATCTCTTTACCCACAATGCCATCAATCAGTAGAACTGCATTAAAACAAATCAAACAACCACACATCAGAATCCACTGTTAATTTCCTGTAAAAAATAGAACAAGAAGTGGGTATTAAGACTATAACCTTCACCGATATTCCTGGTAAATAGTTCTGTACCACCCATGTTTTTTTTTTTTTTTTTTTTTTTTTGAAATTTTGGTCTTTTAAAAACCGCATTATCCGAACATGGACCTACAACCTTTTCTGGACTTTGGAAAGCTTTTCGAGAGAAAAAGGACAAAATGCCTCCTGAGATACTACAAAAATTATTATTGTCATGGAAGTTACGATGTAGAAAGACAGTTAAGAATACAGGCTATCAAACTGAACATTTCAAACACACACAAAAGAAATATGTAAAATAGTTCTTAAAATACCATAAAAATCGTTCTAAAAATGCGTAAACACCCTCTGTACTAATTTGGTATTTATTGATGGCATAATGAATCATGCTCTTTATTTAAATATTTTAAGAGACAATTTAAAATTATCAGCCCTAAATTCGGGTATTGGAAACAACTTCGTTTCTTAATAAGATAACGATCCTAAGCACACGGCTCTCAACCTTCGCCTCTGGTGTCTCTATAATTGTCCACAAAATTTGAAAACACCACCTCAATCGCCCGATTTAAACCCAATAGAGCATATTTGCAAATAACTGGAAGTTAGATTACGAAAACACGACATTAAAACGAAAAGCGAACTAAAAACAGTAATGATGGAAGAATGGATGATCATTGATGTAGAAATTACAAAAAAGTTAGTGAAATCTATTCCCAAAAATTTACAAGCTGTTGTGGATGCTAAAGGATATTCTACTAAATATTAATTTAATGAAAAATTAGAATATTTACTAATATGTAGAGATTTTTTTAAGTGTACGAAGACTTTTGTGAGATAAAGTTTTTGTTACTTTTTGATTATTGATTTCTTAAAAATAAAGTTTTACTATGTTTTAAAAATATTTCATGTAGTTTTGTTCAGAATAGATTGTAGATCTTATTATTAAATACATATTCTGAAATATTAATTTTAATTGATGGATATCGCCCTATTTCATTGAAAATCGTAAGTGTACGAACACTTTTGGGAGACACTGTATATCATCTTAAATTAATTCTAAATAAAACCCAAGATATATTTTTATTTGAATATGGAATCATTTTTTTCTAAAGAAGAAATTGTAAACAGTCAAAGAAAAGTCACAAAAGTGATTGGACACCAACACATTTTCGGATTAATACATCGCAAAAATTATTGTCAGTCGATCCTTTTATTTTTACATACAGGTGACATTTTAAATATCGTGGTTTTTATATGTCTTATATAGTTCGCAAAAAAATTCTATATATTTATAAGTGACACGTAAGGTAAGGAAACAATAATCGATTTTCGAAATCTTGTTGTGTTTTCGCCCAGTGACGGCTCGTCCATTAGGGCTGCAGTACACCCTGAAATTATTTTTTAAACTTGTATTTTTTGTTTTTAATCTTGTTTGCTTACTTTTCCACTCTCAGAGTTCAATGACTAGCGAAAATGCAAAAAAAGTAATAAAAAATTGAAAAAAAAGGTATAAAATGAGTCAAAACGAAGAGAGACCCAAATTTGAGCTGCAAAGCACTCTGCCCCCCTCCCAAAAAAAATCCGTTCACTGCGCAGAAAATCCGCTGAGAAAAGTAACCCTTTCCGCCTTTAACTTAGACCGTTTATGGGCTGCAAGATTCAACAGCTCTGGCTGACACGGAGCCAACTGAACGAGGAAGAGACGCTCTTTTTGATTTCTTTTTCTTTTTTATCTCACTCCCACACAAAGTGGCAATCTCATTGGCTGTTTATGGGTTTCGGTTCGTATTGTATCGACAGAAACGCATGTGGTTCATTGAATATTCGATTTCTTTTGATGGAAGGCTAGATTTCTTTTGAAGAAGGTATTCATTTTTGGAAGAGTGTTATCGAGTGAACTGTACGAGTAAGAGAGTGTATGTGGAGCTCTGACTTTTTTTTTTTCGTCAGCAGAATCGTCACATAAACATTTACTTAACTTTCTGTTAATAAAACTAGTAGTAAATGTCATATTCTAGATATTTAATTTGTTTGAAAAGAAGGAATTTTTTTTTTTATCTTGCTTTGGAATAAAAAATTTTGGCCTACTTAAAGATAAAGTAGCTTTTTAAAATTGTATTCTCTAGGTAAAAAATTTTTTGCAGCCCTCTTTGTTTCTAAGCTGACTAACCGCCACTATTTTCGCCATAAAAGTGGTAAATCAGTTCGTATTGTTGCTAAATTAATAAATTCATCCCATTCGACTGTTTACTCAGTAATGAAACGCTTTGAAAAGTAAAATCGAATTGGAAACCAGACAAGAATTGGTTGTCTTGCAAAACTAACTCAACATGATAAGAGATTTATTTTGAGAAAAATTGCAAAGAATCCACAGTTGAGTTCTGCAACAATTTCTATAGAATTTAGTGAAAAATTATTTACTTCAATTTTGTAGGAAACCGTACGACGAGTGCTGAAAGCAGCCGGTGGGCATGGGTGTTCAGCCAGAAGGAAATTTATGTGTGTGCGAAGAACAGAAAGATAAGATTTTCCTTCTCGAAATCAAATATAAATACATTGGAATAGCATCCTGTTTGCAGATGAGAGCAAATTTAACATTTTTGTACACGATAGGCATATAATAGTGCAGATGAAAACGAATGAGGAACTTAATCCTAAAGCATGGCATTAACTACTACGCTGTTATACTCCATTTGTACCAACAACTGGTTTGTATTCCACTCATTCCAGTCAATTGATTTAGGCAAGTTCTTCACGGATGTTCCGCAGCTTCCATCCCCCTTACTCCTCCATCCGCCAGACTGAGTCCCAACCACTTTCCCCCTCCCCACACGGGGGATTTCTACGTAGCACCCACCCCAACCTGATTTCTCCATTCTAACCGCAACTCCCACGCACTTTCCCCCTTCCCAACGCTCCATAAACAAACACAAACACACGTGTGATTTATCGCGAGGCTCGAAGAATCATATTTCATTTTTATGGCCTTCCATTCCAATGGATATCAAATTCGTTTGAATTCCGACAGCGCTGTCTATATGCGCCAATTTTCATCGGGATTTCACATTGATGAAAGGTTTTGCCTTCCCGTGTTCCAAAAATCGTGGAGTGAAACAACGGTGAATGTCGCGCTTAAGAACTTAGTTGGAACAACGAAGAATGGCGATGGAGGCGATCTTGTGATGGGGTGTATGACAGCATCAAGGTTAGGAAATTTGACGCTTATTGATGACATAATGGATGATTGTTTTTATTTAAAATTATCAGTCCAAGATTTAGGTATTGAAGACATCTTCGCCTTTTGCTCACAACATTCGCTTCTACTGTCTCGATAACTGCTCGGAAGTTCTAAAAAACCACCCTAATCACCAAATTTAAACCCAATTGAGGACATTTGGAGAAAACTCGAGGTTAGAATTCAAAAATATGACATTAAAACGAAAATTGAACTAAAAACGGCTCTGGTCCGAGAATTGGAGGAATATTGATGCAGTAATTGCAAAAAAAAGAGTGCATTTAGTGCCCAGAAGTTTGAAAGTTGCTGTGGATGTTGAAGGATATCGAACTAAGAACTGAAATTACCAAAATATTATTATATTTACCGATTTTATTGAAGTGTCCGAAAACTTTTGCGAGATAACTTTTTAATTGCGTTTTGCTTGTTGATGCCTCGTTCGACACGAAAGTGTTAAATACTAGAATGTAAATCGATAGTCTATATCGAATGTTTTCGAGCAACATATAATAAAAATAGAGATAGAAATTTGCGTAATCATCTTGAATGCTTGATTATAACCTAAAGAATCATTTGCGTTATGTTTTAGCACTCTTAAATAGAAATACAAATGCAATAAAGCCTATGATGAATAATTAAACTTTTACATTAATGCATTAATAAAAAACTGCGTTCACTCTATATCCAATCAAATAAAAGTTACAGGAACAAACTTTTATCATTTCAACCCATATTTGTGCCTTTTTCCAAATCTAAAATACGACATTCAACATAAATTTCTATCGATAACAGACGATATTTAAAATAAAGTTCTTCGAAAGAGAGAGTTGTGAAAATGACAAAATATATCGATTAAGCAATAATGGAAAAACTCGAGAAACCAGGGAACGACATAATGGCCACAAAAAAATATTTTTCAAAACTTATTTTCCATGATATTTCATTTTTAAATTAGATATGAAAGTAAATTTAAAAAAACATTTTCCATGGTGATTTCTGATAATTATTGACAAATAATAATATTTACAAGGAACAAAATGTGTCATAAACATATTTCTGAAAGTTTTTCTCATCCATTGCAGTCACTTATATCTCGCATCTTGAGTTCAATCCATCTTTACAGAGGAGACTTCTTGAAATTAAAAGCTTCTCTGCACACTTAGCACACCCAGCCGTGAAGAAACAGGCTCTTTGGATAGACGGCAAAATAAAGGTAGAAGGGGAAAAAAGCACTCGTCACGAAACTGAAATCTCTATCTGTATGCGGTAGAAACCAATTTTTTGATACTTTGGGTAGACCAAAGGAACATCACCCCTCCCTGCCTAAGCATCCGGGTAAACAACTGAAAGACCGGCCGCCGCAACAGATAGTCGGGCACGGTGATTCCTGCATAATAGTACCCGTCCCTTTACGACCCGTCTTCGGAAGTGGGCCCAAAGAGCCACACCACCATTATTGTGCCATCGGGTTGACGAGAGCCTGCTTACTTATACGGCAGTCTCTCCCCTGCGAACTCACGGTGTCCCCCTGATGGGGTGATACTTTGGGCAAGTTAACTTATGAATTCTGTTAAAATATGTAAATGCATCACAACTTCGACTAAGGAATTTTCGAATTCCCATAAGCAAACTGCTTGCATTGGCCAAGTCAAGCCCGTCGCCAAGTTAGTTATTATTACTATTATTAGATTTTTCCTTAGACTGTTGCCGATGACTTTCACTAATAGGTAAATAATTAAATAAATTAGTAATAAATTATGTGAACATAAAAGTTGGGTGTGCAATTCTAAACTGCCTACATACGAGTTAGCCTTGTTAAGTAAGCTTTGCGTTCTTGAAAGGAGGAAATCGGATTAAAAACATTAAATAGGTCATAATAACGGAAAAAGGATGTAATCAGTACGCACATAAAAATACAAACAATTCAAAAGAAATTTTTGAGAATGAAAATTTATGAATCAGGAGTATCTTGCAGATGAAAACATTTTAGGAAATGTGAATAAAAGTACCTTTTTAACATTTTTTTTTTTTCTTATTATTCATTTTAGTGTTTTTTTTTTAAATCCGTACGGTGGAACGCTGTCACCACTCAAACATTGTCACAACTTTACTAACAATTCTTTGATTCTGTAAATGAAATAAATCATCTTTACAGTAGACTCACTAAACGTTTCTTTCATTCTTTTTTCAGGGAAAAAAACAGTTATAAATGCAATCCTGCAAAAACTAAAGATATTTCCAAAATCATGACCTGCTCTTCGGTGCTCAGGGTTGCCACTATCCATTCAAGCGAAATGGAAATATTGAGAAAGGAAGATGGCAGAATAGAGCTTTCTGGCATAGAAGGAAAATTTCTTCATCTGATTCTCGAAACTTTGAATTTACAGTTGAAAATAGTTATAGCCGAAGACGGTGAATGGGGGCGCCTTTTGCGAAACGGCTCATGGACAGGTATGATAGGCAAGATTCAGCAGAATAATGCTGATATGGCTATCAACTTTATAGCTATGACAGAGCCAAGAACCAGAGTTGTTGATTTCAGCACCGTTTATTTCACAGACGATGTGACATTTGCAATTGAGAAACAAGGATTTGCTTCAACTTCATCGGCCTTCATACGTCCCTTCGCCTGGAGTTTTTGGACTGTTATGTTCATTGTTTTGTTCCTCATGTCATTATTGTTTCGGTTTATGTTATGCGCCAAAGACTCTTACTTGAATCTTCTATTAAAAATGTTAGGAGCAATATTGAAACAATCCTTCGGTTCCAAGAACAATTCCTTCCCACACAGAATTCTCGTAATCACATGGCTGATTTATGCAATGATTATCTCCTTCAGCTACTCTTCTGTTCTTCTTTCAATTCTGACAATTCCTTCGCAAATACCAACAGTTCAAAACTTTGAAGAACTTTCCGATGCTGTGGTAACCCAGAATTATGGGGCCTTCTTTGATAAAGGCTCATTTGTCTTGGACTATCTCCTCCAGCAAGAAACAAAATACTTGAGGATGTTAGCTGAATCTTCTATTCGCAATAACTGGTCGATCAGTACACATTCTTTATTGTTTACACCTCAACTCAATAAGCAATCGGCGATGGTGACGGCTAGAGTAGTATTGCAAGTGGCTGCAGGTCCTGAAGAATGGAAATGGCACTTTCTATCCGACGACACTATTCTGACTTATATATTTGGAATTGCAATGAAAAAGGACTTCTGTCACAAGAAAAGGGTGAACACGTTGATATCTCGTGTGAATAGTGCTGGCCTGTATTTGAAAATCATGAGCGACGAGACATTTCAGTTGTGGCTGTCTCATCCGGAAAAAAGGAGAACTATAGACATCTCAGTACGACCCTTATCATTTACTGATGTTATTGGAGCTTTTGCCTTATATCTGACAGCCTTGAGCATCAGTTTTCTAGTTGTTATTATTGAGATTGTGGGTAATCGATTTCTTTACTTTTTCATGCAAGAAAAAGAAATGTAGATATCGATTTCTTTAATACTTCATGCAAGAAAAACTGTAAATATCATAGTACTTTGATCCTTTACTGATCTTATCGGCAGTTTTGCTTTCGTAGGCGCTGGTAGTAAATTGAAACAGATACATTAATTTTACACTCCATTGCAAACAGCGAAATTTTTTCATACTTTATTTCGCTGTCAAGGTTCGAATTTTATTTCATCTCACCAACCTTCGGCGTGTTGTGGGAAGCGGCTGTGAAATCTTCGCACATAAAATTCAATCTCAGGCGCGTTATTTGAAAGATCAGTGGCGAATTCAGGATTGGGTCTGGAAGTCAAAAATTTTGAATCGTAGTGACTTCCTGTCTTATGTACATCAAATCACTTTGACTCTTCTCACCTGACAATAAAAATCACGAAGGACACTACAATACTTTCGATAATTTAACAAAAACACAATGAAATAACTACCCAAAAAATGTTTTCGACTGCGTTAACGCTACAAGTACGAGTGGATTGACTACGACAGCGGGAAAATTTTTGAGCCTATGAAGGCAGAAAATAATGTTGCCACGGTTTTCTTTTCTTGTGGAAAAGGAGATTGAGAACAAACTGCTGTTGTAATTTTTTTTAAAGAATCAAGAATTTTGGTTTACTCAGGGGAAGGCTGCAGTCCCATAGAACCCCCCTTGGATTCGCCACTGTAGGAGATACGCATGTGTTTTAAGGAACTCTCCAAACTTCTCATGCAAATAAATGCTTGCCTTAACTCCAAAATTGACAGATCTGAATGGAAAATGTGTTTTAACTCCTGCTCAGTTTCTTATTGGAGATGTCCTTATCACACCTTCCGATTATTGTAACGCTAATTCCAACATTTCCTATTTTTGCACGTGGAAGGATATGAAGAATATGTATCAGGATTCTAAGAAGCATGGACTGGCGACTCCTTCTTATCCATACAATCTCGAAAAAAATGCCAACCTCCAACCGAATGACGCGATGCTTCTCAAAGATGAAATACAACCTGCCAGTTTTTGAACTTGTGAAAGATTCAAATTCTTTGCCTAATTTCAGTCTAGTACATGGTATATATTTTCTCCTGAATAAGTTATCTGTAAATTTAAATCAAAATCACCTTTTGCTTTTAAGAATAATTTATATTTTACATCAACTAATTTTATATGATATCTTTCTTTATTTCGGAAATTCATTTATTTATTTGGAAAAACTATTAGTTTATTTTAAACTCGTTTTGAAGTTCTTTCATTTTAATAATTTTATTGCTATGTAAGAGAATTTCTACAGAAGTGTCTTTAATTCAGAATATGACTTAAGGAGAGATACGAGCACGAAGTTTAAAGCTTTATTAAACCCAGAAATGTCCAGTAATGTCAAGTGACTGAGGGGGCCAGGCGAGACGACTTACTTCACTGTTGCTTCTTTTGTTCTTCGAAAAATACTTGACGATACCTAGCGGCGTGGATGGAAGCATTGCCGTCTTGAAACGCGGTTGCTCCCCAGGGAATAAAGTCTGCATAAAAGGATGGATGAGATCTCTCTGAAAACCGCCAAAAATGATTTAATTTGATCTTATGAAAAATAAATAAATAATGGGCCGAGTCCGCTCCAAGATATCACTTCCCATAGGTAACCAACTATATACTACACGTTTCTCTTGTCATCTAGAAGAATGGATGAAGCCTTTTCGGAAACGGGCCTTTGAACTTTCCTGTTCTTTCCAAAGTAAACATCAACCAAGCTTCATCAAACTGGAAATTACTCAATGCAACACAGGACATGGGCCCTTTGTTGCCTATCTCCACAGGTTCGGTTTGCGTTCCCACGATACATGCATTTATGGTGACATTATTGTTCCAGAGTATTACGCAGTTGACTGGCTGTGACAAAAACCTTTCATTTCACTAAACCCAGTGTTGAAAACCTATCACCATGGTGCGAAGATAATGCGAAAAACAAAAGATACATGGTACAAATTGCGAGTAATATGGTGGTTGGAATATATTTAAAACAATGCATCCCTTTCAAGAACCTTTGTTAAACCTACAGGACTTTTGAAATGTTTTTAATGTCTTCCTCCATTTTGTTTGCATTTGCATGTTTGTACTCATTAGAGGACACTTTTATCCTTCATAACATTTAAAAAGTTCGAAGGATATCTTTTTTCTTTCCGATCTTTTTTTTTTAATTTTTCAGCATAAAATTTACAGTAATATTAATATACGTGAAGTGAATGGCTAACTCTTCACTAAATCAAAACAAGAATGGCTGACTTGTAATATGCCAATGTGAGTAAATTACCCCCTTCTTGGTCAAATTTTTTTTTCGAATTTCCGACACAAAAAAAAGCAATTTTTTTTATTGCTGAAAATTTATATATTGTTTCAAAGCTATAAAGTCGTTTCCCCAAGATGCTAAACCTTGGCGACAAATTTGGCGACTTGGCGGTAAAAGCGACTTTGCCGACAAAGAGAATTTTCTAGAAGGACCTCGAACTTTCAAGCTATTTCTACTGGTTTCGTGAACTTTCTAGAGATTACGTCACTTCCTACGTAATGAAGTCACTTCCTGTTGAAAAGTATAAAAGCAAGCTCTCAAGCCAAGAAGAGTGAGTTGGAATTTGATCAGTAAGCAAGCTGGTGAGTTAACAAGAAACCTTTGAGCGCTGTGTTGAGATTTATTGGTAGTCTCTGTTGTGAATTTTTACTAGTGCTGTGTTAATACTTGTGCTACGTTTCTTTGCTTGGAATATTTGTAAAATAAAGAGCTTTATTTTTTTAATCCTGCTTATTGGATTGCATTCACGTAACCCACAAGACAATTTCGTTACAATATGTTCTATCCTGAATTTGGAAATGCAAAATATTTTTGTCATTAAGCAGTTTTTGCTTGACTTACTGGTGGTCATACATGTGATACCATGTGATATCCCGTTCACTGATCTCCAGTTTTTCCTGCAATGCACCCAAATTTTAAATTAAAAGAAAATACTCTTCAAAAATATTTTTTTCAAATCTATTGCTTTGACGTATTTAAGATAAATATCTGCATGAAAAGAATTATTAATGATATGTAAAAAATATTTTTTTAAATGGTTTTACAACCTTACCATAAAAACAGCTTTACAATCTTTCTTGACCATCAGAGCGTAAAAGCTAAATGGAAATTATTTATTGCAGATTATTTTATTGCTTACATTGTCAAATTCGCAAATATAAGAAGACGCGTAAGTAGCGACGAATTGACTTTCATCGATGCCATTTTTCTCTTCGTCGCATCACATGCGACGAAGACCAAGAAAGGGTTAAGATTCAGAAGCTTCACTGGCGCTGTCTAAATAAAATAAACGGCGTTAAAAATTATTATTCCATTGTAAGTGCTTCAAACCAAAAAAAGTAAATTATCCTTATTCCAGTTTAAGTTCTAGAATGTTTTATTCTCAATACTGATAGCACTTTTTTCATAATTTGGTCAAAACCTTAAAATTTCATGAACTATGTATAATATATAAATTTTATATGTCATTTCGAATCACCGTTTGCAAATGCTTTTTTTAAACAAAATATCCAGTTTGGGGGCATTTATAAATTTTATAAGTTTCATTTTGAATCACCATTTCCAAATACATTCTTTTTCTTTTTTTTGAAAACTATCCAGTTTTGGGGTATTTAAAAATTTTATAAGTTTCATTTTGAATCAGCATTCTAAAATATCTTATTTTTAAAATTTTTGCAAAATACCCAATTTTTTGGGAATTTCCCCTGTCTTTGAGTAAATACCCGGATTTATAACCAAAAAATATTTACCTACCCACGTCACTATGCACTTTAACACCACACCACCGTCTCTAGAGCTCATGTATCTCCTATCCGGTTTAGTATAGATGTAGGTGGACTTTATTGAGTTGCAAAAAAAATTTGCATAATATATACAGTGTCTTGATTATCACGGTGTGAATGACAGAAAAATTATGAATGAAGATGAGGACGAACATGAAAAATCTTACATCAATGTACAGGTTTTTGTATAACGGAGCAAAGATGGGGAACCATTGCGTGCTAAATGTGGGACACAAAGAATAGAGAGATTTCTATTAACGAATTATGAGAAAGGGAGGACTTAGTATGTTCAGTCTATTGAATGCAGGATAAGGCGGGATTGTTCAAAGGCAGTTGAGTAGTTATTCCGGTCGTATTATGCTTTCATTGTCTATTATGAATTTAATCATGTTTATTATTCTTTTTTCTTGAATTAGGATTCTCAAGAACTCTTTGGTACCACAGACTTTATACCTGACGTAAAAATCGTTTAAAACTTTCTTTGCTAGATGCAGACTTTTGGACCTAAAACTGCCAAATCTGGCATATAGTTACTTCTTGGCAGTGGTGTAGTCGCAAAATAAGCAGTGCTGGGACTCTCTTAAAGCAGTTACCGGAACGCTTTAATCTGGACAACAAAAATCGCACTTTTTTAAGGACGTTTTACAAGTTTTT